>CM042143.1:127833435-127980935 GCA_023376005.1 Doryteuthis pealeii | reverse complement strand
AGCACATATATGATAAAAATGTTTGGGATTTGCCATAAGTGCAATGGAGTTGGGACAATAACATTGATATTACGGTTTGACGTGACCAGCTGGTTGACCGGAAGAGTCCTTTCCGATCAACCGCCTAGCCTAAGTAAGGGTCAAAGTAGAATACTCAGCCACTAGGATCCTATCCTTAAGCATCACGGGTTGTCACTCGCGTCCAAAAGGTGGCTCCATTGGGGGGGTTACCCCTCTGCAGAGGTGCAGTTGGTATATTCTAAAGTTTCAGTTGACAGAGCTGTAAAAGATACATAAATCCAAGCTACTATAATGCCTTACAGATCAACAATGAAGTGAGGAAATGAGATATTTCTTAGGACATCAGGAAGAAGTACTGACTTTTCATCCGTCCGTGGAAAGTTATAATATTGCAGCTCCGTCCACCTACCGTAAGACAAATAATTTACACATAGGGGGGGGTCAACACCCAGAAGGGGACGACCATCAAAACTATCACCAAAAAGTAAACTAACATTGGTGGAGTGGCCTATTGTCGGTATCAGCCGAACAGCGAGGGAGTCTATCTGCTTTTCGCTATCGCTAGACCAGAGAGATTGTTTTTGCTGAGGTGGAGCGCCACACCTACTATCAGCTTTACTTTATCGCACAGATCAAATTACCCAATTTGTGCTACTCATGCGCTGAGTTTATAGAGACCGGTACCGAACCCGTAACCTTGCGAATGCTCTACCGTCTGAACTACACCGGCCCAGACACACTTCAGCTCGAAAGAGTTGCACACCTCCCAGTCAGCATCTAGAGTAAATGTATATGTGTCTACAATCAGACAAGAATTGAATGGTTATGGCATTTATTGGAAAGGTGTAAGAAGGAAATCTCTGTTCTCAACGAAGAACCGTTTGAACTTTGTCCTGAGAACTCTTGGACAAACTAGAGTTTTCTGGAAGTCCATTCTTTAGACGGATGACTCAAAGATAGAATTGTTTGGTCACAATCAAAACTGCCAAGTTTGGAGGATTACTGACACTGCATACCAAACAAAGGACCTTATTCCAACAGTGAAGAACCTGCGTTGAAATTGTTAGGATCTGGGGTTGCATTTCTGCCTCTGGAACTGAACAAATACGTATTATTATTACTAGTACAAAATAAAAAAACACCCTCCGGGCAATGTAAATATAGATTTTTGAAACATATTGCCTGAGGGGTGGGAGTAAATAATTCAATGTCAGCGAGTTTGTACTCTAAGTAAGTAAAATCATCAAATTCATTAAAGGATTAAAAAAAATAAAACAATTTGAAATGTAAACTTTAAATATGTATTAAAATAAAACAAACTATATATAGATATATAATACCAGTCATGTATTTATTAAAACTTGTTTTAAAAAAACAATGAGAACTGTCTAATGTTGCATGTTCATATTTTGAGTGTATTTATTCTGTTATGACGATTTTGGGTAATGTGACGTAAGCAGTGACGTAATTTTTGTTACGGACAAAAACCGGAAGCGAATCTCCATTATTAATAGATTATTATTACATATTATTTCACTCATTGTGAATTTTTCACAATAGCGTTAGCTGATGGTCTTTCATTGTGACAAGTCTCATCAGATCTCCAGGACTCTTATCAGTATTCTGATTTTAACAATGCTGTTTGAATGGTTTCGATTCTTCTTCAGATTTCCGATTCCTCCAGACTCTTTTCCAAATCCTTAGGGACTCTTCCAAAATGCCTCAGTTACAATTAGTATGACATTTATCTTAATGTTCCACAGTTTCTCACCTTTGTCTTTCTTTTCGTTTTCTTTCACCTTCACTCTGATCCGCCGGGGCGGAAAAATCCACGAGATAACAAGTTTACATCTTCTTATTTAACATTAGGTCTGGTCTCCTAGTCTGAATTATGTGATCCGTCTGTATCTCAAAGTCCCAAATTATTTTATGCGTCTCATTCTCTATAATAGATTCCGGTTTGTGCATATACCATTTAGTAGCCAGGTGAAAAATGAATTTCTTGTACAATTTTCATTGGATCACCTTTCTCACACAGTCGTGCCTTGTTTATTATTATCATTCTCCTTGCAAGTTTTTTAATAACAGCTGGAATTTATGGTTTTCACGGAGGACAACAAATCTCATCCAATTTCCAGGACTTTTCTAAATGTCCAAAGCTGATTTTAGTTGCGCTGTCATCTGGATGATATCAATTCTCCTGGTTTTTAGTTCACTCTGTACATTTTCCTTTGGGACTCTTCCAAGGACTCCAACTACGATTAATATCTCCGTCATCTTCATGCTCCACAATTTTCTTTTTAGTTCTCTGGCAAAATGTCAAATATTTGATCAGTTCTTTTTATTTCTTTTATATTGCTGGAATGGCAAGATCCAATAGATAAGTGATCTTCTTATTGTTAATTCAAACTAGGTCCATCATCATCATGTCGCACTGGTAGCACGGATATCCATGACAATCTCTCACCAACCACCCCTATCATTCATTGCTCCGGGGAGGTCCTCTGTGCAGCATCCAGTATCCGCGCAGAGCTCGTCCTTGCTGGACGGCCCGCACTGGCATGTCCATGAGCTGGTTTCCATTGAATGACATCGTTTATGAGTTCGTCATTGCATCTCCGGCAATGTCCAGTATGTCTTGTTTGTCTGACTCGGATGGTTTGTGTGATAGGGGGCAGGTGGCCATGCAGCTGCTTCCTTGTGGGGTGCCGTTTTCATGATTTGTTTAAGATCACACACAGCATTCTTGTGCAGCTCCCGTCTAGTTTATTCTTCGTTAAGGTCCAAGTGGTGCAGCCATACAGTAGCACTGATACAACTACGAATTGGAAGAACTTCACCATCAGATAGAGATTAACGTCCTATCCAGGACACAAAGACCCTGAGCCACTGCCTTTTTGCACATATATGATAAAAGGGTTGGGATTGCCATAAGGGTTGGAACAATCATATAGGTGCTAGGGCTTTGCGTGACCATCCGATTGATCTAAGGGAACCTCTCCGACCGCCCGTCTAGTGTAAGTAAGGGCCAAATTGGAGAAACAGAATAAGGCTGAAGTGAAAGATTTTTCTTTATAAATGACATCATCGACTCGGACATAACTTGTCCGAAATATCAACCAGTTTTGTTTATTCATTCATCTTTTATCTTTTTGTTTTACAATCCATTCATTTTTGTCTTGGATTGAAGTAAATTTAATTTCCGATCGCACGGAAATTGAACATCTTTTTATTGCCTTATTTTTTATGAAAACTTTCGAGTTGAGGATTTTTTTAGGCTTAATGTTTGTTTGTTTGAATAAAAACAGCTATTAATGTTGCCGATAAGAAATGGTTTCCTTGTCAAAAGAATTTCAGATTAAAGAATAAAGAATTTTGCTTTTCCCAGTTACATTGCCTTCTTTTTCTGAGGATTCTTTTTCTGGATAAAGTTTGGTACAAGCAATTATTAGGCATTATTGGAGAATTATAATATATATATATATATATATATATATATATATAAGTAAAAAGGGCCGGGTTAGCTCAGTCGTTAGAACGTTCTGCCCAAAAAACCACAAGGTTCCTGGTCCGATACCGGCCCTCGCCAACTCAGCGTATGAGTAGCACAGGAGCCTGTGCGGTAAAGTAAGGAGCTGATGGTAGGTGTGACGCTCCACCTCAGACGCTAAAATAATCTCCTCGATCTAGTGCAAGTGAAAAGGGGATAGATTCCCTCGCTAATCGGCTGATACCGAATTTAGGCTGCCCTGACGATTGTATATATATATATATATATATATATATATATATATATGAAAAAAATGTTTTCAAAAATATAACAGACACAGGATGTTATGATCAAAGGAAAAAATTTTAGAACGTTTTATCTAATAACAATTTTCTTATTTTCTATACATTATTATCCATATGAAATACGTCATATCAATGTTAACATTTCCTCTCGGCCTATTCACGTTCTACATGCGTCATCTTATGATCTTCATTTTCCGTTTTTTCACATGCAATGATGACGTCATCAGCTTTCGTATATAAACGCACATATAAAAAATAACAGTAAATAACATTATATTCCACATTCACCATACACTTAACATTTTTCATTTTTTTTCCCAACAAAATTTCTTTTGCATTGTCCTGATGATGGTTTATCATGAAATTGATTTGATTTACCAATTGTGCGCATAAATCTCTATTACAACCAAATGAAGGACAATGTGACCATTGTTGGACTACTTCAGAAGTTGACTGAGCTATAAAATGTGCCCATTGAGGTAGGCCTTACTGAGAAAAGGACTAATGAACGAGGCTAACCGTAGAAAAGAATTGCCGTTTTTGCGGTCTTTCGCATTGATTTGATTTACCAATTGTGCGCATAAATCTCTATTACAACAAATGAAGACAATGTGACCATCACTTTGGGACTACTTCAGAAGTTGACTGAGCTATAAAATGTGCCCATTGAGGTAGGCCTTACTGAGAAAAGGACTAATGAACGAGGGCTAACCGTAGAAAAGGAATTGCCGTTTTTTCTTTCGCATTGATTTGATTTACCAATTGTGCGCATAAATCTCTATTTACAATCAAATGAAGGACAATGTGACCATCACTTGGATTGGGACTACTTCAGAAGTTGACTGAGCTATAAAATGTGCCCATTGAGGTAGGCCTTACTGAGAAAAGGACTAATGAACGAGGCTAACCGTAGAAAAGGAATTGCCGTTTTTGCGGTCTTTCGCATTGATTTGATTTACCAATTGTGCGCATAAATCTCTATTTACAATCAAATGAAGGACAATGTGACCATTGGATTGGGACTACTTCAGAAGTTGACTGAGCTATAAAATGTGCCCATTGAGGTAGGCCTTACTGAGAAAAGGACTAATGAACGAGGGCTAACCGTAGAAAAGGAATTGCCGTTTTTGCGGTCTTTCGCATTGATTTGATTTACCAATTGTGCGCATAAATCTCTATTTACAATCAAATGAAGGACAATGTGACCATCACTTGGATTGGGACTACTTCAGAAGTTGACTGAGCTATAAAATGTGCCCATTGAGGTAGGCCTTACTGAGAAAAGGACTAATGAACGAGGGCTAACCGTAGAAAAGGAATTGCCGTTTTTGCGGTCTTTCGCATTGATTTGATTTACCAATTGTGCGCATAAATCTCTATTTACAATCAAATGAAGGACAATGTGACCATCACTTGGATTGGGACTACTTCAGAAGTTGACTGAGCTATAAAATGTGCCCATTGAGGTAGGCCTTACTGAGAAAAGGACTAATGAACGAGGGCTAACCGTAGAAAAGGAATTGCCGTTTTTGCGGTCTTTCGCATTGATTTGATTTACCAATTGTGCGCATAAATCTCTATTTACAATCAAATGAAGGACAATGTGACCATCACTTGGATTGGGACTACTTCAGAAGTTGACTGAGCTATAAAATGTGCCCATTGAGGTAGGCCTTACTGAGAAAAGGACTAATGAACGAGGGCTAACCGTAGAAAAGGAATTGCCGTTTTTGCGGTCTTTCGCATTGATTTGATTTACCAATTGTGCGCATAAATCTCTATTTACAATCAAATGAAGGACAATGTGACCATTTGGATTGGGACTACTTTAGAAGTTGACTGAGCTATAAAATGTGCCCATTGAGGTAGGCCTTACTGAGAAAAGGACTAATGAACGAGGGCTAACCGTAGAAAAGGAATTGCCGTTTTTGCGGTCTTTCGCATTGATTTGATTTACCAATTGTGCGCATAAATCTCTATTTACAATCAAATGAAGGACAATGTGACCATCACTTGGATTGGGACTACTTCAGAAGTTGACTGAGCTATAAAATGTGCCCATTGAGGTAGGCCTTACTGAGAAAAGGACTAATGAACGAGGGCTAACCGTAGAAAAGGAATTGCCGTTTTTGCGGTCTTTCGCATTGATTTGATTTACCAATTGTGCGCATAAATCTCTATTTACAATCAAATGAAGGACAATGTGACCATCACTTGGATTGGGACTACTTCAGAAGTTGACTGAGCTATAAAATGTGCCCATTGAGGTAGGCCTTACTGAGAAAAGGACTAATGAACGAGGGCTAACCGTAGAAAAGGAATTGCCGTTTTTGCGGTCTTTCGCATTGATTTGATTTACCAATTGTGCGCATAAATCTCTATTTACAATCAAATGAAGGACAATGTGACCATCACTTGGATTGGGACTACTTCAGAAGTTGACTGAGCTATAAAATGTGCCCATTGAGGTAGGCCTTACTGAGAAAAGGACTAATGAACGAGGGCTAACCGTAGAAAAGGAATTGCCGTTTTTGCGGTCTTTCGCATTGATTTGATTTACCAATTGTGCGCATAAATCTCTATTTACAATCAAATGAAGGACAATGTGACCATCACTTGGATTGGGACTACTTCAGAAGTTGACTAGCTATAAAATGTGCCCATTGAGGTAGGCCTTACTGAGAAAAGGACTAATGAACGAGGGCTAACCGTAGAAAAGGAATTGCCGTTTTTGCGGTCTTTCGCATTGATTTGATTTACCAATTGTGCGCATAAATCTCTATTTACAATCAAATGAAGGACAATGTGACCATCACTTGGATTGGGACTACTTCAGAAGTTGACTAGCTATAAAATGTGCCCATTGAGGTAGGCCTTACTGAGAAAAGGACTAATGAACGAGGGCTAACCGTAGAAAAGGAATTGCCGTTTTTGCGGTCTTTCGCATTGATTTGATTTACCAATTGTGCGCATAAATCTCTATTTACAATCAAATGAAGGACAATGTGTTGGGACTACTTCAGAAGTTGACTGAGCTATAAAATGTGCCCATTGAGGTAGGCCTTACTGAGAAAAGGACTAATGAACGAGGGCTAACCGTAGAAAAGGAATTGCCGTTTTTGCGGTCTTTCGCATTGATTTGATTTACCAATTGTGCGCATAAATCTCTATTTACAATCAAATGAAGGACAATGTGACCATCACTTGGATTGGGACTACTTCAGAAGTTGACTAGCTATAAAATGTGCCCATTGAGGTAGGCCTTACTGAGAAAAGGACTAATGAACGAGGGCTAACCGTAGAAAAGGAATTGCCGTTTTTGCGGTCTTTCGCATTGATTTGATTTACCAATTGTGCGCATAAATCTCTATTTACAATCAAATGAAGGACAATGTGACCATCACTTGGATTGGGACTACTTCAGAAGTTGACTAGCTATAAAATGTGCCCATTGAGGTAGGCCTTACTGAGAAAAGGACTAATGAACGAGGGCTAACCGTAGAAAAGGAATTGCCGTTTTTGCGGTCTTTCGCATTGATTTGATTTACCAATTGTGCGCATAAATCTCTATTTACAATCAAATGAAGGACAATGTGACCATCACTTGGATTGGGACTACTTCAGAAGTTGACTAGCTATAAAATGTGCCCATTGAGGTAGGCCTTACTGAGAAAAGGACTAATGAACGAGGGCTAACCGTAGAAAAGGAATTGCCGTTTTTGCGGTCTTTCGCATTGATTTGATTTACCAATTGTGCGCATAAATCTCTATTTACAATCAAATGAAGGACAATGTGACCATTTGGATTGGGACTACTTCAGAAGTTGACTAGCTATAAAATGTGCCCATTGAGGTAGGCCTTACTGAGAAAAGGACTAATGAACGAGGGCTAACCGTAGAAAAGGAATTGCCGTTTTTGCGGTCTTTCGCATTGATTTGATTTACCAATTGTGCGCATAAATCTCTATTTACAATCAAATGAAGGACAATGTGACCATCACTTGGATTGGGACTACTTTAGAAGTTGACTGAGCTATAAAATGTGCCCATTGAGGTAGGCCTTACTGAGAAAAGGACTAATGAACGAGGGCTAACCGTAGAAAAGGAATTGCCGTTTTTGCGGTCTTTCGCATTGATTTGATTTACCAATTGTGCGCATAAATCTCTATTTACAATCAAATGAAGGACAATGTGACCATCACTTGGATTGGGACTACTTCAGAAGTTGACTGAGCTATAAAATGTGCCCATTGAGGTAGGCCTTACTGAGAAAAGGACTAATGAACGAGGGCTAACCGTAGAAAAGGAATTGCCGTTTTTGCGGTCTTTCGCATTGATTTGATTTACCAATTGTGCGCATAAATCTCTATTTACAATCAAATGAAGGACAATGTGACCATCACTTGGATTGGGACTACTTCAGAAGTTGACTGAGCTATAAAATGTGCCCATTGAGGTAGGCCTTACTGAGAAAAGGACTAATGAACGAGGGCTAACCGTAGAAAAGGAATTGCCGTTTTTGCGGTCTTTCGCATTGATTTGATTTACCAATTGTGCGCATAAATCTCTATTTACAATCAAATGAAGGACAATGTGACCATCACTTGGATTGGGACTACTTCAGAAGTTGACTGAGCTATAAAATGTGCCCATTGAGGTAGGCCTTACTGAGAAAAGGACTAATGAACGAGGGCTAACCGTAGAAAAGGAATTGCCGTTTTTGCGGTCTTTCGCATTGATTTGATTTACCAATTGTGCGCATAAATCTCTATTTACAATCAAATGAAGGACAATGTGACCATCACTTGGATTGGGACTACTTCAGAAGTTGACTGAGCTATAAAATGTGCCCATTGAGGTAGGCCTTACTGAGAAAAGGACTAATGAACGAGGGCTAACCGTAGAAAAGGAATTGCCGTTTTTGCGGTCTTTCGCATTGATTTGATTTACCAATTGTGCGCATAAATCTCTATTTACAATCAAATGAAGGACAATGTGACCATCACTTGGATTGGGACTACTTCAGAAGTTGACTAGCTATAAAATGTGCCCATTGAGGTAGGCCTTACTGAGAAAAGGACTAATGAACGAGGGCTAACCGTAGAAAAGGAATTGCCGTTTTTGCGGTCTTTCGCATTGATTTGATTTACCAATTGTGCGCATAAATCTCTATTTACAATCAAATGAAGGACAATGTGACCATCACTTGGATTGGGACTACTTCAGAAGTTGACTAGCTATAAAATGTGCCCATTGAGGTAGGCCTTACTGAGAAAAGGACTAATGAACGAGGGCTAACCGTAGAAAAGGAATTGCCGTTTTTGCGGTCTTTCGCATTGATTTGATTTACCAATTGTGCGCATAAATCTCTATTTACAATCAAATGAAGGACAATGTGACCATCACTTGGATTGGGACTACTTCAGAAGTTGACTGAGCTATAAAATGTGCCCATTGAGGTAGGCCTTACTGAGAAAAGGACTAATGAACGAGGGCTAACCGTAGAAAAGGAATTGCCGTTTTTGCGGTCTTTCGCATTGATTTGATTTACCAATTGTGCGCATAAATCTCTATTTACAATCAAATGAAGGACAATGTGACCATCACTTGGATTGGGACTACTTCAGAAGTTGACTGAGCTATAAAATGTGCCCATTGAGGTAGGCCTTACTGAGAAAAGGACTAATGAACGAGGGCTAACCGTAGAAAAGGAATTGCCGTTTTTGCGGTCTTTCGCATTGATTTGATTTACCAATCGCATACTCTATTTACAATCAAATGAAGGACAATGTGACCATCACTTGGATTGGGACTACTTCAGAAGTTGACTGAGCTATAAAATGTGCCCATTGAGGTAGGCCTTACTGAGAAAAGGACTAATGAACGAGGGCTAACCGTAGAAAAGGAATTGCCGTTTTTGCGGTCTTTCGCATTGATTTGATTTACCAATTGTGCGCATAAATCTCTATTTACAATCAAATGAAGGACAATGTGACCATCACTTGGATTGGGACTACTTCAGAAGTTGACTGAGCTATAAAATGTGCCCATTGAGGTAGGCCTTACTGAGAAAAGGACTAATGAACGAGGGCTAACCGTAGAAAAGAATTGCCGTTTTTGCGGTCTTTCGCATTGATTTGATTTACCAATTGTGCGCATAAATCTCTATTTACAATCAAATGAAGGACAATGTGACCATCACTTGGATTGGGACTACTTCAGAAGTTGACTAGCTATAAAATGTGCCCATTGAGGTAGGCCTTACTGAGAAAAGGACTAATGAACGAGGGCTAACCGTAGAAAAGGAATTGCCGTTTTTGCGGTCTTTCGCATTGATTTGATTTACCAATTGTGCGCATAAATCTCTATTTACAATCAAATGAAGGACAATGTGACCATCACTTGGATTGGGACTACTTCAGAAGTTGACTAGCTATAAAATGTGCCCATTGAGGTAGGCCTTACTGAGAAAAGGACTAATGAACGAGGGCTAACCGTAGAAAAGGAATTGCCGTTTTTGCGGTCTTTCGCATTGATTTGATTTACCAATTGTGCGCATAAATCTCTATTTACAATCAAATGAAGGACAATGTGACCATCACTTGGATTGGGACTACTTCAGAAGTTGACTGAGCTATAAAATGTGCCCATTGAGGTAGGCCTTACTGAGAAAAGGACTAATGAACGAGGGCTAACCGTAGAAAAGGAATTGCCGTTTTTGCGGTCTTTCGCATTGATTTGATTTACCAATTGTGCGCATAAATCTCTATTTACAATCAAATGAAGGACAATGTGACCATCACTTGGATTGGGACTACTTCAGAAGTTGACTGAGCTATAAAATGTGCCCATTGAGGTAGGCCTTACTGAGAAAAGGACTAATGAACGAGGCTAACCGTAGAAAAGGAATTGCCGTTTTTGCGGTCTTTCGCATTGATTTGATTTACCAATTGTGCGCATAAATCTCTATTTACAATCAAATGAAGGACAATGTGACCATCACTTGGATTGGGACTACTTCAGAAGTTGACTGAGCTATAAAATGTGCCCATTGAGGTAGGCCTTACTGAGAAAAGGACTAATGAACGAGGGCTAACCGTAGAAAAGGAATTGCCGTTTTTGCGGTCTTTCGCATTGATTTGATTTACCAATTGTGCGCATAAATCTCTATTTACAATCAAATGAAGGACAATGTGACCATCACTTGGATTGGGACTACTTCAGAAGTTGACTGAGCTATAAAATGTGCCCATTGAGGTAGGCCTTACTGAGAAAAGGACTAATGAACGAGGGCTAACCGTAGAAAAGGAATTGCCGTTTTTGCGGTCTTTCGCATTGATTTGATTTACCAATTGTGCGCATAAATCTCTATTTACAATCAAATGAAGGACAATGTGACCATCACTTGGATTGGGACTACTTCAGAAGTTGACTGAGCTATAAAATGTGCCCATTGAGGTAGGCCTTACTGAGAAAAGGACTAATGAACGAGGGCTAACCGTAGAAAAGGAATTGCCGTTTTTGCGGTCTTTCGCATTGATTTGATTTACCAATTGTGCGCATAAATCTCTATTTACAATCAAATGAAGGACAATGTGACCATCACTTGGATTGGGACTACTTCAGAAGTTGACTGAGCTATAAAATGTGCCCATTGAGGTAGGCCTTACTGAGAAAAGGACTAATGAACGAGGCTAACCGTAGAAAAGGAATTGCCGTTTTTGCGGTCTTTCGCATTGATTTGATTTACCAATTGTGCGCATAAATCTCTATTACAATCAAATGAAGGACAATGTGACCATCACTTGGATTGGGACTACTTCAGAAGTTGACTGAGCTATAAAATGTGCCCATTGAGGTAGGCTTACTGAGAAAAGGACTAATGAACGAGGGCTAACCGTAGAAAAATTGCCGTTTTTGCGGTCTTTCGCATTGATTTGATTTACCAATTGTGCGCATAAATCTCTATTTACAATCAAATGAAGGACAATGTGACCACTTGGATTGGGACTACTTCAGAAGTTGACTGAGCTATAAAATGTGCCCATTGATATGAAGAACAATGTAACCACCAGTTGGTTGGGACTACTTCAGAAGTTGACTGAGCTATAAAATGTGCCCATTGAGGTAGGGCTTACTGAGAAAAGGACTAATGAACGAGGGCTATCCGTAGAAAAGGAATTGTCGTTTTTGTGGTCTTTCACATTAATTTGAATTACCAATTCTTCGCATGAATCTCTACTCGCAACTAAATGAGGAATAATTTGACCATCATTTGGTGAGGACTACTTTAGAAGTTGACTGATCTATAAAATGTGCATATTGAACAAATTTAAATGTGCATTCGAATACACTTTCGCAATGTGTAACTTCTTAATAATGAACACAAAGAGAAAGTATTTTACTTTGACGATGTGGTTGGTAGATTGACAAAATATATAAATTTATTCTTTTATTTTTAGTTTATTTACAGGAATATGATAGACAATCTCTATTTTTAATTTGATTTGTTGTTATTTGGGAAATATAAATCTTGTTCTAGTCATTTGATGCCGATTCAATTCTTTTCGTTATCAGGTTGATTATAGTACCCGCTGTTGCTTTGATGGTCACCAATCTAATTAATGAACAAGCTCATCGTCTCTTATCTTCGATGATTTAACGGGAACCGAATGCTTTTAACGTGACTTGCTCGTAATGGATTTATTCATTTGAATTTTTATTCTATGTTGCTTATTTTAAGGGTCTTAGTTTAATGTCAAAATACTACAACAAAAAACATAAAAATGTAAATTTGTGAAAAATAAATAAGAATGTTTAAGAAATTTAGACGAGAGGAAAGTTGATAATTTGAACATTTTAATTTAATCTAAATTCATAATTTGGATTATGGCTAAGCTGAGATGAAATCTTAATAATCCGAAATAAGCTTCAATCTTCATAGAAACAAAATCTCCATCTAATCTTTTTCTTTAATTAAAGAATTCAATTTTTGAATGATTGTTTTTATTGACTTCAAAGTAAACAAATTAATTTTTTTAAACATATACAGACTACATTTTTCTCTACATTGCACTTTACTGAATTTCAAAATGTTAAACATTAAATTCATAATTGTATCGTAAATAGTCTAGAAAAATCGTATTTTGTGTCGGCATTTAGAGATTTTAAAAAAACACTCTGAATTCATATCTAAATGCCGAAATGAAACTAGATACAACTACACCACTTAACATACTATTTTGAATTGAAGGGCATCAGTTGCTCCGTCCTGAATTTGCCTAGAATGATATAACGAAAAGCGAACTGGGCTAAAAGACCGCTGCTAATGAGCTCGATTCTTACTGGGTACTTCATACTCTAACCTTGTTCTAAACTGTGACTTACTTAGTAAATAACTACAGGTATTTAATGATGAAGTTTAAATTTTGGAGCTTCAGGGGATGTGGAGTACCGCTTCATAGCCATTACTCCCAGACCCACTCTGACTCGGAGTCGTAGTACTGCTTTGGGTCCCATCTATGGGTTGAATAGAAAAATGAGTTTTTAAAAATGTGTTTAAAAATTTTAGTTTAAAAAAAAATTGAATACTCGTCTAGCATAAATTAAAAAAAAGTCTTCGGTATAGAATAACCCGACAAGGGTTGATATGTCGTAAAATCCAAACTAAGCAAACAGCAGGTATCAATTTAAGCTTGTCAAAAAAGTTCGATTTGAAATCAGGATATCGAGATAATATTTCTAAAATGTAAGAAACGTTCGAAATTTGCTTGTAGTATGCTAATTGGAGATGATTCTTGTTTGGGGTTAAATAAGGTTACAATGTTTCAGGTTCCAAATAACCGAAGTTCTCATTGACATTTATTCTATATATCATTAAAGAGAAAGAGTTTATACCTATCTCAGACTGATCATGGTTTTGATGAAACAAGAGAAGAAGGAGAAGCGATCATTCTCCCACAAAACACATTGCTTGGGTGTGAAGACATTTTAACTAAGTTTAACTCTTTAATTTCCTAGTAAAAAACATTATTCAAAAAAAATTGACAGTTTCTTTATCTTTTTCTCTAATCTTTCATTGAAGTAAAAGAAGAAAAAAACAGAAATAAGTAAGTATAACATTCTCATGATTTAATTATTTACAAATAAAAATAACGTATTTTTTCTGAAAACGATTATACTTACTTTTATTTAAGAAATAGGATTTTGCTTGAAGTACGTTGATTGGAATTTAACATGATCGCTTCTTCATTTTTTTTTTTTTTTTTAATTTTTTTTTTACTTTGGAAGAAATATATAGACTGGTCCCTTTATTAAACCAGCATTTCAATTTTGGGGATGCAAGATTTAGTTGGTTGTATTTTACAGCAATGACCTATTGGGTCATTTTATGCAGAATATTTTTTTTGTTTATTCATTCTTGATGGGTGCTCAAGTTTTTTAAAACTCATTTTTTAAACTCATGTTTTTGTATTTAACCCTAACAGGTATTACCACTCCGGGTAAGAGTAGACCTGGGAGTAATAGTGATGAAGGGGTACTCCACATTCCCCTGAGTTCTAGAATTGGAACTTCAACATTAGATTTTAACGTCATACCCAGGACCCCCTCAGTCATCGCTTTCTAGCACATATATATGATAAAAAGGGTTGGGGCTTGCCAAAAGGACAATAGGATTGAGACATTCATATAGGTACTACGGTTTGACGTCTAGCCTAAGTAAGGGTTAAAATGGGGTGTTGCGTGTCTTTTACTGCTCTGCTCATCCACCAGAGTTCCGTCTAAGCATCACGGGTCGCCACCGACGGCCAACAGGTGGCCCCCATTGGGGGGTACCCCTCTCAAGAGGTGCAGTCGGCATATTCTAGAGTCCCAGCCGAAAAGTCATTGCAAGTTTTGTCAGACACATGAACAAATTCTTAGTCTTTCGAATTATGCGCTTTTCTCCAGTGAGGCATTTATAGCTGCAAGTCTGTTGGAAATCAAAACAAAACGTTATATTATAACTTTCTTTCTAGCGTGTTGTTTCGTTTGTATTTTGGGTTTTTTTTTTGGGGGGGGGTGCTTTTTTAAAAATTTTATTTGTTTTTTTTTTATAGAGAATGGGGGAAAGATAGAAACGGGATTAGCGCGTGGAATCGATAATGCTAATCCGTTTCAATCGAACATGATGAAAAGAAGGAAAGAAAGAAAAAAGAGTGAGAATTAAATCAAGATTATTATACTTTTTACATATTGAACTATTTAACAATAGCTCTTAAGTAAACATATCAAACGTTGTAATAATGAAATTATCATACCGTGGTATAACCACAGGTCCTGCTAGTTATATTATTATTATTATTATTATTATTATTATTATTATTGTACCAAACTTGGTAAAATAAAACTTAAGAAATACTTTTTACAGAGTCATGAGAAAACTTTTGGGAGAATTGAAACTAATCAATGGAACTTTTTATGTAAAAACTTTCCAATAATTTTCCGTTTCTCAATGGATAGTTCACACATGTCTGGAAATCACTCATCTGGAAAAGAAATAAATTCATTTTCTATCAATTATTTCTGTCTTTGAGGAAATTGCCTCGTCTCTCTTAAGTTTCTGAAACTTTTGTCTGCGAACTGTACATGCTCTAAATGTTCAATTCAGTGGGGACAGTCAATAGAACATCTTTGTTTAATATATTTTGTTTTTTCTTTTATTTGTGATGTCGCCTTTACCTCTAACATCAAAAGCATCAGTTTAACCCTTTCTCAGCGCACTGTGCGACTATAGTCGACATTCTTTCAACGGTACCGCCGTGTGTCCACTGGAGTCAAATTCTTAGTGTCACATATTGTCGAATTTCAAACAACGACTTGTTTACTTATATGGTTCAAATCCTGGACGAGGTTATTTGCATTTCACATGCCGATAATAGACGTGGGAAAGGTATGCATCCAACTACACTTCTTTCAGCTATGGGTAAATAGTAGGGCAGACTAGGCTCTTTAACCATAGCTAGGTAACCAGTGTAGGAGAAGGAAAATTTTGAATTCAAACCTATTAAACTCCGCTTAAGAAATTGACATAGTATCACATCCCAGCCATACGGAGGGGTTAATATATATATATATATATATATATATATATGGTTGGTATCCTTCCGTCTACTAAAGACGATGGCGTAGAGTATTTTTTTAAATATCTGCAACTGCGTGAATGGTTGAGCAGCTTAATTCCTGAATGGCAATCTCTGGTGCAGTGACTGTGAACACTTCGGGTGGCCAGGTCGGATGCCTTCGTTAGGTCCATCAATGCGGTGCAGAGTGGCATCCGCTCTCTCGGCACCCCCCCCCCATCACCTGCAGCTGGCATAGTGAGATCATGTCCACGGTAGCTCGGAAGCCACACTGTGTTCCTGGATGGGTGCAAGATGCAAAGTCTACAGATGCACCAGTTTAACACGCGCAAGACTTGTCAAGCTATGCTGAAGTCACTCCGATCTCCTTTGTTCCTGTGTTCCTGTATAATCGTCCCGCTTGTCCTGAGTGATTTGTCCATGTTCCCAATAACTGCAGAGTCGCTAGTGTAGTAGTTGAAGCAGTGCTGCACCATGCCTTCAAGATATTTGCTGGTACGCCGTCACTCCCGGTTGCTTTCTTATCAGCGAGGCGGTCCTCTCCATTTTGTAGTGGAAAACTACGTAGCCTGGGCAGGTTTTTATGGAGGATGAGCTGTCGCCCAAGCAGCAGACCCTCCCTCTCCACACAACCGTTGTGGTCCAAAGGAAAGGTAGGAACCAATGCGGTTTGTCAATGACGGTGCCGCAGGAGTTGCTAGGAAGTACTGAGATTCAGCACCACCCAACTTAGGGACTCCAGCTCCGGATTTGTTTACGGGGTTTACTCCCTTAGCCTTTCCTTGGAATAAGGTAAAGCCACAAGGCAACGGTGGTTTTATATGACTTTTCCTTGTCTTAGAGAAGCTATATATATATATATATATATATATATATATATATATTGTTGCTAATTTGTTTTCTGAAACCCCAATATACGTGGTTCTTCTTTCTGTTGGACATCGAACTAAAAAGGGAATTAAGGAAGAGGAAAGACAATAGATAATTTTAAGACGCAGTTATCTCTTGGAGACGAATTTTTCTCCTGATCCAGTCGAATAGCGTATATACCCAGCAACGTCCCCAGTCTAAAAGAAAAATATTTCTTTTGGGCGGCCGGAAGGAGCCTCCTTCTGTGCCTGCCCAGAGAGTTCTTCCTGTTTGAGGCCTCCAGGGAGATTATCATTTTTTGTGTTTTTTTGGTTTTATTCATTTTATTTGGTTTATTCATTTTATTTGGTTTTATTCATTTTATTTGGTTTTATTCATTTTGTTTGGTTTATTCATTTTGTTTGGTTTTATTCATTTTATTTGGTTTATTCATTTTATTTGGTTTTATTCATTTTATTTGGTTTTATCATTTTATTTGGTTTTATTCATTTTATTTGTTTTATTCATTTTGTTTGGTTTTATTCATTTTATTTGGTTTTATTCATTATATTTGGTTTTATTCATTTTATTTGGTTTTATTCATTTTGTTTGGTTTTATTCATTTTATTTGGTTTTATTCATTTTATTTGGTTTTATTCATTTTATTCATTTATTTTTTATTTGGTTTATTCATTTATTTTTTATTTGGTTTTATTCATTTTATTTGGTTTTATTCATTTTATTTGGTTTTATTCATTTTATTTGGTTTTATTCATTTTATTTGGTTTATTCATTTTTTATTTGGTTTTATTCATTTTATTTGGTTTATTCATTTTATTTGGTTTTATTCATTTTGTTTGGTTTTATTCATTTTATTGGTTTTATTCATTTATTTGGTTTTATTCATTTTATTTGGTTTTATTCATTTTATTTGGTTTTATTCATTTTATTTGGTTTTATTCATTTTGTTTGGTTTATTCATTTTTATTTGGTTTTATTCATTTTATTTGGTTTTATTCATTTTATTTGGTTTTATTCATTTATTTGGTTTTATTCATTTTATTTGGTTTTATTCATTTTATTTGGTTTTATTCATTTTATTTGGTTTTATTCATTTTATTTGGTTTATTCATTTTATTTGGTTTTATTCATTTTTATTTGGTTTTATTCATTTTATTTGGTTTTATCATTCATTTTGTTTGGTTTTATTCATTTTTTTGGTTTTATTCATTTTGTTTGGTTTTATTCATTTTATTTGGTTTTATTCATTTTGTTTGGTTTTATTCATTTTATTTGGTTTTATTCATTTTATTTGGTTTTATTCATTTTATTTGGTTTTATTCATTTTATTTGGTTTTATTCATTTTATTTTGGTTTTATTCATTTATTTGGTTTATTCATTTTATTTTTTATTTTATTTGGTTTTATTCATTTTATTTGGTTTTATTCATTTTATTTGGTTTTATTCATTTATTTGGTTTTATTCATTTTATTTGGTTTATTCATTTTATTTGGTTTTATTCATTTTATTTGGTTTTATTCATTTTATTTGGTTTATTCATTTTATTTGGTTTTATTCATTTTATTCATTTTATTTGGTTTTATTCATTTTATTTGGTTTTATTCATTTTATTTGGTTTTATTCATTTTATTTGGTTTTATTCATTTATTTGGTTTATTCATTTTATTGGTTTATTCATTTTGGTTTTTATTCATTTTATTTGGTTTTTATTCATTTTATTTGGTTTATTCATTTTATTTGGTTTTATTCATTTTATTTGGTTTTATTCATTTTATTTGGTTTTATTCATTTTATTTGGTTTTATTCATTTTATTTGGTTTTATTCATTTTATTTGGTTTTATTCATTTTATTTGGTTTTATTCATTTTTATTTGGTTTTATTCATTTTATTTGGTTTTATTCATTTATTTGGTTTTATTCATTTTATTTGGTTTTATTCATTTTATTTTTTTATTTGGTTTTTATTCATTTTATTTGGTTTTATTCATTTTATTTGGTTTTATTCATTTTGTTTGGTTTTATTCATTTTATTTGGTTTTATTCATTTATTTGGTTTTATTCATTTTATTTGGTTTTATTCATTTTATTTGGTTTTATTCATTTTATTTGTTTTATTCATTTTATTTGGTTTATTATTGGTTTTATTCATTTTATTTGGTTTTATTCATTTTATTTGGTTTTATTCATTTTATTTGGTTTTATTCATTTTATTTGGTTTATTCATTTTATTTGGTTTATTTCATTTTATTTTGGTTTTATTCATTTTATTTGGTTTTATTCATTTTGTTTGGTTTTATTCATTTTTTATTTGGTTTTATTCATTTTGTTTGGTTTTATTCATTTTTTTGGTTTATTCATTTTATTTTTATTCATTTTGTTTGGTTTTATTCATTTTATTTGGTTTTATTCATTTATTTGGTTTTATTCATTTTATTGGTTTTATTCATTTTATTTGGTTTTATTCATTTTTTTATTCATTTTTTATTTTTGTTTGGTTTTATTCATTTTATTTGGTTTTATCATTTTATTTGGTTTTATTCATTTTTTTGGTTTTATTCATTTTATTTGGTTTTATTCATTTTTTTTGGTTTTATTCATTTTATTTGGTTTTATTCTTTTATTTGGTTTTATTCATTTTGTTTGGTTTTATTCATTTTATTTGGTTTTATTCATTTTATTTGTTTTATTCATTTTATTTGGTTTTATTCATTTTGTTTGGTTTTATTCATTTTATTTGGTTTTATTCATTTTTATTGGTTTTATTCATTTTATTCATTTTATTCATTTTATTGGTTTTATTCATTTTGTTTGGTTTTATTCTTATTTTATTTATTTACACTTATAAGTAATTTCTACCAACTTGGAATTTTTTCTGTGACGTTTCTGTATATTTTCACACTAAATTTGATTATCTTTACTTATACTCGTTCTCCTGTTGGCATCCATCAACCAATCAACGATCAACAGGTAGCATTCCATACGTCATCCCAAAAATTCTTGTAACTTTTCACTCTTATCTACATTTTTTTGTTTTTTCATCCCATCATTTTAAACTGGGATCTGCCGGTAAATGCGGCAACCAATGGGTTAATAATAATTAGGAATACATTTGTATGAAAAGCAAAAGACACACCCGACAGAATCAACCAAGAAAGAAATGCGATCAGATTGGCATTTTTAAACACAATTATTATCATTGGTTTTACACAGAATATCACTTCTTCATTAAGACAAACAAAAAGATCCTGTAGTGAACGTGAATGACCCCATATTGTTTTATTTATACTTAAAATTCAGTAAGCTGGAGGTTTTATGTTGGGGACTATTGTTTTATTGACAATAGACGGTTCAGACGATTACACATGAATTCAAACGTAGTTTCGGAGCTGAATTCAAGGATAATCGTCTGAAAATGACTTATTTAAGGTAATTAAAAAAAACACAGCCGAAGGTTACACTGGCCTGAAAGTTGTGTTTATGCACAATAAAGATGAGGACAACAGTCTGAAATATCTCAATTATTCACATCAACCTTCATTTCATAAATACAGACAAGAATATTAAGGCTTTTTATTGTGTAATTTCAGTTTCAAACTTGCCGTTTTCACACAACTGATCTGTCATCTTTGACAAGTTCATTTCCACTTAAACTATTCTCGTGTTTTTTCATTTACACAAATTATCTTAAATAAGAATCAAGATTATCAAATTAATAATGAATTATCAAACGTGTTTGTAAATATTTGATATTTTGATCATTCAATCAATTTGATGCGTCTTTCTTAATTATAACATCTTTATTATTTTGAATGAATCAAATGAATACGGATTGCATTAAGTGAAATGGAAGTGAATAGAATATTTGCTTGAAAGCTTCACAGTCATTTTGTAAAAAGGCAAATTGAATGAAAGGAATTGCATAGATTTATTCTCCCGAGTTTTAATCAAATAATGAAATAAGATAATGGGAAGAGAAAGAGACATAGAGTGATATATATCAATGGATTCTGTAAAACAGGAACAAATATAATTGCTAGAAAAACACAAAAACAAAATAAAATAAGATCTGTAATGTGAAACGGAAATCGACACAAATCAACCGAATCGATTTCTGATGCTGACAAATTCGACGCTAAATGTTTGGCCAGGTTAATTCAATTAACGATATCTAAATCTGGTTATTTCCTAGTTGAGTAACATGAGTGACCCAGAAAAAAACAGAACCCAAATTATTTATTTTCCTAGTTGAGTAACATGAGTGACCCAGAAAAACAGAACCCAAATTATTTATTTTAGTTGAGTAATATGAGTGACCCAGAAAAAACAGAACCCAAATTATTTATTTCCTAGTTGAGTAATATGAGTGACCCAGAAAAAACAGAACCCAAATTAAGTAATATGAGTGACCCAGAAAAAACAGAACCCAAATTATTTTTTTCCTAGTTGAGTAATATGAGTGACCCAGAATCCTTATTTATCCTAGTTGAGTAACATGAGTGACCCGAAAAAACAGAACCCAAATTATTATTTTCCTAGTTGAGTAATATGAGTGACCCAGAAAAAACAGAATCCAAATTATTTATTTATTTTCCCATTAAACTAACCCTAAACTCCAACACTAAACCTAACCCTTGTTGGACTTATACTTTTAAAAAAAATAAAATTAACAGTTTTATTACAAAATGTGTGGGTTCTGTTTTTTCTAGGTCACCCTGTAATATTATGTTACTCAACTAGGAAGGGTAGATTTAGGGTTGGGGTTTAGTTTAATGGGAAAATAAATAATTTGGGTTCTGTTTTTTCTGGGTCACCTTGTAATATCCTGTTACTCAACTAGGAAATAACCCTAAATCTTTATTTATTAATATCTTCTGGGAATATTATCACTATCTATATATTAATACTCCTGTTCCTTAATTGTACGACCGTTACTATCTTGCAACACACTCTGGTTAAAAATAAGACCGTCCAAATTGTCCAAGATGGAATACAAAAATGTAAATCCTGATTATCTGGTGTTGGTTATCCACCGAATTCTTATTATGAGTGTTGTCACCTCAATTAAATGATAAACTACTCCGTTTCTATCGTAAAGAAAGGAAAGAAAAGGGACATGCTACACAGAAAAAGTATAATAAGAAAGAAAGAAATATTGTCTGGTATTGCTTATCCACTGATAAGATAAATGGGAGAGAGACATAGCTTGATATAACAATGGATTATATAAAACGTGAACATCACCATTGCTTTAAAAACAACAACAAAAAATAGTAGAAGATCCGCAAATGTGAAATCGAAATCCACACAAATCAACCGAATCGATTATAACTGGATCGATATTGACATCTTCTGATGCTGACAAATTGTTTGAGTGATTTAATATTTGGGTAGGTTAATTCAATTAACGATGTCTAAATCTTTATGTATAAATATGTTCTGTGTAGTTAGTAGTGGATCTTCAACAAGAAAAAGGAAGAAAAACCGATCAAAAGTATCTTTACACTTTGGAAACTAAAGGAAGTATTAATTAATATAATTTGATCAGAAAGAGAGATATTATATTAACAGTCTATATATTCTGTGCAAAGTTCTGTTATAAAGGGATTTATGAATGAAAACTAGGTTGGAAATGCGTGATGCAATGGTTACAGTCGTAGGAAATTAACTTGTCGACCCGAGTTTAAATACAGGACGAGACTGTTTTTATTTCACATAGCGCTAATACCCTTGGGAAATGTATGAATCCAACTACTACCTCCAGGTATGGGTAAATAGTAGGACTGACTGGGCTGTTTAACCATGGCTAGGTAACCAGTCAAGAAGAAAGATTAGAATTAGGCTTTTTTTCCTTTCTTTTTTTTCTTTTTTTTTTGTGAGGTGTTCCTGCTGGTGACTCTAGTTTCTTTTCTAAAACTCCTTTATATGTGATTCTTCCTTCCATTTGGTCCTTGAGTTGAAAGAAATTAGGGGAGGGAAAAGAAGAGAAAAGACAAAAGATACTTTTAAGCTTCCGACTTTTTTCTAGGTTCATAGCTATTTCTTGGAGATTAATATTTTCTCCTGATCCAGTCGATAACGTATGTGCCCAGCAAAAGTGTCTATTGGAATGGCCGAGGGATCTTTTTGGTAACAGGAAGTGGCGTTTTTTCTGCGCATGCCTAGAGGGTTCTTTCTGTCTGAGGACTCCTGAGAGATAGTTAATTTTTATTCTATTTTATTTCTATTTTATTTTAATCCTCACTGTTTCATTTTACGCTAATGCCCTTTGGGTTCATATTAATCCATCTAGTCTCTCCTCTCCCATATATAGGTAAATAGTAAAGTAGATGGGTTCTTTAGCCTTGGTAAACGTCTAATCGAGAAGGAAAACTCTGAATGTAAAACAGCTGCACTCCTGCTCGAGATGAATGGGTTGAGAAAATACAAGTTCTATGAAAAGAATCCTCTCTTTTTCTCGTTATCAAAAAGCTCACTGCAAAGAAATTCAATTCTGATATAAATTTGGTGAGAAAATATTTTCCTGATATTCGAGGGCTAATTATTAAATATAAATTAACAGGGTGAATCACAGAGGGACATCTCCCCAGGCAGCACCTGATCCCTTGTTTAAAAGAGAAAAGGCTGTGTTTATTGCCCAGTGCCTGTGGCGCTTCTAAAGAGGAATGCCGACGTGATTCACACACTTTTTAAACACTAGCATCCAATGAGCTTTGATTTGTGCGTGGTTCCCAATTATAATGATCCTTGTGTTCGACTGACATGATTGGCGTGCCATTAAAGACTTGTTATTTGGTGAGAAAGTCTTATGTACAGAACAAAAGACTGGTGACAGAGAGGCAACACTGGCTCATCTCACACTGATTTTCACCATGAGATAAAGTTTGTTTTTTAGATTTTTAGCTGCAGCAATGTTGGAATTTGATAATTATAATGATTCCTGGGGTTCTGAGATTAGATATTTCCATTATTCTATACATTATTAAAAATTGTATCTTCCTTTTCATCATTACTTTTTTCGGTATTTTTCAGTTGCGTGTTGGAAGGCTGAAAAATCTATCGGCTGAAATCTTGTGTAAATAACTATTTTTTTCTAAATAACAATCCGAAGAAATAAACGAAATTATTAAAGCATTTTATCTCAGAAATTCAGATGATATTATAATATTAATGGTTGTTATATCGACCGAAAGATATACCGTATTTGACGGCATATAAGACGCACTTCAATTTCAGCCTGTCAGATTCAGGAAAAACAAAGTTGTTAGTGTATTTAAGCATATATTGTTGAAAACATTCTAGCTATGCATTACACAAGCAGAAACATAGCTGTATAGAATAGCCTGTCATTTTAAAGTAGTATTTCCACACAATTAGATTCGTATTCAGTTACGACTACTTGTTACCTTGTCTTACCAATTCGATGGTTATTGGAACTTAGTGTGATTATTCTACAGTGTTTAAAAAATTTAGTTTAAAATAAATTCAGTACCCATCAAGAATAAATAGAACAAAATGTCATCAGCATAAAATGAACCAGCAAGGGTTGACATGCCGTAAAATCCAACCAACCAGCCAGTCAACAACATTTCGCCAAATATCGTCCAGTGCCTTTCTTGACATTTTTCTGAGATTCTGACATTATGTAAATTATTCATTTTATACATTTACCTGACTAATGCTTATTTTTAACACTTGAATATATTCTACGACCTTTGATAATATAGTATCTCTCTCTCTCTCTCTCTCTCTCTCTCTCTCTCTCTCTCTCTCTCTCTCTCTCTCTCTCTCTCTCTCTCTCTCTCTCTCTCATTTCTTCCCACTTTTACGGAAACATGTCCCATCTATTTCCTTTTATTTTCTCTGAGTGCCTCTGTATTCGTAGCCAACGACCAAATGTTCATGAAGGAAATGCCTCGTGTCACGCCATTGTAATTCTTCCATTCGAAAGAGAAACGAACAACCAATGAAGCTTTACGTCCATCGTCAGATTGATTATTATCAACATTTTCCGAAATAGATGACATTTACGTGATATTGAAAATTTATCGATTTGACCAGAAAAGATATTTATAGATACGTGAAGGACAGATTTTAGGTTTCTTTCACGTTATTTCTGGCATTGTTCGTGATTAAGAACATTTAAACAATTATACAGGATTTTAAAAAATAAAAAAGAATTCAGCATATTCCTTTTGACAATGAATTTTGAAGTTTTTTTTTTTGTTTGTTTTTTGTCCTTGAAAATTGTCATTGTTGGTTGGTTGGTTGGTTGGTTGGTTACGACTTGAAAGAATTCGTGCTTTAACTTAGCAAAATTGAACACCTATTGGAATGATTGATCTGTGTTTTTTCTTTTCTTTCCTTCTTTTTTCACTTTTATTCTTCGTCTCAGAAAGCTTCACGACTTGCTAAATTCACCTCAATGAAACACAAAACTTAAGAGATAAAAATGAAGAAAAAAATGAATAGAAACATTCTGGTTAAATCCTACTTAATGGACATAAATTCCACCATCGCATGTCACCCCGATGAAAGAAAAAATACCTAAAATCAGGAATTAATCAAATTTAAGGAAATTTCAGTGTTGATACATTAGTGAATAAACAATATAATGCACCAGTTATTTTATTTGAAAACTTTTACATTTTTTCAGGTCAGTTAACTTTGAACCACGTATCTTTGAGGCGTAACACAGATTCACAAACATACGTGGTTCAAAGTTAATTGACCTGAAAAAATGTAAAGTTTTAAAATAAAATAACTGGTGCATTATATCTTTTATTTATTAATGTATCAACACTGAAAATTAGAATACTGACAGCCCTCCACACACACATACACAACAAAAATTGTTATTCTTGTTATGCAACTTAACTGTATCTAATGGTAAAGCTCTAGTTCTGGAAATTGGTATTGTGTCGAGCACTCTCTCTCCCATTGCCATAACTCCCAAGTCCACTCTAACCTGGGATGGTATTACATGTTAGGGTCCCATCTATGGATCAAATAGATCTATTTAAAAATTATTCGTATCCGTAAGACCATGTGAAAGAATCTCCCAAGAAAAGTACGGACAACCGGTTTTCCTAGTTGGCTAGTTAGATTTTACGGCATGTCAACCCTTGTTGGGTTATTTACATCTTTTATATAGTTGTTTCTCTTTTCTTTTTTTGCAAACGGTCTTATCGAACACGAATTATTTTTTAAACAGATTTAGTTGACCTATAGATGGGACTCTAACAGGTACTACCACTCCTGATCAGAGTGGACCTGGGAGGGTTCATTTCAGACTCTCCAGTTCACCAGATGCAGTTTAGTGACACCCCTTTTGATAGGAGAAGGTCTTACCTCTCTGTATGGGGTGGGGGTGCAGTCAAATATGATCTTCTGGGCTGTGTGAATTTCATTCCTGTTCCAGTCACGTCTAGGTATCCTTGCTGGGTAATTTCTCAACTTGTAAATATCATTTCAAATTCAGTAAAAGTTTCCTCACCTTTTATTTCATTATCACGTCATTTCGCACTTCTCTTGGAGTCTGCTACTTTCGATAAACTTCCAAGAATATCGAATGGAATTGAACTTTCATTATTAGACACAAATTTACTCAGGCTAATGTCTTCATCTTTGACTGTTAAATATAAAATGTTTCGGTTTTTGTATTCTTAGACATCCTTCCAACAACGATGTGGCGTATGTTATAAACAGATTGGTTAAATGTATCTAGTGTTCCGACAGTTTTGAGATCAATCCTTCGGTGGGGTAGTGCAAAAATATATCTAGTCTGGTTGACTTGTAGAATCTATGGTGATTTAAGTCGCAAATATGTAGTTAATATTAGTATCAAGAAATACATGCACACAACTTGGAATTTCAAATAATATTGTATTACATTTATACATAAAGAAAATACAGTTGTAATATTTTCTATTGCAAACAAATTGTACAGTTTACGGCTATATTGTATTATATAAACGAATATGAATCCACTTAACTAAGTCCTTGGTAGATGGTTATGTTAAAGTTCTTGTACTCACAAACAAGTCTTCTCTAATTCTGCTGACATAGTGGTAGCAACAAGTTGACGATAAGATTTTTTTTGTTTGTTTTGTTGGCATTCTTCCGTCTACTAAAGACGATGGTGCAGTGCCCACTTTTTTGTATCTACAACTGCGTGAGTGGCTGAATAGTCCAATTTTTTAAATGCAATCTCTGGTGCAGTCACTGCAAACAAAAAGTGATGCTTGCTGGAGTTGCTGTTGTCTCTCCTTCCTTTTGGCTCTCTTTTCTGTGGCGGCTTCTTTCCTCTCTTTTTCACTCCTTTTCGTTCCTTGTTTAATGAGGAGGCGCCATGTCACACGATCTTTTGCATAAGCCTCCCATGTGTTGGTGTTGATGTGGCATATCTTCATGTCCCTCCTGCAGACATAAAGGTAGATACCTACTTTGATTTCTGGAACCGATAAATGCGGGCCTATGATTGGTTGCTTTGAAAGAGGTATGTCGACCAAAGGAGACAAGCCACCTACCTTAGATATATATATTTTTATAAAACAGGGATGAAATATCTAGGAAGAATTAACTGATACGAGATAAGCTGGTCAGAGTATGGGAAGTGGAACAAGAACAATCTATATCCGGAGATAAATAAACAGTTCGATTTAAATTTCAAGAACGCTACTGACCATAAAAGACAACTGAAGAAGGCCGGCGGGTGCAACGGCTGAATATATTGTAAAAACATTATTGTGGAAACATGTAAAATCATCAAGTCTGTTCATTAATCAAGACGTAAGTGATGATATTAAATACAAAATCAAGGTGTGGCATCAATATTGTTTAATTAAAGTTTATTGGTGATTTTTTTATTTGTTTTTTTTTGGGGGGGGGTTATGATTTGGTTTTTTGGTTTTGGTTTTTTCTTTTCTTTTTTTCTTTTCTTTTTTTGTTTTTTGTACTGTCTTTTCTCTAGTTCAGACTCAGCAGTTTTTCTCTAAAAGGGGAAAAAACTATTAAAAAATTAAGTAATGAGTTTTGCATTGTAAAATGTTCAATCCAATGAAATAAATGAAGATTCGTTATGTTAAAAAAAAGATATTCATTGAATAACAATATATTTGGGGTCCTGGGGATGACATTAAACTGCACCTAATTGTGAAGTTTCAATTCTGGAACTCTGGGGAATATGGAGTAACTCTTTATCGCCATTACCCACAGATCCACCCTCATCCAGAGTGGTAGGACCTGTTAGAATCCCATCTATGTGTTAAATAGAAACAAATGAGTTTTAAAAGATTTTTGCATATATCTTTTAAAATATGCCGAGTTCTTACATATTGGGTTTCTTTAAGTCAAAAATGTATTGGAATTTAAGTATAGTTATATTTTCTTGGTAAGTCTATGTCGATTTCTTTCGAATGGTGCTATGAGCATAACGTTAACATTATGTGTTCACCTGGGAGTAATTGTTATGAACGTGCACTCCACATTCCCCAGAGAACCAATTAGAACTATTACCATTAAATAGAGTTTAACGTCATAGCCAGGACATTAAGACCCTCAGTCACCGCCTTCTAGCACATATATGATACAAAGAGTTAGCAACTTGCCATAAGGTTAATAAGGTTGGGACAATCATATAGGTGCTAGGACTTGACGTGACCAACCGATTGATAAGAGTGTTTGAAAAAGTAGTAGAGAATGTGTGAGGTCCCAATGTGAATACTTTGAAGTGGACTAAGGCCCTTTGTCGTTAATATTTGATGGGTGTTATGCTTTCCGGGCATACGTTGTATTTCACTAAAAAGACTCATCAAAATTCTATTGGGTAAAAAATCTTTAGTTTTATCTTTCGTGTTTGCGATTTTATTCAGTTCCATTCGATGCACAATTTTTCCCGATCGAAAAAAAAGGAAACAAAATTGACTGAAATATCTGTAAACAAAATAATTTGCCGCTGCAGAGACTGAAGCAAGAAAAACTATCAAGCAAAACATGCAATTACGAGGGGCAGAATATTCTTACCTTATTTTTTAAGTTTGTAATAATTATGCCTGAGATGATACCGTCAACGTATACAAAAGAAGGAAAATTAAAGGGAAAGTGTGTGTGTGTATATATATATATATATATATATATATATATATATATAGGTGGGTAGGTAAAATATCCAACTGAATGGTAAGTTGGGGATGATTCTATTTGGGATCATAAATATTTTCTGTATAAACATAATGCATGCCCATGCTGGTGCACATCTTAGATTTATACAAGGATTATTTCAAATCCACATATATATATATATATATATATATATATATATATATATATTGTAGCTGTATGTCCTTGCCGGGATCATATAGTATTCGTCTAAATTAAAGTATACACATTTTAAATCTCATATTTGTCACCGTTAGATAGCAATACCTATCGCTCGATGTGCTTGTAGTTAACATTTTACAACGTAAATGTGTGCATGTTAACTCCCATCTACAAATAACGCAATAATACTACTTTTTGAAAGGGAATAAGACACAATATCAAGAGTGTTATTAATTCAAATTGTCTTAATCAACAGAATGCTCGATATGGAAATTCATTAAATCTCCAAATTTATCGGAGTTATTATCATTAGCCGCTGTTTATTTTCTTATTTTGACATACCACAGCTGGTAATTTGGTCCCTTGTGACTTCAAATGAATTAAGGGATAAATATAAATACCGCCACTGGATTACCCGGAAAATTTTATCCTAGAAACATTTTATTTGATCTTATTAGAGGTCTTTGTTTTCAATTGCATCCCCTGACAGACAGATACACCACAAATATAGTATACCAAAGTCACAAACGGGGTGCCAATGAACGTGCGAATAATTCTTGTTTGTAACTATAGGAGGGAGGGAGTCAGTGTTTTCGCGGTAACATTTGGATGAACTGAATACAAAGTTGAGTTGGTTATTTCCTATAAGTCTTTTGTTTATGTTATAACAACTGCTCTTGACAGATAAATTATTTATTTCTCCATTAAACTAACCCTAAACCCTAACCCTAACCCCATTTTCTTTTTTCCTAGTAGATCAATAGAAAATAAATAATTTATCAGTCAAGAGTGGTTCCTCTTTGTTTATGTTAGACTTATAGGAAATAACCGGTTGAGTTTTATTGAAATTTGATCTTAATTCAGTGATCCTAATTTGTGTGTTTTTAGCCGTTAAACCAACTCTGTATTACTCGAAATGAATACGAGAGACGATCTATTCATTTTTTTCTCAATGAGTTAATAATTCAATTGTCGACATTGTTAAAAGACATCATTTGTAAATAAAATATCACAAATATCAACAACGCTTTGATTTATATTCTATTTACAATTGAACGATCGTTTATATCTTTGACGCCATTACTTAGTTGTTTCTTATTTTCATTGTAACTTTATTCACTTCTTTCAAGTTAATTATTCTATTCAAAGAGAAACTTTCCAAGTAAAAATCATTGTAATAATATTTTCTTTCTCCAACAAAAAAGTTCATCATCAAATAATAATTTCTTCTAACATCTGATTTTCACAAACTATTGTTAATTAACAACAAAAATATTTTTATAAGATTTCTTTGAATCGCTTGTTTGCCGGAATTTATACACAACATTTCAAAAGTTTGATTTAAACTGACAAATTGTGAAATAAAAGGAATAGAATTCATTTACTGACATCCAATTATTTAAGTTGAACTCAAGGATCATTAACGTGGGAGACCACGCACAAACCGAAGCTCAGGCGTGGCCAGTGTTAGAAACTGCGTGAATCCCCTTGACATTCATCTTTAAAGGCGCCTCAGGCACTGGACAATAAAACACAGCCTTTCCCTTTTAAGACACACTGATATTACATATCTTACCGGTCCAATGACCTAAACCACTGGACACTCGGCCAGAAGGCCTGGTAAGCAAATGCTGCAGTCGAATCGAATCTGCAAAGAATATGTTGCGTCTGTCTTACGTGGGATGTAGCGTTTGATATCCAGGATTTTAACAACGCTCAAACACTGTCACTAGTGGAACATAAGCACCCAACCCAGCCATGAAGCCTACCTTAAGTGCTAGACTATGATATCGTAGTGAGTTCGAACTTCAGTCGCGCTATTACGTTTACTTTCGGACTAATCCCCTTGGGAAAGGTATGAACATCTGCATCTTCTTAGCTATATATTCTTTGATTTTTGGGCTATTGTCCTCATCTTCATTGTTATATGCGCAACGTTTCGGTCGATGTGTCCTCCGGCCTTCTTCGGGTGTTTCTTGTCGGACTTGGGAACCTTCTCGAACTCAGAACTTTCTTGTCGAAACCTCAGGGAACCTCGAACCGAACTCTTTAGTCAATCCACGGGGTTAGACTTCTCATTCCGTTAACCATGACGGAGGACACATCGGGTGAAACGTTGTTTATATAACAATGAAGATAAGGACAATAGTCTGAATAATCCAAATAATGAAAATTATCAAGCCTCATCTAAAAAATTCCAAGATTTTTTTTGGTTAGCATTTAAATATAATTTTAAAAAGGTACACGCCTTGCTTCGAAACATTTTCATAATTTTTGGAAAAACTGATGAAGTACGGCTACTGTTCTTCTACAGGGGGGGGGGCTTTGTTATTGAATAAACCCAAGTAGGTTGATACGTCATTAACTCTCAGCATAACAACTTTTTCCCACAGCTATACCAATTTTTCTTTTTTTTACCTTTCCTATTGCAATAGGATCAAGTATCAGTCTCAAGGTTGGTTCACAGACAAAAAAAGATGGCAGGGGTATTCACTTAGGGATTTTTTTCCAGTGTAAACAAGTGAAACGTGCGTGAGACGCTGACAGAGGTTTACGGTAGGATCGAAGGTGTGCGGGAGATGCTGTGAGCGACTTAAAGTAGGCAAAGAGTTAAACAATGAAACCAACCAAACTAAACAAAATGCAAGGAAATGTGGCTAGGAATGTTATCCTGTGCAATATTCTTAGATGAAGAAAACATGTATGCCTTGAAGATTAGCATTCAAGATCCTATCTTTTGGATTGAAGCGATCTTGAAAAATATAAACAAAATTATAAGTACAAGGCAAACTCTTAAATTAAAATTATATTAAAATTTAAATATTATGACCAAAATCAGCATTCAAGATTTAGCAAGACTCAAACACTGGCAACTTTTGGTTATGTCAAACTAATCTAAACTAGACAGACCAGTAACAAATGTATATGATATGTATTCCGAAGATTTTCAACGGATATTTATAAATAGACACAACAACACACACACACACACACACATATATATAATATATATATATATTATATATATATATATATATATGTATATATGATGTTGTTATGGAGTTCACGTATGCTTCTTTGTCAGTATACGTGATGAGTCTCTCTCTCTCTATATGTGTATATATATACATTTACACACACACACAACATATATATAGAGAGAGACTCCTCACATATACCAACAAAGTATATAACAAAGTATATCTAATTTATGTGCATATATATATATATATATATATATATATATATATATATATATATATATATATATATGTGAGAGAGAGAGAGATTCATCAGATATACCGACAAAGAAGTGGATTGTATATTTTTTAGAAATAATTTTTGGTTGTTTTAACCAAAAGTTATTTTCCAAAATATTTAAAAATATATATATATATATATATATATATATATATATATATATATATATATATATATGCATAACGTTAACGTGTCTCTCATAACACCATTGAAGAAAAATCGACAAATGGGCTTACCGAAAAAGAAATAACTATTTTAAATTCCAATACATTTTTGACTTAAAGAAACTCAATTATGTAGGAGCCCGGCATATTTTAAAAGAAATATTTCCCATGTGCAAGTAACACATCTAGAAATCCCCAAAAAGAAAAATCTTAGAAAAAAAAACTGTTAATCAAACATCGTCACCTTTCAAATTGCCTGGGGTTTGCATACAAACTCAACACGTGGATATTTCCTATTAGATCATGAGGGGGGGAGATATACGTGATATAGACTTATACACACGTAAACACGCGAACAATTTAGGCATCTTAACAGGTAACTTTACACAGGAATGCATCGTGCAAATGTTTATTACCTGCAAATTCGAATTCTTAATTGACTAGCAGGACTTGTGGATATGCCACAATATGATAATTTAATTATTACAACATTTGATAGGTTTACTTATTGAATTATTTTGCAATGGTTCTTATATAAAAAGTATAATAAATATTTAGCTGAGGTGAAGACACTCATAAGAAATAAGAATTCGACGGATAAGCAATACCGAATAATCAGGATTTAAATTTTTGCATTTCATCTCGGTTTTAACCAAAGGGTGTTTCTAGATGATAACGGTTTTACTTTTAAGGAATACAAGTATTAATATAGAGATTTTTCTATTTTCCTCTTTTTTTACATTCCTTTTCTTTTTTTTACTTTTCTTTTTTGCATGTGCTTTTAGCCAATTCTTTTAGCCAATTCTAAATTATATCAACATTTCAGCAAGTACGAAGTCTTCAAGGAAGACCACTAAAAATCTTAAATTCATTCAGCAATTTAAAAGTAATTCCAAGTTCCAGTTCTGGAGCTTTAGGGTGTATGAAGTACCCCTTCATCACCATTACTCCCGGGTCAACCCTGACCCAGAGTCGTAGTACCTGTTAGGATCCCATCTATGGTTAAAATAGAAGAAAATGAGTTAACAGAAATGTGTTTAAAAAAAATAGTCCAAGAGTAGACATGTCGTAAAATCGAAAAAAGAAAAAAAGAAAATTAACAGGACATTAAGAAATGATGAAGCTGTCAATATATTTCTACACCATGACGAGTCTTGTTACCTCCAGTTATCTCATCATCATGTCACGATAGCTGCACGGATATTCATGACAATCTTTCGCCAACCGTTTCCTATCATTCATTGCTCTTGGGAGGTACTCTGTGCAGCATCCAGTATCAGCACAGAGCTAGCTAATGTAGGTATTTGCTGTGCGTGCCTATGTGTTGGTTTGCATGAGAGAACATCACTTATGAGTTCGATCTTGTCTCTCCAGCAGTGTCCAGCTTATCTTGTTTGTCTCACTTGGATGGTATGTGTGATAGGTAGCAAGTGGCCGTACGGCTGCTTTCTTGTAGGTTGCTGTCTCCACGTGTAGCATTCTTGTGCAGCACCCATCTAGCTTATTCCCTAGGTGCTTCGTTAGGGTCCAATTATCTAAAACTCAAAATAGGCCCCAGTTTCTGAAGATCTAGGTGAGTGTAGAGTACTCATTGCCATTACTCATTACTGACTGAGGAGTGGTTGTTTCATCTTTTGGGTTAAAAAATATGTTCCTATGCTAGTCACGGTAATTGATGGGGGCTAAGTCTAAGTTCTATGACTACCACATGTGTCTTGTGCCCACGTTGTGTTTTTTAAAGATCTACAGTACGTTTTTGTTTTTGGATTTGTTTTTTGGTTCTTTTTTTTTTTTAAATTTCCATCTATACTGAATTTGAATTAATCTATACATATATAAAGGGCCGTTGTGTGTATATGTATGTCCGGAGGAAACTTCAAAAATAAAACAATTAACGACAAAGTAAATATGTATACACATTAAATATCACCAGGGCTTGGTTTTTGAGCAAAAATAATAGAGATTTGATTTATATTCGTGAAGATAATTAAAAAATAAAATTTAAATGATAACAGCATGGATTTTGTTTTCATTTAATATTCTAGATAGTAGACATTAACATTTCTTTTCAGAGTAGCTGGATCAATGCAAGGTCTATTTTTTACATAGGGATTTAAATGGGGCATCCCATGGGATTCAACTCGCGATTCAGTAATAATGGATCTGCAGGACTAAATTTTTTAAAAAAACTGTACCCAGGCGACGCCGGATAGCCGCTGCTTGTTCATTTATAATGCAACAAATTGTTCATTGATCTGGATATGTTTTGGAAAGAATAATTCAAAATGATTTATCAGTCAACCAATATTAAAAACATCAATAGCATACTTCTTAAGGTATTCTCTCTCTCTCTCTCTCTCTCTCTCTCTCTCTCTCTCTCTCTCTCTCTCTCTCTCTCTCTCTCAGCCCACACTACGCCTTCTCTCGATCCTGTTCCCTGTTGTGTCAGGATATCAGATAAAGAAGGCATGTCAAACTAATTAGCCCCCTAAGGCTGTATGGATTACACATGTATGTCATGAGAGTCGTGCATGACAACTAAATCTTTAAATCCTTCTTCTACATTAACAGAATAAAGTGATGATTGCTATCATTAATTCTTTATTATAAACTAAAAGCCAATGAATTCGTATCTAAAAAAATTAAAATAAGGAAAAAAAGAAAAAAAAGAGAGATTTAAATAAATGCTTTTTACATATTGAACTATTTTAGCAATAGCTCTTAAGTAAGCATATCAAATGTTGGCATAATTAAATTATCATGCTGCTGTATATATATATATATATATATATATATATATATATATATATATATATATATAGAGAGAGTGTTTGTTTGTTTTATTTTGTTGTGAGGTTCGTCATAATGAAAGGGCTGTAAGAATTTTTCTCATTTTTTGATAGCTGTTGAATTGCAAAAAAAACATATTTAGCAGGACGAATATATCTTCCAAATAAGGTGGGGTTTTTTTTATCCTTCTTTTACTTGTTTGCGAGGGCGCCCATAACTTATCTCAGAAAAGTGTCAGCATTACTCAAACTTTGGGGAATAGATTTAAACAGATTGGAAAATTACTTGCACACATTCAATATATATATATATATATATATATATATATATATATAACTTATTGGGGTAGTAAGAATTAAGGGGCAGAGCCCGGTCTTTAAAGCACCCACCTAGGAATCGCAAAGTTCCTGGTTCGATACAGGTCCCCGCTAACTCTGTGCATGACTAGCACAGATTGGGTAATCTTATCTGTGTGGTAAAGAGGGTAATTGACGGTATGTGCGATACTTCACCTCAAAACAATCTCCCAGGTCTAGCGCTAGCGAAAAGTGGATAGACTCCCTCGCTGTCATGCTGATACAGACATTAGGTAACTCCGCCAACTTTTTTTTACTTTACAGACACTGCACTCTATAAGTTATACATCTAAAAGAGCACTCCATTTCTCTAAATATGTGAGAGAGAGAGGGGGGAGAGACAGACACACGAAAGAGAGAGAGACACACACAGACAGGGGAAAGAAAGAAAGAAAGAACACAGAGAAAATTGAACTGAAGGTACATTATGAGGATATTTTTAAGTTAAATTTTGTTGAACAGAAAATGAATATACACATGACAAAAAATAAAGTCTACATTATATATATATATATATATATATATATATATATATATATATATATAAACTAATTATTAAGAAAAACGTATGAAATAAAATTTTAAACATACTTAGGACTAACTCTGTGTGTGTGTGTGAAACATTAGCTGCCTGCCCACCAGTCAGATTTGATAATATCAGAAAAGTTGATAACCTTTAATATATCAGCCCAGGGGTAAAATGCTACAATAGGTATTTGTTCCGATGGATATTTTTTTTTTTTTTGTTTTTAGCAATTCATTTAATTTCTTGGAATTGAAAAATATTTTTTCTTGAGTACAATTTATAGTTAATTTTATCCCTTCAGTGAATTTGGCCTTTCTTTACTATTCACTGTTTTAAATTCAATGGACACATCGGTATCATTTTTCTTCCTCCAATATTAACACTTTCTTTATGTTTATATCAACGTTTTTTTTTTTTTTTTTTTTTTCATTTGTCATCGTTATCAACATTGTCTTTCATTTTAACTATGGTTTGATATATTTTATCTGTCAGACAATCTATATATATATATTATAGGTAGTTTGTGTGTGTGTGTATGTATGTATGTCCGGAGGAAACTGCGACTTAATTTATATTCGAAGATATTTAAAAATAAAAATAATTTTCACTATTACATAAAGTATAACTAAAAATTAGGTTTAGTAATCCTTAACTTGTTTCTCGTAAATTCCTACCATAAAATAAACTGAACCATCATTTTATGTCCGTGTTTTTGCAATAAATGTTTTATTTTTCTTGTACCCGTTATTTTACAATACTGAATATATTTTCTTTATTTAAAAACATTTATTGCAAACATATTTAAAACATTTATTGCAAAAACACGGACATAAAATGAGGGTTTATTTTATAGTAGGAATTTACGAGGAACAAGTTGAAGATTACCTTAGGTATTTCCACATGTCATTATTTAACATCATTTTTTCATATTCCTCTTACAGCAATAACTTATTTTCAGGTTATTTATATTGAAGTTTGCTCAGACTACCGGATTTATGGAAGTATTTTTTAATGATATCGACCAACATTCTAGTCACATTTGTTTTTATGCATTTGTTTATAAAGTTCAATGAACCATATGATATTTCTGCATCTAGCGCAGTTTAGTTTTGTTTTGTTTTAATTTGTCTTTTGCTTTCTATTTTTTTTTTTTTTTTTTTTTGGGGGGGGGTTCTATTTTTATCATCACTGTATTTTAGATTTGAATGGTGTCCACTATTTTTAAAACTTTGTCATACTCTTTTTTGGCTTCATCAAAAATCATAACCTTACTGCAATTGGCGGATAGTCAACTAACATGAGGACGAGTTAAGAAAAAGAAAAAAGAAAAAGAAAGAAAACGTCTTCATTTACAATAAATTAAACAGAAAATTTACAATCTTATCCGATGCTTTTAAAATATTTAATTTTTCTTTGTTTTTTTTTAATTTAGTAACTTTTAGCCATCAATGGAGTTTTTTTTTTGTTTGTTTCTTTCGTCAAAAGTTTAAATGGTCTAATCTCGAAATTCATATACATATTACATAGTTAAATTTTAGAATTCTTCAGTGCACGTAGATAGGAATTGATCCCGTCAGTGGCTTCATTAGCTCATCAAAGTACTGGTGTGATCTTGTCTATTTTTCGCTGACAGTTTTTAGCACCCTTTAAGGAAGAGTGTGTTTTACCTTGAATTAGAGTTATATTTCGACGGCATCCAGTGTCCGCTCAGTGTTGGTGGATACACAGCATCCGGTGTATTCACCAACTCTGTGGGAATACTGATTGTCGTCTAGAGGATCTATCTAGAGTGATAACCAATAGGGACGGATCGATAGAGAGAATCACAGGAATCTATGCTGTCGAGGATCGCCTTGATGACAATAATAATAATGATCTAACATGAAAAGATATTCTTTCGCCCAAATCTCCAAGATTTTTTTTAAATTCACGAACAGAAAAATACAAAAATAAAAATAAAATAACACTTCAGTATGCGGTTTGGTGTTATTAAATTATAGTTTTATTATAGATTACAACTTACTAAATTATTAGTCTCCATCATCAAATATATATATAATATATATATATATATATATTATATATATATATATATATATATATATATATATGTATATATATATATATATATATATATATATATACCCCCAAACGAAACCATCTTAAACTATCCAATTTGTCTACTCACAATTTTGGATAAATAATTTTTATACTTTTGCCTGAAGGAAAACACAGAAATACTTTTTAATGATTCTTGAAATTCCAGTAACTTTTTTACATATACAAATAAAATAAGACATTTTCCTTAATTTGGTTCTTGCAGAAGTAGGATCTATATCAAATCTATTTCTTGTGAAATACATAACATATGAATTTCTAATATCAATATATTGTGATTGGTGATTATGCCACGCAATAGACTTCTTTTCTCTGAAAAATCTGTCACTAAAAGAACACAAAGAACAGTTGAAAGACTGTATGCACAACTTCTGTAATGTACTGGGTTTTGTTTCTTATAAATGGGTTTGTTTCTTCGTGTGGGAAAATGACTCTTAAATTAGATCCCTGTTCGGGATTTTAAAAAGGAAACTCGAGCTCAAGTGAATTTGTTTCTTTGTCAACAAGTTTATTTCGTCGTTCGATCGTCAGGTTGTAGTAAACACACACACACACACACACATACACACAGAGGGGACATGTTTATGGTATCAGAATTGCCATACTGGATCATGTAAGATTTATCACGTCGGTGGTGAGCTAGTTTATCAAAATGAAAGACAGACTAATTATGGATGAAGAAGAAAAATATTTTTAAAGGAAAAATCTAGTTGGAACTTTTACTAAAAGTGATTGTTTTGCGACCCTTAATTTCTTCCGATTCCCTTAATTATATCACATTTATTCCAAGCCAAAGATACCAAGATTTTGTTATTTCTAGGTTTGGTTTGGTTGGTTGAGTTTTACGGCATGTCAACCCCTAGGGTTATTTTATGCCGAATACTTCTATTGGTAATTAGGTATTCAAAAATGTATAGGGGTTTATTTGCTGTAATCAAGTTTTCTGTTGAGAATTTTAACATCAAGGGAGTGGGTGGGTGATTTTTGTAGGTCTATGAACTTACATCCTTGATAAGAGGCCGGTTCTTTTCAAAAAGTTTAATATCCTCTTGGGATCTATTTTTCCAAATAGTTTGTCCATGCTGTCAACATTGTAGAACTTTCTTCGAGTGTGGAAGAGGTGTGTTATTTCTAGTGGAATATTATACAATCAGGAACGAGTATTATTAGGTACTAGCAGGACCATACCACAGTATTTTTAAGTAACAGTAAAGTCAATGGGGTGGCCTAAAGTCGGTATCAGCGAGAGAGTCTACCCCCTTTTGACTAGCGCTAGACGAAGGAGATTGTTTTTGCGTCTGAGGTGGTGTGCTACACCTACCATCAGCTCCTTACTTTACCGCACATATCCCTGTGCTACTCATACGCTGTTGGCGAGGACCGGTATCGAACTAGGAACCGACTGAGCTAACCCAACCCTTATCGTTAAATAGTTCAATAAGTAAAAATTATAATAATCTCTCTCTCTCTCTCTCTCTCTCTCTCTCTCTCTCTCTCTCTCTCTCTCTCTCTCTTTCTTCTTCTTCTTCATTATGTTTGGTTTAAACAGATTAGCGTTATCGCTCCGCAAGCTCACCCCCTGTAGAATGTCCTATTTCTTCTCTTTCTTTCTTTATAATAAAAACGGAATGGTCCATTATCTAGCTGAGGTGACAACACTCATAAGAATTTTGCGGATAAGCAACACCAGATAATCAGGATTTACATTTTTGCATTTAATCATGGGCGATTTGGACGGTCTCATTTTAAACCAGAGGGTGCTGCAAGAATCATAACGGTCCTATTCTTTAGGAACACCAGTATTATCATATAGATCATGTTACCAGAAACCTTTTAAAACGTTTTTAAAGAATTTTATCGGCCATAAAAGAAACGACGAAAAATTCACTGGTGACAAATCACATCCATTTGTTGAATGAAGATTATTTTCTGCTGTCCAACTTTCGTCAATTAACTTTTATGTATCTGTAGTAAAGGCAACTGGTTAATGGGCTTTTCATTTTGGAGGTCAGTTTTTGAGTTTCGGATGGGGGGGGGCATTTAGCAAATTAGCCGTGACTGACAGGCTAACTTGTTTTGTTTATTTGAAGGGCGTGATGTAATGGTTAGAGTCAAAGGAAATGGATTCGTCGAACCGAGTTCAAATCTTTGACGTGGCTTATTTGCATTTCACATTGTGCTAATACCATTGGGAAAGGTCTGATCCAACTAATGTCCCTCCAGCAATGGGTAAATAGTTGGGCAGACTAGGGTCTTTAACCTTCGTTAAATAACCAGTCTAGGTGAAGGCAATCTCTGAATTCAAATCTGTTAATCTCCGCTTAAGAAATTGACTTTGTGTTACGTCTTACTCGTGTGGAGAGGTGGTATATATATATATATATATATATATATATATATATATATATGAGTGTTTGGGCATAAAAATGAAACAATGAAATTACAAATGGCAGTTATTCATTAAAATTTGTTTTTTTAATTATTATGCAAATTAGATATACCGTGTCTGTGATAAGTGTTATTTTAAAAACATCCATAATCTTATAGACAATATTTTCCCCATCCTTTTGTATTGTCCTGACGAATGTTTAACAAAAACCGAAACGTTTAAACGTCAGCTTTACCATAAAAAATAAATTCATCTCTTTGGAATACATTGTTTTGCTATGTTCTACATATTGTCGGATTTATTTCCATATTTCTGTCTCTGTCTGTCTGTCTCTCTGTCTCTCTCTCTCTCTCTCTCTCTCTCTCACACACACATATATATACCCGATTATCCAGTCTGTGCGACCCATGCACTGAGTTGGCGGGTGCTCTACCGACAGAGTTAAACCAGCCCCTTACTGAGATAAAGTAGGGAGCTAAGGGTAGGTGTGGCGCTCTACCTCAGCAAAATCAATCTCCTTTGTCTCGCACTAGAAAAAGGGGATAGATTCTCTTGCTATCAGGCTGATACCGACAATAGGCCGCTCCACCAACTTTACTTACTTTAAATATATATATATATATATATATATATATATATATATATATATAATATATATAATGTAATTGGTAATTTGCTTGAAGCCTTGTTAAGTATGTTATAATATATTAATGATTTGAAGGCAATTACAATGCGTATAAAAAAGATGTTATTTTTGTCTTATCGATTCCAAAGCAAAACTTTATCTTCAGAGATGAATATCAGAAATGCACGTGCTTAAGTTTTTTTGTATATATATATATATATATATATATTCCTCTTCTTTTTTTTCTCCTCCTTTCTTTTTTCTTTATGTTATGAATGAATTGGGCAAATAACCGTAATTTCTTATTTTTGGAATATTTGTTGAGAACGAATGTTTGAACCCATACGCTTGTATATGCATCCAATATTGTCTGTTTATCTTCCGGTGAAATATTGCAACAAAGTAGCCATGTTGAATTCAAAATAAAAACGGTCACAGAAAATTCATATACTTAACTTTTTTTTTCTCTAATTTTCTTTTATTTTTTAATTTTTTATTGTAATTGCCTTCAAATCATTAATATATAATATATATATATATATAAACACCCACACCCACATATATGTATACATATATATATGTATGTATATATAAATAAACACACACATACATATATATATATAAATACACACACACTTATATATATAAATAAACACACACACACTTATATATATATATATATATATATATATATATAAACACACACATGCACGCATACACACACACACACACACACACATATATATATATATATATATATATGTGTGTGTGTGTGGTGTTGTGTGTGTGTCTGTGTGTGTGAATGCAGATGATAGTCTTTATTTATACCTGTCATCTTTTTCTATGACATTTATTTCATTTTCTTTTTCTTCCATCATTCTTTGATAAAGTTTCGCCTTTAAAGAACACAGAATGAACATTTTTTTGTCTGCCTGGATTTCTGTTGGGCCGAAAGCAAAACTTTATCTAATTATACAGAGAATAACTACAACCGAAAAATTTCGCCTTTGAAATTTTCCTATTACTTGAGGGTATCACTTTCAAATATATTGTTAGATTGTAAATTCCGAAACACAAAAATGAAATGAAAATAATGTGCACATATATTGATAAGTAGACAAAAAAGACAAGGTGCTTATTAGATTTATATCCCCATGTCGACTGGAATGCCTAGTTATAGAAGATTGTTTTTTCATAAAAACTAGGATCACTATGATATTATGACGGTACTGATTTTGATCCTCATTAGTTACCTCGCATCTCTGGTTCAATGACTTATAAAGCTAAATTATGTAAACTAGAAAAAAGTGACTAATAGAGCTATGGGTAAATAATTGTAATCCGGAAGAAAGTTAGTTTACAAAACAAATTAAATTTAAAATATAAATACAACCGGAGAATTAAAAAAAAAGGCATTAAAATCATTTTGCTAAAATTTACAATTAAGTCAAAAACTGACCTGTCTTATATATAAGCCAGCCGTTAACTGTTGAAAATTAACATACAAATAAGTTCATATACCACTCACACTCTCCAATCTCTCTCTTTATATCACAGAGAAAACTTAACATATATAAAAAGTAGTTAATTAAGATATATATAGAGAGGGTAAAAGTGACAGGCAGAATGTGAGTTAAGAGATAGGTATTTTTTAATTGCAAATTACAACTAATTAGAACCGAATAAAATGGAATTTTTTCAAACATAACTTAATCCCAAAACTAAGGAATATTTTGGGGTGTATTTTGTGTCATTAAACTAAATAGGAAAAAAAGCCTTTAGCAAGCAATCATTAATTTATTCAGCTTTAATATAATAATAGATACTTGCAGGCCTCATGGAATTTCCACGCAAATTAAACAAAAAAAAACAAACAAGAGGAACTATTCAAGCCAGAAACGACGATTTGCAATTTCATTACATATAAATCATACTGTTGTCTTTGCAATAAATAATACAAAAATATACAATAACAATCGATGAAATAAATAATAAAATGATATATATGATTAATACATATGTCTAATTATATATATATATATATATATATATATATATATAAGGGATATGAAAACACACAATGTTAAAATGAAAATATTTTATATCATATTCATAGCTAATATTGAACAATATTTCGATTTATAAAAATCATCTTCAGAGCTTGTTTTTTTTTATTCCAGACTCACACATCAAACCATCCCCCAATGACAAGGCTTTTTTAATACATCCCATTATTTAGCGACACTTGTACTCAGAAATCATAAAATCCCCTTCACATAAGCATTTCCGACATATACTTCCTAACAAATTTAAATTTCACATTATCCAAAAAAAAAAAATCTTACACCATTCATATATTTTACATTATATAAGAAAAAATATTTCTTTTCTGAAAAAATCCGTTGCAGGCTGGCCATAAACGAGTTAACACTCTTCCTGTTTGAAAAAGAAAATTTCTATTTTTGAATTTAAAATGTCATCTTCTTTCAAAAACTGTTACACTAAGATATACATTATGTCGCTGCCCGAGAAACGCGTAGCAGATGTGCTAATGACGAAACGATCGCATGACTTGTACGCTTTTTGGAACATCAATGTTTTCGTTTTGAATTCAAATATTTTCAGCTTCTCTCGCGATGAGTCCGGAATAAAAAAAAACAAGCTCTGAAGATGATCTTTATAAATCGAAATATTGTTCAATATTAGCTATGAATATGATATAAAATATTTTCATTTTAACAACATTGTGTGTTTTCATATCCTTTTATCTATACTTATAACGTCGGATTCATTTCCTTACTCTTAACTTATATAATTTCGTAAATAAAGGAATTACATTAATAATTTAATTAAATTGCCATGACCAGACAACTTGGCTAACACCATCTGCGACGTCCGGAGCACTGGACAGTTGTTTCGACCCCTTAGGTCTCATCAGCAGTGCACACCACGATCTCCGCTACTAGAGATCGAACCAGCGACCACAGAGTGAAGAGCGTAATCTCTACACCTAGGCCACCAGCCTACACCACAAACAGAGAATGCCAAATCATCTAGTCAATGGTAATTCACGCACAGCCACCTAACCTGTATTTGTCATGACGCCTATCGCAGGATTACAGAGGACAAGGGCACCTCGAGGACAACGACTTTCCAATTCGAGGCCCGCATCTGCAGCACTCCACCTCATGGGCAAGGAAATACATATTTAATTTTGTAAATAGAGAAATTACCATTGACTAAATGATTTGGCATTCTCTATTTGTGGTGTGGGTTGGTGGCCAGGTGTAGAGATTCGCTCTTCACTCTGTGTCGCTGGTTCGATCTCTAGTTGTGAGATCGTGGTATGTACTGCTGATGAGAGCCTAAGGAGTCGAAATAGCAATCTAGTGCTTCAGATGTCGCAATGGTGTTTTCCGAGTTGTCTGGTCATGGTAATTCAATATGTGTGTGTGTGTGTGTGTGTGTGTGTGTGTGTGTATGTGTAAAAGTGTTTATAATTGTTTGAAGCCTTGTGTTATATTGGTTTGATGTGGGTTTTGAAGTTTATCACAATGCAAGCGTAAAGAAAAAATTGGTAACTATGATGTTGCTTATATACCTTTAATTTAATTTATTGATATTTCGGAATAAGGATCTCTTCGTCAGCTTTCTGAAAGCTAAGTTCTGGAGCCCATATTTTGTGGTAAGGATCTGTCCATACTGTTATATATTCGGTGATATCTTTCTCCGAAGTCTTTGCGTGTGGTGTGTGTGTGTGGTGTGTGTTGTGTGTGTGTATCCAACAATGTCTTAATATCATTCCAGATGTGGCCTATCTTTTCTTTTTTGTTCTTTTTTGGTAAGGCAGGTCCCCCAGCAATACGTGGTTTGTTTATTTGTTGTGAATGTGTGTGATCTTCACTCAGCTGTTGTATGGTTTCTTTATTACCTGGGTGTTCTATGTATATATTGTTGTGTGTGTGTGTGTGTGTGTGTGTGTGTTATGTGTGTGTCCTGCCGTGTTGTGTGTCTGCCATGTCCGTGTGTGTTTGTGTGTTGTATGTATGTGTTAGCTTGGGTCTGTTGTGCTTAACAAAACAATAGATAGATTGATAGATAGATAGATTTCTGTTAAAATTACATAAAGAATTTTGATTTTTAAAGTATTATAATAAATTTTAATGACCTTTTCAGAGAAAAGGATTAGAATAAAAAGTTTTTAATAAATCTGAATTAAAGATGTGTTTGCTAAGTTGCCAATCTCTTTAAAGTAGAAATACTCCCTTGAATCTTTTATAAATTTGTACAACGAATATTTTGATTGAAATCCTGTAAATAATTAAAAACTGATTTCCACTTTAACACGAGTTTCAGTTAACTTGGTCTGTAAAACTTGATCTATAAAAGGAAACCTTCAACGAAAAAGACAGATGCATGATACCCCCACACCCATAGAACCGGTACATACACACAACCACAAGTCAATGCATACATGTCTATCTCTCCTTATTGTTGGCATCCTTCCGTCTACTAGAGACGATGGCTAGCGTCCATTTTTTTATTTGCAACTGTTGAGTGGCTGAACAGACAATTTTTGAATGGCAACCTCTGGTGCAGTGACTGCTAACAAACTGGCCTTTTTTAGTAATTGTGAAAATATACTCAATAGAAAAATGCTTAGTGAAAGCTGAAGAGTGTTGATACTAGCATGCATCCTTGTTTGGCGCGAGTTTATCTCTTATTTCAAATGTTGTATTTCTGAGCGGAGAGATTTGCGCTGGCTTTACCAATTCTATGATTATCTATTACGTCTGGCCAGACAATGTTGCTCAAGCATTGAAATCTCTCCAATGGATGAGTCCATATTGTTTTGCAAAGAATTAGAATATCATCAAGTCTGCTGATGCACTGGTCTTTACACTTTCAGAGCATGTCATCCTTGAAGCGTATGCAATTATAATATCTGTACTTTGACAGCCATATGCATATTGTGATCAATCGCATATAGTTGACATTTGTTATAAATGATTCGTTTTTAAATATTGTAAAAACTCATTGTGCTTTAAATGAAATATTAATAAATGTAACCAAGGAAAATGTGAAAATAACAAAATCTAAACAGAATCTTTTGAATTATATTAACGAAAGGTTTTGTCTTTGTCTGGCATAATGACACAAGTGGAAGCATTCGATGCGGATCGAACTCACTGAGTAGCAATAATCTGAAGAGACTAATCCCTTCCTTAATCCTTGTTGTTGTCATTTAACAAACATTGTGTACACACACTTATAAATATATATTTATATTATATAATATATAAAACACCACAACACACGCATACACACACACACACACACACATATATATAATATATATATACCCTATATGATAGTGTGTGTGTGTGTTGTGTTGTGGTTTGTGTGAATGCAGATGATAGTTTTTATTTATACCTGTCATCTTTTCTATGACATTTATTTCATTTTCTTTTCTTCCAATTCTGATAAAGTTTCGCCTTTAAAGAACACAGAATGAACATTTTTGTCTGCCTGGATTCTGTTGGGCCGAAAGCAAAACTTATCTTAATTATACAGAGAATAACTACAACCCGAAAAATTTCGCCTTTGAAATTTTCCTATTACTTGAGGGTATCACATTTCAATATTAATTGTAAATCCGAAACAAAAAATGAAATGAAAATAAGTGCACATATATTGATAAGTAGACAAAAAAGACAAGGTGTTATTAGATTTATATCCATGTCGACTGGAATGCCTATTATAGAAGATTGTTTTTCATAAAAACTAGATCACTATGATATTATGACGGTACTGATTTTGATCCTCATTAGTTACCTCGCATCTCTGGTTCAATGACTTATAAGCTAAATTATGTAAACTAGAAAAAGTGACTAATAGAGTATGGAAATAATTGTAATCCGGAAGAAAGTTAGTTTACAAAACAAATTAAATTAAAATAAAATAATACAACCGGAGAATTAAAAAAAAACATTAAAATCATTTTGCTAAAATTTACAATTAAGTCAAAAACTGAACCGTCTTATATATAAGCCAGCCGTTAACTGTTGAAAATTAACATACAAATAAGTTCATATACCACTCACACTCTCCAATCTCTCTTTATATCACAGAGAAAACTTAACATATAAAAAGTAGTTAATTAAGATATATATAGAGAGGTAAAAGTGACAGGCAGAATGAGTTAGAGATAGGTATTTTTTAATTGCAATTACAACTAATTAGAACCGAATAATGAATTTCAAACATAACTTAATCCCAAAACTAAGGAATATTTTGGGGTGTATTTTGTGTCATTAAACTAAATAGGAAAAAAAGCCTTTGCAAGCAATCATTAAATTTATTCAGCTTTAATATATAATAATAGATACTTGCAGGCCTCATGGAATTTCCACCAAATTAACAAAAAAAAAAAACAAGAGGAACTATTCAAGCCAGAAACGACGATTTGCAATTCATTACATATAAACATACTGTTGTCTTTGCAATAAATAATACAAAATATACAATAACAATCGATGAAAAAATAATAAAATGATATATGATTAATACATATGTCTAAATATATAATATAATATATATATATATATATAAGGGATATGAAAACACACAATGTTAAAATGAAAATATTTTATATCATATTCATAGCTAATATTGAACAATATCGATTTAAAAATATCTTCAGAGCTTGTTTTTTTATTCCAGAACTCACACATCAAACCATCCCAATGACAAGGCTTTTTTAATACATCCCTTATTTAGCGACACTTGTACTCAGAAATCATAAAATCCCCTTCACATAAGCATTTCCGACATATACTTCCTAACAAATTTAAAATTTCACATTATCCAAAAAAAAAAAATCTTACACCATTCATATATTTACATTATATAAGAAAAAATTTTTTTCTGAAAAAATCCGTTGCAGGCTGGCCATAAACGAGTTAACACTCTCCTGTTTGAAAAAGAGAATTTATCTTTTTGAATTTAAAATATGTCTCTTCTTTCAAAAACTGTTACACTAAGATACATTATGTCGCTGCCCGAGAAACGCGTAGCGGATGTGCTAATGACGAAACGATCGCATGACTTGTACGCTTTTTGGAACATCAATGTTTTCGTTTTGAATTCAAATATTCAGCTTCTCTCCGATGAGTCCGGAATAAAAAAAACAAGCTCTGAAGATGATCTTTATAAATCGAAATATTGTTCAATATTAGCTATGAATATGATATAAAATATTTTCATTTTACAACATGTGTGTTCATATCCTTTTATCTATACTTATAACGTCGGATTCATTTCCTTACTCTTAACTTATATAATTCGTAAATAAAGGAATTACATTAATAATTTAATTAAATTCCATGACCAGACAACTTGGCTAACACCATCTGCGACGTCCGGAGCACTGGACAGTGTTTCGACCTCCTTAGGTCTCATCAGCAGTGCACACCACGATCTCCGCTACTAGAGATCGAACCAGCGACCAGAGTGAAGAGCGAATTCTACACTAGGGCCACCAGCCTACACCACAAACAGAGAATGCCAAATCATCTAGTCAATGGAATTCACCACACCACCTAACCTATTGTCATGACGCCTATCGCAGGATTACAGAGGACAAGGCACCTCAGGACAACGACTTCCAATTCGAGGCCCGCATCTGCACACTCACCTCATGGGCAAGGAAAACATATTTAATTTTGTAAATAGAAATTACCATTGACTAAATGATTTGGCATTCTCATTTGTGGTTGGTTGGTGCCAGGTGTAGAGATTCCGCCTTCACTCTTGTGGTCGCTGGTTCGATCTTAGTGTGGAGATCGTGGTATGTACTGCTGATGAGACCTAAGGAGGTCAAATAGCAATCTAGTGCTTCAGATTGTCCAAATGGTGTTTTCCGAGTTGTCTGGTCATGGTAATTCAATTATGTGTGTGTGTGTGTGTTGTGTGTGGTGTGTGTGTATGTGTAAAAGTGTTTTAATTTGTTTGAAGCATTGTGTTTATATTGGTTTGATGGTGGGTTTTGAAGTTTATCACACTGCAAGCGTAAAGAAAAATATGGTAACTATGATGTTGTTTGTATACCTTTAATTTAATTTATTAATATTTCGGAATAAGGATCTCTTCGTCAGCTTTCTGAAAGCTAAGTTCTGGAGCCCATATTTTGTGGTAAGGATCTGTCCATACTGTTATATATTCGGTGATATCTTTCTCCGAAGTCTTTGCGCGCGTGTGTGTGTGTGTGTTGTGTGTGTGTATCCAACAATGTCTTAATATCATTCCAGATTGTGCCTATCTTTTCTTTTTTGTTCTTTTTTGGTAAGGCAGGTCCCCCAGCAATACGTGGTTTGTTTATTTGTGTGAATGTGTGTGATCTTCACTCAGCTGTTGGTATGGTTTCTTTATTACCTGTGGTGTTCTATGTATATATTTGTTGTGTGTGTGTGTGTGTGTGTGTGTGTGTGTGTGTTATGTGTGTGTCTGCCGTGTGTGTGTGTCTGCCATGTCCGTGTGTGTGTTTGTGTGTTGTATGTATGTGTTAGCTTGGGGTCTGTTGTGCTTAACAAAACAATAGATAGATTGATAGATAGATAGATTTCTGTTAAATTACATAAAGAATTTTGATTTTTAAAGTATTATAATAAATTTTAATGACCTTTTCAGAGAAAAGGATTAGAAATAAAAAGTTTTTAATAAATCTGAATTAAAGATGTGTTGCTAAGTTGCCAATCTCTTAAAGTAGAAATACTTCCCTTGAATCTTTATAAATTTGTACAACGAATATTTTGATTGAAATCCTGTAAATAATTAAAAACTGATTTCCACTTTAACACGAGTTTCAGTTAACTTGGTCTGTAAAACTTGATCTATAAAAGGAAACCTTCAACGAAAAGACAGATGCATGATACCCCCACACCCATAGACCGGTACATACACACAACCACAAGTCAATGCATACATGTCTATCTCTCTCTAGTTGTTGGCATCCTTCCGTCTACTAGAGACGATGGCGTAGCGTCCATTTTTTTTATTTGCAACTGTGTGAGTGGCTGAACAGACCAATTTTTGAATGGCAACCTCTGGTGCAGTGACTGCTAACAAACTGGCCTTTTTTAGTAATTGTGAAAATATACTCAATAGAAAAATGCTTAGTGAAAGCTGAAGAGTGTTGATACTAGCATGCATCCTTGTTTGGCGCGAGTTTATCTCTTATTTCAAATGTTGTATTTCTGAGCGGAGAGATTTGCGCTGGCTTTACCAATTCTATGATTATCTATTACGTCTGGCCAGACAATGTTGCTCAAGCATTGAAATCTCTCGCAATGGATGAGTCCATATTGTTTGCAAAGAATTAGAATATCATCAAGTCTGCTGATGCACTGGTCTTTACACTTTCAGAGCATGTCATCCTTGAAGCGTATGCAATTATAATGATCTGTACTTTGACAGCCATATGCATATTGTGATCAATCGCATATAGTTGACATTTGTTATAAATGATTCGTTTTAAATATTGTAAAATACTCATTGTACTTTAAATGAAATATTAATAAATGTAACGAAGGAAAATGTGAAATAACAAAATCTAAAACAGAATCTTTTGAATTATATTAACGAAAGGTTTGTCTTTGTCTGGCATAATGACACAAGTGGGAAGCATTCGATGCGGATCGAACTCACTGAGGTAGCAATAATCTGAGAGACTAATCCCTTCCTTAATCCTTGTTGTTGTTGTTGGCATCCCTCTGTCTACTAAAGACGATGGCGTAGTGTCCAATTTTTTATCTGCAACTGCGTGAGTGGCTGAACAGACCAATTTTTGAATGGCAATCTCTTGTGCAATGACTGCAAACAAACAGTGATGTTGCTGGAGTTGTCTCTCCTTCCTTTTGATTCTCTTTTCCGTGGCGGCTTATTTCCTCTCTTTTTCACTCTTTTTCGTTCCTTATTTGACGAGGAGGCGCCAGGTCGTGCGATCTTCTGCACAAGCCTCCCATGTGTTGGTGTTAATGTGGCATGTCTTCATGTTTCTCTTATAGACATCTTTAAAGCGCAGGCGTGGTCTCCCTACTGGTCGGGTGACCTCCGCTAATTTGTCCATCCTCTTGACGTGACCAAGCCAACGTAGGTGTCTCTCGCAGATGATGGCGGGCATACTGTTCATGTTTGCTCGTTCCAGCACTTTTGTGTTTGGCATTTTGTCTATCTATCTACATATATTATATAAACCTTTATTTCTTAGTTTTATATAAGACACATTGCAGGATTTTAAAAGCACTAATAACATGGGCTGTTTTGAGGCAAATCTAACTCAGATTTTCAGAAAGACATTGTTAATAGATAAAAATTTATTCTACGTATTAATAATTTTGACTATAAATTGAATACTCTTTGATAATCCTTTATTGACCCTGGTAGGTCCTGCACAGCATCCAGTATCCGTGCAGAGCTGGTTAATGTAAATCTTTGCCGAACGGCCCATACTAGTGTTCCACGTGTTGGGTTCCACAGGAAAACGTCACTTACGAGTTCGTCCCCGCTTCTCCAGTATGTCTTGTTCACCTCGGATGGTTTCTCTGATAAGAGGAAAGTAGCCGTACAGCTGCTTTCTTGCTGTGGTGTTTTTTTAATAATGCCAAAAAGAACAGATCATTCTATTCGGTCTGAAGAAGGGGAATAAACATCCCCGAAATATAAACGAAATAAAATGAAACTTAACATTCAAGAACTGAGCTTCTTATATTTCGCACCCAATGTTTCATACCAAATCCCAAACAATATATATATATATATATATATATATTATATATATATATATATCCACGCTACCCTAATATGCATATGTGTGTGGGGGATATGTGTGAATATTTATATATATATATATATAATATAGATTTTGGTACATGAAAGCTTATAAACTACTAAAAGTAGAGGAATCATATATAAAATGGGGAGGTGATATTTTATCATATGAATAATGATAAAATATCGCCTCCTCATTTTACATATGATTCCTCTACTTTTAGTAGTTATATATATATATATATATATATATATATATATATATATCAGTTCAATTTAAGTTTGTGGGTTTTAGACATGTTCGTTATTTCTAATGATATAATTTCCAAATATAAGGGAGATAACTTTGAAATCTTTTTAGAATATTCCTAAATAGAAGCAGTAATATAATCATGGACAACTTTAACAACTGAATTTACCGAGCATATTTCTGTGGCTCGCTTTTATTCCTTCAATATATTTGAATAATCTAAAGCTGAAATTTCAAAGTTCCAGGCATCTATGTGTCTCTTTGCAGCATCCTCGCTTCATTCACTTGGTGTTTCTCTTCATCGTCAATTGAAACGAACAAGTTTTATTAATAGAAAGAAATATCCATCAGGTAATGTCGTGTTTTGCAAGTGAATGGTCCAAATCTTCTCTACCTTCATAGTCGCTTTTATGAGTGATTTGGTGAATCTTAACCAGGTTCTGGCTGGATAGAGATCCAATGTGGATATAAGATGACGAGGATAATGTTCCATGTTATGAAGTCGATGTTTCACAATGTTTCTGATGTCCTCTTCATGAAACTGCAACCTGTTCATATATACATATGTATAATATATATATATATATATGCCCCGCGCAAGCCTTACCCACACCCACACGCCCACCAAAACACACACACACACACACACATATATATATATATATATATATATATATATATATTATAGAGAGAGAGAGAGAGAGAGAGATGAATGAATGGACAAATAAAAGGTTTAGCTTGTATTCATTTATTTGGGAACAATATTACAACCAATGGTTTCCTACTAAATATACATATACATATAATATATATACATATATACATATGTATAAATATATATACATATATATATACTCGCGCAACCCTTATGTATATAAGGGTTGCGCGGGCATATATATAATTATATATATATATATATATATATATATATAATATCTATGTATATGTATATGTGTGTATACGTATGTATATATATATATATATGTGTTGTGTGTATACGTATGTGTACATGTATATGTGTGTATATGTATGTATGTATATATAAATATTTATGTGTATATATATGTATGTACATATGTACGTATATGTATGTATATATGTATGTATATATATATGTATATGTGTATGTATATGTATGTATAAATAAAGAATAAAGAAGTAGACAATCAAGGGCTTCAAATCGGTACTATGTGACCAGTGTGGAAGGCTATGTATGAGCAAAGCTGGCCTGATCAGTCACCAATCTGTGCATCGGCGGGTTGGACTAATAAAATACCCTGTGCTCCCTAGAAATACCTGTAATTGTGGGAAGGTGTGCAAGACTTTGGCAGGACTAAAGAGACACTTTCGTGCAGCTCATTGTTGAAATTTTTTGAAGCTCACCATTATATTCTTTGAACTATTAAGCTTTTTTTTGTTATTATTGTTACTATATCAAGCAATGGCAATACTTGAATACGAGTTTGCTACCATCATCATATGTATGCATATATGTATATATATGTGTACGTATATGTATGTATATATATGTGTACGTATATGTATGTATATATATGTATATATATATGTGTACGTATATGTGTACGTGTATATACGTATGTATATGTGTACCTATGTGCATGTATATATGTGTACGTATATATTATATATATATATATATATATGTTTATATATATATATATGTATATGTATATATATATATATATGTATATATATATATATATATAATATATATGTACATATATGTATATATATGTATATATATGTATATATATATATATATATATATATATATATGTCTTATATTTAGAATAGCACGGAAATATATATATATATAATATATATATATATATATTCTACGTAACTTCCGCTTTTTGATCATCCATTCTTTTCCGTTTCTCCTGCATCAAAAGATTTCGCACTTTCTGTCAATTCGAATAAAGATAAAAGATTTTCAACACTTTCGAATTCCTTTTTTCTTTTTTCCTTTGGATCTGATGAATTGTGAGCACAAATGAATCCTTCCAAGAAAACATTTTGATTATTTTGACCTTCCTTCAATGTCACCGTTCATTCTAGAAATAAGTCTTGCTCTCATCGCCTTTCAATGTGCCCTGTTATCTGGAGCTGCAGAATAAACCGACTGCACCTCTGCAGAAAGGTAAAACTCCCCCAATTGGGTTACCTGTAACTGTGATGCTTAACAATTGAACCCAGGTGGCTGAGCAGTTCATGACATGCAACACTCCACATTGAACCTTACTTAGGCTAGACGAGCGGCGGAGATGTCCCTTCGATCAATCGGCTGGTCAGATCAAGCTCTTGCACCGATATGAATGTCCCAACCCTATTGCCTTTATGGCAATCCCCTAACCCTTTTTATCGTATATGTGCTATAAGTCGGTGGCTGAGGGTCTTCATGTCCTGGGTATGACGTTAAACTCTATCTGATGGTGAGGTTCTACCTCTGGAGGTCTTGGGAATGTGTAGAACCACTTTATCACCATTGTCCCAGGTCCACACTGACACGGAGTGGTAGTACCTGTTAGGTCCCATCTATGGGTTAAATAGAAAAAATGAGTTTAAAATAAGTGTTGAATACCCATCAAGAATTAATTTATTTCAAAACTTTGTCGGATATAAATAACCCACCAAGGTTGATAAGCCGTAAAATTGAACAAATGCAATTGTTTTCTTTTGTTTTCAAGCAGATTTTATATATACGATACGTTTTTCTTTTTCTTTTTTTTTTCTAAAAAAGATTCCAGATTTTTTTTTTCTAGCGGAACCTTAAACAATAAAAACGGATATTATTGAATATTATTCATTACCAAACTCTACAGCACGGAAAAATAAAATCGCAACAACTCTGTAACAAAAATAAGATTGTATAGATATATATAAGGGAATTGACTTATTTTTTAACAGCTTCATATTAATATTTTTTGGCTGCAGACTATTTATCACCCTGTCGGTGGGGCGTTAGAATGCACCGACTGCACCTCTGCAGAGGGGTAAGACTCCCGCAATGGGGCCACCTGTTGGCCGTGGGTGACGTCCCGTGATGCTTAAGGATGGAATCTTGGTGTATGAGCAGTCAATGACCTGCAACACTTCACTTAGACCCTTACTTAGACTAGATGGGCGGTCGGAGAGGCCCCCACCGATCAATCGGCTGGTCACATCAAGCCCTAGCACCTATATAATTGCTCTTATGGCAACCCCAACCCTTATCATATGGGTGCTAGAAGGCGGTGGCTGAGGGTCTACATGTCCTGGGAATGACGTTAAACTCTATCTGATGGTGAGGTTCCAGGTTTGGGGAATGTGGAGCACCCCTTCATCTCCATTGCTCCCTGGTTCACTCTGGCCTGGAGTGGTATTACCTCTTAAGGTCCCATCTATGGGTTAAATAGAAAAATTTAAAAAGTGTGTATCCATTAAGAATTGATTTATTTCAAAACTTTATCGGCATTAAATGACCCACTGAGGTTGAAATGCCGTAAAACAAGACAAACCCCCCCAAAAAAATCAGACTTTTTATAGATTAATATCCGTTCTGATACTTTTTACTTGACGTATTAAAATTTTGATGTTTTTGGTTAGGAAGAAAATTTTTTTTATAAAAGATTGGTTGGGTTATATTTATTTATGGTTGATTGTTTTTTTACGACATATTAATCCTTTTCAAATCATTTTGATTAACAAAGGACTCGGGTGGCTTACGGTACCTGCTGTTGCTTAAGTGGTCCTCAATTAAGCATTGAACAGGTTCATCGCTGCTTAACTTCGAGAACCGTTACTTTCAGCTTGACTTGTCTGTAATGATATTTACTAACAGTTCATGTAGATATACCACAGTATGATAATTTAATTATTACAACGTTTGATGTGTTTACTTAAGAGCTATTACACAATTCGATACGTAAAAAGTATAATAATCTTAATTTCTCTCTCTCTCTCTCTCTCTCTCTCTCTCTCTCTCTCTCTCTCTCTCTCACACACACACATATATATTTTCTTTCATTCTTTTCATCTTTTCATTATATCCGATTGAAACAGCTTAGCATTATCGCTTCCGCACGCACGCCCCCTCTCGCTAACTTTCCCCTACTCTCCGTCTTTCTTTCTTTCTTTCTTATAGTCTTTTTTCTGTAGCATGTGTTTTTTCCATTTATTTCTTTATATCAAAAACTGTATGGTCCAGCTGGTCTACTCATAAGAATTCGGCAGATAGCAACACCAGGTAATCAGGATTTACATTTTTGCATTTCATCTTGGACGATTTGGACGGTCTCATTTTTAAATAGAGGGTGTTGCAAGATATTAACGGTTGTAAAATTTAGGAACACGAGTATAGATATATAGATAAGCGATACAATATGTAATAAAATCGGAAAATTTAAAACCTGAAATTGAAAATAAAACATACAAAAGGTGGAGGCGCATGGTGTAATGGTTAGAGTCATGGGAAATGTACTCTTCAACCCGAGTTCAAATCTTGGACAAGGCTGTTTGCATTTCACATAGCGCTAATACCCTTGGGAAAGGTATGCATCCAACTACTCTCCATTCAGCTATGGGTAAATAGTAGGGCAGACTGGGCTATTTAACCTTGGGTGGGTAACCAGTCTAGTAGAAGGAAAACTTTGAATTCAAACCTCTGAAACTCCGCTTAAGAAATTGACCTTGTGTCACATCCTGCTCGTGCGAAAGGGTTGGTAAATAAGCGTGGTCTAAACATACAAAATGTTGGAAGAAATTTTCGTTGATACAGCGTTAAGATGCTGAGAAATATCCTCATCTTTTTTCCCGATTAATGAAAACTGGTTGGATGCTGGCAGATGCAATCGTGCGTTGTGCATAGACGCCGCTTTCAGAGTCTGAAGAAAATTTATCAGTTTCTTTCTCTTCAATTTTTTTTTTTTTTTTTTTTAGATTCTTTTGAGATAATTACTGACAAATTTAGTTTTACTTTTTATTTTTTTCAATTTTACATCTGGTAATCTGCCCATGTTTTGAATTACAGTATCAATTAATAGAGGTAGACACTATGGGTGTCTTTTTTTACCATCACTCGCAAAGCTCAGAAGATATTTTTTCTCCTTTTTACGCATTTTAATGAATACCACAGACCCATTTTCACTACATAACCTTTTACGTACCTAACGTTGAATCTATATTAAGAATTGAGAAAAAGAGTGCATTTGTCTGTTTTCTATTGAGGGCCACACGGTTTGATATAGTGATACCAAATTTGGTTGGCATAATTATTCGACCAAAGGAAAAGGTTAAAACTTCAAAATGGTTCTTCATGGGAAAAGTAGACTTAGTGTACTAAATCAACAGAATTAACAAAAAAGAAAAATCGGAAAAATGTACTGATTTAAGCAATTTTAATTTTCGATAATAATTGTTCTTTAAATGTAAAAAAAAAAAGAGTAAAGTCGTTGAGGCGGCCTAATGTCGGTATCAACCAGACAGCGAGGGAGTCTATCCCCTTTTCACTAGCGCTAGACCAAGGAGATTATTTTAGCGTCTGAGCTGGAGCTCCGCACCTACCATCAGCGCCTTAGTTTACCGCACAGATCCCTGTGCTACCCATACGCTGAGGTAGTGAGGGCTGATATCGAACCAGGAACCGGGTGATTCCTAGCCGAACACTCTACCGACCGAGCTAAACCTGACCTTAATTAATTATAATATACCACATTTAATATAATGGTTAGTAAGTGAGGTTTGCATATCCATTACTACTGAATAGTTAGCTGGATGCTTTATATTTGCGACTTTGTGTCATAAACCATGGAGACAGGCAGAGTCTAATCGGACAATTACCTCCTAGAAGAGATTTTTTTTTCTTTTTTTCATTTATAATATTTTGCACCTAGAATTAAATCTTCAAAGAAATTAATTAATTTTTAATTTCAGTTTTTTAAATGTATCACCAAAATTCAAATTCTTATTTGAAAAATAAAACCTCCTCCCTCTTTCTCTTGAAAAAATGTATTTGATTGAAATGTATTTGCTTTCAACATTTGAAAACCGAACATTATGAATATCGTTCTATTTGCGGCAGTCGTTATCCAATCCACTGTTTTCTGTTTGCGACAGTCGTCATCGAATCTCCTGATCTATTCATCAATCATCGAGTTATTGTAATACGGAAAAAGAAACGTTGTTAAATGCAACAGAATTTTCTTAATTTATTTCTCTCTTTCAGATGATCCGTATTTAGAGATCAAGAAACGTAAGACATTTCAATCTTGCATATATTAACTCACCCATATTTTGTAAAATGAAAAATTAAATAAAACCAAAACTATTTTTTTTTCAGTTTAGAAATTAGAAAGCTTTTATATTTTTGTGAATTAATAAAACTATGATGAAAAGAAACTCTATTATTGTGCTCCCAAAATTATAAGCTGAAAATTAATTTTTTAAAGATATTTTCATTTCAATTTTTAATTCAAATGTAATTAAGTATAGTGTGCCACATCTAAGGTTGGTTGGTTGGATTTTATGGCACGTCAACACTTGGGTTATTTTATACCGAAAACGTTTTTCCTTTTATTTATTCTTGTTGGGTATTCAATTTTTAACTCATTCTATTTAATCCATAGATAGGACCCTAAAATGTACTACCAGTCTGGTTTAGGGTGTAATTGCAGTGATGCATCTCCTCAGAGTTTCTGAATTGAAACCTCTCCATCAGATGAAGTTTAACGTCATACCTAAGACACAACCTTCTTGCAGGAGGTATGATGAAAAGTTCATTAGATGCAGTCTAATCAAGTTTTTGATTTGCTTATAAAAAACAGTGAACATTGAATGTTTTGGAAGATTCCTTTATTAAGTGTATTGTGGCATAGGTTTCATAGCAAAATGGCGTCTTATATGAAAGCAGATGTGAAAAATTATTATATATATAATCTTGATTGGGACCATCAGCGTAAGTTGGAAAAATATAAAGACCTACGTGAACAATGCGTCAGAAACAGATGGATAACAAATGTATTTCCCATCGAAGTCGGATGCCAGAGATTTATTACCAACTCAACCTTGGCATTTTTGTCTAAATTTGGGACTTTCTCCACCAGACAAGAGGAAATACATAAAAAAAGATCCAGGAGAAAGCTCTAACCGCATCAGCGTGGATATGGCAGTCCTATATTGTGACATCAAACCGACAAAGTCTGGTGGTATCGTGAGATACTGCTGGGACGCTCTGGGTTAGTGGTAATGATGTGGTTTCGGCCCCGAAACCATGCCTGAACCCAGAGTCATCATCTGATGAAGGCTTTGTTGGTTGAAATGCTACTCTGTAAATAGCAGTCATTGTATGAAGATTATATACATATATATATATATATATATATATATAATATATTATATTATATATGTGTGTGTGTGTGTGTGTGTGTGTGTGTGTGTGTGTATATATATGTATGTATATATTTATATATGTATGTATATGTATATATATGTATGTATATGTATATATGTGTGTGTGTGTGTGTGTGTTAGTTTTGTTAAACTCTACTGACAATTCTTGTCGGATGAGTTTTTGTTCGATCCTTTCTTACTGTCTGGACATCTTTTTAATATCGGGGTGGAATTGGTGTAGCATTTGAAGTTTTTATTTTGTTTTTTTCTTTGTGATGTATAATTGTATTTTTCAGTTAAAATTTTCCGGAGGTAGAGAGGGACATGAATGTGATTTTAAGTGTTGCATTATAGAGCTTGTATCAGTAAGGTGTAGTGTTAACCTGTGTGATAATGTGGTCGTCGTGTGACCAATATATGTGCTTTCAATTTTAGAGAGGCAGTCTCCTACTGGGTATTTAAATTTATATACGAGATCGGTCTCATTAAGACGAGTAGTTTTGGGGGATGAATTGTTGCATGTGACAAGATTGGCGGTTTTAAACTTTTGTTAATAGATAATTAGCTTTACTTTTCTGTTGATGTCAGTGGAAGAAATATTATTAGGTGTTAACTTTTTTAACGCAGTTTCGTCCAGTTTATAATTCCGGTGTATCTGATTATGGTGATATATGTGTTGTGTGGAGCTATTGAGTGTGGTATTTTTTTCGTTGTGGTTAATGTTAGGAAAGCTTTGTCGGATTTGTTCGTCGACAAAGTAGATGGGGAATTCATTATTGATGAGATTTGTGTCATTTTTTTTTTTAGTTTGGAAAAGAATATTGTTTATATATATATATATATATATATATATATATATATATATAGAGAGAGAGAGAGAGAAGAGAGAGAGAGAGAGAGAGAGATATTTGTAATATTTCAGAGTTGAAATAAAAGAAATTAAAGTGCTCAATTACGAATGTAAGATCTGTATTTATTAAAAATAAGTGTTTATACAAAGGTTTTAGAAAACATTTGCCTTAGGTTTCTGGCTAATTCCATCCTCAGAATGTTATACCTCTCGTGTTGGTAAAACAAACAATTTATATTTCGGTTGGGAAAGGAACGTTTAATTTTAAAATAAGTCACACAATGTTCTCTTCCCTTAATTGTTCACAAAAAAAAAACAGATTTTTTTCTTTCTATGCGGAAATCAACATAAAAAATATATTTTGAGTCTATGTTCTTCGTATATACATATTTTTTTTCAATTATTATGTTTAAATTTTACGCTATTTTCCACGTATTTTTTTAAGTTCAATCCTTACATTAGAATTTCTGCAATTTTATGTTTTTATATTTATTAATTTATTTATTTATTCTAAAAATTTGATACAGAAAAAGTAATATTGTTTCACTTGTCCATGAGGTTAGTAGGAATTTTTTCTTGTGTGGGCATGTCCTGAAGATTTCAGATTTTTTGTTCAGGTGGTTATCTCTTGATGTAAAGACTCTAATATTTTGAATATATATATATATATATATATATATATATATATATATATAAGATAAAGCAAGAATTCTCTGAAATTGTAGCGGTGTCAGTGCTACTATATGGTTGCACCACTTGGATTCTGGCGAAACGATTCTAGATCTAGATGAAAACTACACAATGATGTTCCTTGCTGTCTTAAACAAATCCTAGAAACAGCACAAAAATCATTTGTTCTGCCACTTGCCTCCATCACACTAAACAAGTAAGACAATCAAGACATGTTGGATACTGCTGGAGAAGCAATAACGAGCTCATAAGTGACGTTCTCCTATGACTCCTCAGTGCAGGGTGACCAGCAAAAACCCACATCAATCAGCCATGTGCGGATTCTGGATGCCTTGTGGAAGACCTACCAGATGTAATGACCGATAGGGGCGGTTTGCGAGAGCGACTCATGGATATCCGTGTTGTCTGTGTGACTTGACAATGGTGACTATGTTTAGAGTCTAGTATCCACATGAAGACAAAATTAAATTTTTACTAGGTTAGTTAACACATAATTGATTAATATCAATTCAGCATATATTCGTAAAATCATAAAATTTAATAAGTTAGAATTTCGAATAACGCCGATAAATGAAACAAAACCAAAACACGAAATATTAGAATAACTTTAACGAAATGTTGAAGAATATGAAAATCGCCTTCTTTTAGGCTTATCATTAGATCGTCAAAACTCGAGAGAGAGAGAAAAAAATTCAAAACTAAAATCTGGGAAAAGGATTTTTACGTAGATATGAAAGGTAGATAATGAAATAATTACAAATTGCAACAACACCTGTCACACAGGTGGAAAAGAATTCAATCAGCAGGAGAACTTTCAAGGAATCACTAAGATATATGGAAATTATGGACAAGCAGTTTCACTGTGACGTGAAATTTCACGCGTGCCATATTTGGGGCAGAGATTTGAAATCTCTGGTTGGTTCGAAAAAAATCACAACCGTTCATAGCACAAACTGATGCTATGAGATAGGCATACTCTCTCTCTCTCTCTCTCTCTCTCTCTTCTCTCTCTCTCTCTCTCTCACACACACATAAATTTATGTTATACATATATGATGAGTCTACGTTTATGTATACATATTATATCAATCTATCTATCTCTATCTCTCTCTCTCTCTCTCTCTCTATATATATATATATATATATATATATATATATATATATATATAAACTTGTTGGTAAACCCTTGCGGTAAGAAAAAAAACCCGGCAAATAGTTTGAATGTAAAAATATACTGCCAAACATCACCTGGGGAAAAAAAGACCAAGATAGTTGTACCAACCGAAAATAATCGGTTGATACTATAATACTTTGTCAAAAGAAAAAAATTATACATATATGAAATATATATATGTGTGTGTGTGTGTGTGAAAAAGAGAAATAAAAGAAAGAAAGTATAGAATGGATAAAATAGGATATTTTAATCAATTTTACTTACACGTGTTTCCTGTCAGGAGTTTATCCATATTTATACATTATTCTATCTATTATTATTATTTTTAAATAACAAAATGAAATGAAATAATAATAGAAAAAAATGTAGAAATGTTCCGCACACAAAGAAAATTCGACCTTCATCAGAGTAAATCCTTATTTGAAATAAGGATTTACTCTGATGAAGGTCGAATCTTCTTTGTGTGCGGAACATTTCTACATTTTTTTCTCTTATTATTATTTCATTTCATTTTGGTTATTTAAAAATAATAATAGTTTGAATAATGTACACATGGATAAACTCCTGTCCGAAACACGTGCAAGTAAAATTGATTAAAATATCCTATATTATCCATTCTATACTTTCTTTCCTTTATTTCTCTTTTCAACACACACACACACACACACACACATATATATATATTACAATATAGGTACAATTGATAACCTACTCGAGTTTCACCATAAGAATCTTCAGGGTTCCCACTGAATTAATCAAGATATTGATTAACTGCAGTCAATTACACGTGTGTGTCTTTCGCGATAAACAGTTCGTTATTTTTTTTTTTTGTTTTGCATCATCTAACCATCGTGACCATATTCACCGGTAAGTCACCTTTTCCATTATAGATACATACACACATATATATATATATATATATATATATATAATATACATTTTTTGAAAGATATTGCTTGAGTTGGGTGAGGAAAAATTAAATAAATAAAATTAAACACTTAATATTTTTTAAATTAATTTCTTACTTAAAATTCATCCTATTCTCACAATCCATCGAGATGTTTATTTTACTTCATGACGGACAATAATGTTCTTTTAAAAATACACCAATTTTTACATAATTCAACATTTTTTAGATTGAACGAATATTTTAATTCTATTGTAAAAAAATATACTTTTTAAAAAACTTTATCTGGATGTTATCGATGTACACAATTACGTAAAAAGATTTTTGCCACGGTCTTTCGTAAAAAAAATGTAAACAGATTTTGAAAAGAGTATTGAAAAGCGAACATGCACAAACCTAAATGGGATATACAGTTAAATACACAAGCATCTTCAAATTTAACGTAGGAGATTATGTGACTATATCTTGATTGTAAATAATATTCTAGTACAACTCAATACGTTAAGTAATTCTATACGCTAGATATAGTAAAACTCTATACGTTAGATATATTAAAATAAAACAAACTATACATAAATCAATAATACCGGGCATTTATTTATTCAAACTTGCTTTGACAAACAATGTGGACCATTTAATGTTGCATACTTAATTTCTGAATATATATAATAAAGCGTTCTTTATTCTATGTATTAGTGATTTTGACTACAAATTAAATACTCATTGATAAACTTGCGCAATTCCTGGAGATATTGTGATGTAAGCAGTGACGTAGTTTTGATTACAGACAGACACCGAAGTTCCATTATATATAGATATCTAATAATGTATTTGCATAGGATTCGTTTTATGTGGTAAATATTCCATAATGAATTCAGCGCATTGACAAAGAAGAAGACTATGTTTGAAAAATTGATGTAAAAAATCATTACGTTGTGCTGCAGCAATGGATTTGGTGCTATGGATGAATGGGAAAGGAGAAGAAAGGACAAGTTTTGTTACTACCGGGTTGAAATTGGTGAAAACAATTCTTAAAAATGGTTCCAATTTATTTAGATAGAGATTCATTTTTTGTATTCACATGTTTGTCTATGCACATTTATAAATGCATACGTACATATACACATACGAACACATACACACACACACTCCTGTCTATGTGTGTGTGTGTGTGTGTGTGTTCTTACACACCTTTTTAAAGGCATGTGTTTTAGTTCTTTTAAGAATTCCATGTTTCTTTCGATAAAAAAATCTGAATTGATTCCAAAACCGAGAATGCCAATAGGAAAGCAAATTACTTGAGAAATTTGAAAGCGAATTAAACAAATATTTATTTTCCTTTTTCTGTTGCCAGAATTTTCTTTCACAATGGTTGTAGTGGTAAATAATGCACCTGCTCTAGACATTGTGATATATATATATATATATATATATATATATATATATATATGAGTATGAAAAGGTGGAATGAAAACATCACACAATGCTGTTAAAGAGAAAACAATTTATGATATAATCATAGCTGATATTGATATCAGCTATGGTTATATTATAAATTTATATCAGCTATTATATCAACTATGATTATATTATAAATTGTTTTCTCTTTAACAGCATTGTGGGATGGTTTCATTCCACCTTTTCATACTCATACTGTCGGATTCATTTCCTTTCTTTTAACTTATATATATATATATATATATATATATACTGCGTTTCAAATTATTAAAGAAGTTTCACTTTTCCCTCCTATCCACAAACTACTGATTGGAATTTGACGAAATTATCAGAGAATAATTACAATCTGTATATACACCGACTACGTAAAAATTGTAAGTTTCAACAAAAAGGAACAGAAGTTACGGTCATTTACCTAATTTACTTAAATTATTCATGTGTCAAATTATTAGCGAGGTGTAATAAAAACCTCGGTAAAAAAAAAATACTTTTATTGTTTCATTTATAGATTTTATGGATACATACAGTAACTAAGATAAAATTAAATAGAAATAAATAAAATAAAAAAAAGGAAAAGGAATTTAAAAATGATAGTGAAGTTAGTTAATATGAGATATGTGATCCTTTTTTTTAATGACTTAGAAAAGGCACTGGTCCATCGAACATGTCAATTTCTGGATCTCCTCTGATGTAATTTCACGTGATACGTTGACTATGCCACAAGTCATCTTTGCTTCTAAATTGGCGTCCATTCTCATAAACACGTCGCTTCAGAATGCTCCACAAGTTTTCAACTGGAGAATTGGCCGGTCAGTTCATCTTCCGAGTTCAACAGAAGCCTAATTTTTGTAGGTACTCCGTAGTTTCATGCGCTGAATGCGAAGGAGCATTATCTTGCATAAATATGATGGTTCTCCTGAAGGTGATTCTCTACCTTTTCAGCCAAGATTCCAGGTGCTCTTTGAGGAAGGCTATATAAGCATCTGCGGTTATTTTCGTGCCGTCAGGCACACTCCACGGGCCAACTATACTTCCAATAATACCAGCCCAAATCATAATGCCTCCTCCACCTATTTCCATTATACTGTGAAAATTACGTTAAATTCCAATCGGTATTTTGTGTACAAAATGAAAATATGTCATCTCGTTAATATGAAACGCAGTGTATATATATATATATATAATATATATATTATATATATATATAGTATTGAAGAATTAAAAAATAAAGTACTCGATTACAGGTGTAAGAGCAGTATTTATTTGTTATAGAGTAAAATACATTTAAGTTGCGATTGCTCCCATTGGTTTCAAAGCAGCGTTTAGCCACTTATCGTCAAGACAACATGCGTGTGAAAGAATCTACAGTGAATCGCAGTAGATCTCTCACGGGCGCGTTCTCTCTCTCTCCCTCTCTCTCTCTCTCTCTCTCTCTATATATATATATATATATATATATATATATATATAGAGAGAGAGAGAGAGAGAGAGAGAAACAGACAGAGACAGAAAAGTATCCAATAGACAGGTGAGTTAGGGATGATTCTATTTGGGATTATCTATATCCTCTGTATATGGGCCAATCAGATAAACACATATAGATTTATACAAGGATTATTTCAAAACTACAAAAGAGCTTAACGTAATATAATAAATGAATTAATTATATACTGTGCAATATTCACACTTTCAATAAGAAAGAAAAACTCAACAAACCGTCATTTGGCTATTATAAATTTATTTCGGCCAGCAACTCCTTAAATAAGCCCAGTCACGTCAGATAGCTATCATAAAATGGAAAAAAACTGAAAACCTCTCTCTCTCTATATATATATATGTATAAGTAGTAAAGTGTGCGGAGTGACCTATTTTTGGTATCAGCCAAACCAGCGAGGGAATCTATCCTCTTTTCGTGTGTATTAGACAAGTCATATTGTTTTGCTTAATGTGGAGTGTCACGCCTACCGTTAGCTCCCAAATGTTTTACCACACAAATCAGATTACACAAGCTGCGCTACTCATTAACTGAGTTGGCGAGGACTGGTATCGAACACGGAACCTTGTGATTCCTATTTAGATGCTCTACCAACTGAGCTAAAATGATAGGACCGTCTTGGCTCTCCAACCTTAGTAGAGAAACCGATCACACTGTGGGTGGCCCTGGGATCACGCTGTGGGTGGCCACTGGGATCACGCTGTTGGGTGAGCTGTTGAGTGGCCACTGGGATCACGCTGTTGAGTGGCCACTGGATCACGCTGTTGGGTGGCCCCTGGGATCACGCTGTTGAGTGGCCACTGGGATCACGCTGTTGGTGGCCACTGGGATCACGCTGTGAGTGGCCACTGGGATCACGCTGTCACGCTGTTGGGTGGCCACTGGATCACGCTGTTGAGTGGCCACTGGTGTTGACCACTGGGATCACGCTGTTGGGTGGCCACTGGGATCACGCTGTTGAGTGGTGGCCACTGGGATCACGCTGTTGGGTGGCCACTGGGATCACGCTGTTGAGTGGCCACGCTGTTGAGTGGCCACTGGGATCACGCTGTTGTGGCCACTGGGATCACGCTGTTGGGTGGCCACTGGGATCACGCTGTGGGTGGCCACTGGGATCACGCTGTTGGTGGCCACTGGCCACTGGGATTACGCCAACAGTATATATCTTACACGTTCAGGGCCGAAGTCACTGGAAGACTCGATAAATATGTATGTGTGTATTTATCTATCTATCTATCTATGTGTACACCTCGAACATTTTTTATAAAAAGTTAATGATTTTCTCAACCAATGAAGCCAGGATTTTATTATTTCTGATGGAAAAATATACAAACGAAACAAATATTAATAGGTATTATTTATTACCAAACTTCACGTCATTGAAATTCTGGAACCAAAAATATGAATTTGCTGTCCAAAAATAAACACACACCTCTTATATATTTGTGTGTAGTCGCGTTGTGTAATAGTTAGAGTTGTAGAAAATGGACTGCATTAATACTCTTGGGAAAGGTATGCATCCAACAACTCTCTTTTCAGCTACGGGTAAATAGTAGGACAGTTTGGGTTCTTTAATCTCTGTTAGGTAACCATCAAGGAGAAGGTAAAGACTTAATTCAAACCTGTTAAACTTTGCTTAAGAAATTGACCTTGTGTTACATCCTACTCGTACGGGGATATATATATATATATATATATATATATATATATATATATGTGTGTGTGTGTGTGTGTAGTTTTATTTTTGATTCTCTTACCAGCAACACCGCTACACTGCAAGGGTGTAATGAGTTTGAAACGACAATAACTTTGGAAATAACAGGTTCTCGTTCAGAGAATTAGTTTATAACATTGGCAACCATGTTCTATGGTTTCTGGCGGGAAAAATATCAAATAAACCCAAAAATACAAATACAAAAAAAAACATCAAGATTGGTTTTGTCTAGGAAGATGGAGAGCGAGGAACTGTTAGTAGAGAAAATACAATTACTTTCAATACTTTTTTTACGGAAGATTATCTGAAAATGAAAGGAAGAATACGAGTTTAGAAGAAAGAAAAACGAATGGATAGAAAGAAAGAAAGAAAGAAAGAAAGAAAGAAAGAAAGTTTTTTTTTCTTTTACTGAGGTGAAAGGTCTAAGGAGTCGCCTGTAGCAGAAATGGCGGGAAATGAAAGATAAATGGCGGGAAAAAAGAGACTGATGAGTTGCATCAGATTCCAATAACACATGAAGTTATAATAATCTACTCAGTGCATGTTTTATCTTGTTTACCATTAGCGCCACAAGTTCGGTGTCCCAAGGATGGAAAGACATTTGGTCACAATCTGGCAGGTATTTTTTTGAAGATCTGTCAGGAGCAGTTGGATGTGAATTCTAATTGTCTCCTTTAACTGTTGACACAAGATTCGCGAATGGTAGACTAAATAAATCAATAAGTTTGGCTTGGAATTTAGAGAAAGTCTAAAGAAATTAGTGAAACAATCTCCTGCAATGGATGATATTAATCTATATATAATATATTTTATAAAATATTATTACATTATTATTATTATTATTATTATTATTATCATACGATTTATTATATATACATATATATAAGTAAAAAAGTAAAGTCCTCAGGGTGGCCTAAAGTCGGTATCAGCCAATCAGCGAGGGAGTCTATCCCCTTTTCAATGGCGCTAGACGAAGGAGATTGTTTTGCGTCTGAGGGGGAGCGCCACACCTACCACCAGCTCCTTACTTTACCGCACAGATCCCTGTGCGACTCATACGCTGAGTTGGCGAGGGCCGGTATCGAACTAGGAAACTTGTGGCCCGGACCTATCATACGATTTATTATATATATATATATATATAGTATTACAGTGTGTATTGAATAACCTACTCAAGTTTCACCATAAGGATCTTCAGGGTTAATTCCAATGAATTAATCAAGATATTGATTAGTTACATCCAATTGAATGTTGTAATTATGACCGTTGAAAACAGTTTCGCTATGTAATTGGTTGTGTCATTTCGAAAGTTGAATGCCAATCGCTATGTTGTTGGATCCAAATGCCATCCTTGGCCAGTTGAAAAGGGCTTAAAGTAAGTAAGTCCTGAATTATGGAATCCTTTGGTAAGCGAATAAGTCCTATCCTGTGTATAAGGCAAGGTAGTTATGGCCAGTACTGTCTGGTTAAGTATTGTATCAGCAGCAGACTCCTGCCAGTAATTGGCCAAGAGTTTGGTCACATGGTTCTCGGCGAGTCTACAAATAGAAGTGGGCTTTTAACACACACTTTATAACAGAACAATTTCAACAAAATCATTGCAGTTTACGACGTGAGCGTTTTCAAATTTCTTGTATTGGCTGTTTTTCCTTTTCTTTATCTATTTTTAAAAATCCATTATTTTCTGATGATGACGACACGTTTACACATGGCTTTCTATTTTTTATTTCACTTTAAAATAATTTGTAATTTGTAATGTATTATATGTAAATATTTTTTTCGTTGAAACGCGTATCAGCATTTATCAAATTATATTTCACCTATACAAATATATTTATGTTTTTTTTTCGTTTATCTTTCTCAACATTTGTCAGATTTATTTCCATCCTATTTACTTACACACCCTCACGTGTGTGTGTGTGTGTGTGTGTGTGTGTGTGTGTGTGTGTGTGTGTGTGTGTGTGTGTGTGTGTTATAAAAAAGTAAAATATAATAATACTGTTTTTTTAGCATGAATGGATGGTGAATGTTCGTGTTAAAATAGACTTTTACTACATTCCTTATTAAAATTGAAATGAATTTCAATTTAGATAATTATTTAACATATTATAGTCACTTTCTATGGATTATGTAAATTGTCGTATTCTGTAAAGTTTGTTTTGTTTACAAACTACAACACTGAATGTCATTTTATTTTATTTTAAATACAATACAAAAATAAGTTCATTTCAAAAATTGAAAATTATTTTAAGGATATTTCTCGACGCCATACTTATTATGTTTTGTTTTTAAGAATTTTTAAAGAATTTCTGATAAAGTTTTTCAAAATATTTTAGGAATCGTTCGAGATGAACACTTTTCTTTTTTCAATTTTGAATCCTCTTATGACATCAACATTTTGATAAAACAAAAAAAAACACCATTAATGATAACCAAATAAATTTGTCACATTTTTTCGTTTCATTTTCACTTGAAAATAACATTTCACGATGGAGCTTCATGACATCCCTTTTTCCACAATATTGAACTGATGATGATTTAATATATTTGATATGTGATTTTTAAAAAAAAACAACTATTCATTCATTCATGCATAAATATACCCTCTAATTTTTTTGTCTCATTTTTATACTGACTACTTTGCAGAGATGTTTCATTTATCTTCAGTGTGTTTTCACAACATGAAGCTTCTTTTCAATTCAGTATTGTAATGACAAACCAATATTTAATCCATTTGTAAATAACTTTTGTAACACTTTCATTTGAAAGTTTTAAGATTCTTTTTTTTTTAAGTTTTGCTACTTTTGTTGCTTTGTCAACAAATCTAGAGATACTAGCAAATGTTTATAAGATGTTTTTTCTTTCTTTCTCTTCACTTCACCTTACTGTTTCATAAATAATTGATATGATAAAGTGACTGTCATGATTTTTGTATTTCCCCATTCCACCTGCCTTTTGAATGGATTATACAATCAGCTGAATTGTTCATTCGTTGAAAACAAAAATTAATTTTGGCACACACAAAATGTTTATGAAAACTTTCTACATATCAAATTGTGACATAAGTATTCTACCAACCACAATTCTTAGGAAGGCGGGCTTGGTTTGGTTTATTTGTTTTACGGCACATTAACCCTTTAGATGGCGAAATTTTCGGACATTTGTGGAAACGTAATGTGCGTAAGTAACATGTCACAAATTCATCATTGTTGAAGAAAACTTGGCAGTTAAATCCCAAACTCCAAGTAATTTGGAAAGTAAGTGAAACGATTGGGAGGGGACAATATCTTCTAAATGTTTTTAAAATGTCTCCCTTCCTCCATCAACTGGACAAATCAACTCCACGCCGTCCTTTTGGATGTTCGGTTGGACCTGGGAGTAATGGTGATGAAGGAGTACTCACATTCCCCAAAGCTCCAAAATTAGAACTTCACCATCAGATAGAGTTTAACGTCATACCCAGGACATTAAAACCATCAGCCACCGCCTTCTAGCACATAGGATTGGGGCAATCATATCGGTTCTGGGACTTGATGTAACCAGCCGTTTGATCGGAAGGAGTCTCTCCGACCACCCGTCTAGCCTAAGTAAAGACCAAAGTGGACTGCTCAGCCACCAGGATTCCATTCTTAAGCATCGCGAGTCGCTAACGATTGCTGTGGTCCCATTGTGAAGGTCGTACCCCTCTACAGAGGTGCAGTCGGTGTAGTCTAAAGCCTCCAGCCTACAGGGTCGTAATTTACAAGTAACACGTCAAAAGTTCTTGCTGAAGCAAGCTTGCCAGTTAAAATACAGACTTCAAATAATTTAGGAAGTAAAACGACTTCTATGGGGTGGGGCCGTTGAAATTTACTTGATAAAACTCACAGAATAGTAATTGACGGGTCAGAGTTATCTGCCCCGAATCCCATTTTTGTGTATTGGGGTTAGTTTATCAACCACTAACCTTTTCTTTTAGTTAGTCCATATTAATAAAACGAATACCTCAGGTGTCATGAAAAGTTGTCTTCATGTTTTGCCTTTTTGGTTGGGATTAAAGTATCCTGCATGTGTTCATCTCGGGTTAGGTGATGAGCTCTTACTTACTTCTGCTTCTTCTACTTGTTCTTATTTCGTCGCTTCAATCTCCTCTGGGCTGGGTTCTTCTCTGGACTGGGTGTCTGCTCATTTCTTGTTTGTAATGAATAATCAAGACTTTGTTGTTTTTTGGACGTCTATTTTTATTGCAAAAACCCCAAGACCAAAAGTGTTTCTAACCGCGGTGATAAACCGGCATCTTGGGAGCTTCGTTGATTAACTGCCGAAATCTACTTAACCAACTTAATTTCTGTTCTCACACCTGCCCTTTGGCAGAAATTTGGGGTCAAATAAAGGTCATTACCTGCCAATAACCACTATAAAGGCTAACGGTAACTTTCCATTTAGCCCCCTCCGGTTTTGAATTTTCAAAGAACTTCTATTCAAAATCTATCTACACTTACATAATTCATAGGCTACCCACGATATTATGTAACAAGCGGAACATATGAAGAACATATCAACGCTTATCGGAGATTTAAACAAAAAAGTGTATGTCTCATTTTATATGGAATTAAGTTTTACATTTCCAACAGGTAGAACATTCAGCAAAGAATCGCAAGTCTATGGGTTGGATATTGGTCCTCACCAACTCAGTGAATAGCACAGTCACTCCTCAGTTTGTTCTTGCTTCTCCAGCAATGTCCATCATGTCTGGTTCGATTTATTCAGATGATTTTTTTATGATAGGCAGAAGTGGATATAAAGTTGGTTTCTAATATTGTGTTATTTCCATGATTTATTTTAAACAGCACGCAACATTATTGTGTAATTCCCATCTCGCTTCTTCTCTAGTGGTGCAGCCGTACAGTGGCATTGATGCAGTTACGGCTAGGAAGAATTCTCGCTTTATCTTAGTGAGATCAGATTTCAATATGATTGATAATCTGTCTATAGCCGATCATGCTTTTCCTTTGTGTGCATTAACATCGCTTTCCGTAAATGAGATATTACTAATTAGGTATGTGAACTGGTCTATTAACGTTTAATGAAATTGTCTCCCTCTTTTTTAAAAACACATGGATTCTGTTTTTATTTAATCTCAGACAGAGGTCAATGTCTCTTGCTGTCACGCAGCTGTGATTCGCCTTTGCATTAACATCGCTTTCTGTACTCCCTCTTTTTTAAAAACACATGGATTCTGTTTTTATTTAATCTCAGACAGAGGCAATGTCTCTTGCTGTCTTCTTTCGGCTACACAGCTGTGATTCGCCTTTTGCAGGTTTATTTGAAAGAAGTGCCATCTCATCTGCATAATTGTCTCTGTTGGATATTGCCGACTTCTTTCCTTTTTTAGGATGTAAAATTTAATAATATAGTGGTGTCAAACGATTATTTAGATACTAGCAGGACCTGTGGATGTATCTCAGTATGATAATTTAATTATTACAACGTTTGATATGTTTACTTAAGAACTATTGCCAAATAGTTCAATATGTGAAAAGTATAATAATCATGATTTAACTCCCACTCTATTTTTAACTAGGTATGTAAACTGGTCTCCTAACGTTTTATGGAGTTGCCTCTTTTTTAAAGCATATGGATTTTGTTTTATTTGAGCTCAGATAGAGGCCAATGTCTTTTGCTGCCTTTTATCGGCTATGCTGCTGTGATTCGGCTTGTGCAGGTGTGTTCACCGTTTTACACCGCCTTGAGGCAGCCCGTGTTATTATTGCAGCAATTACAATTTATATTAGCAGGCAAATTTGAAACGGAAAAGTGGTGAGCACTTACATGTCAAATTTTCTCAATTTATTCAAATTATTGTCTATATGTATGAAACGTATTATAAAAAAACATTCATATTTGTTTGTAATTCCACGTTGAAGAAACCACGATTGTTATCTAAACATTATTTACAAATAAAACAATTTCTTCACCAGCTGAGTTCACGTATCTTCATTTTTTACCGTTGCTATCGTTACAAAAAGAGAGAAAGTTATTTTATGTTTGGTAGAATTCCTAGAGATTTCTCATCATGAATTCATCATCATCATCATCATCATCATGTTCCGCTAGTAGCACGGATATCCATGATAATTTCTCGACAACCGTCCCTATCATTTATTGTAGTTGGGGGGTCCTCTGTACAGCATCCAGTATCCGCGCAAAGCTGGTCAAAGTAGATCTTTGCTGAGTAGTCTACACTGGTGTACCCATGTACTGGTTTCCATGGGAGAACGTCACTTATGAATTCGTCCCTGCTTTTCCATCAGTGCCCCGCATGTTTTGTTCGTCTCATTCGGATGGTTTGTGTGATGGGGGAAGTGGCCGTATAGCTGCTTCCTTATAAGGTATTATTTCCACGATTTATTTAATATCACTCGTAGCATTGTTGTGCAGCTCCCATCTAGCTTATTCTCAAGGTGCTTCTGTTGGGTCCAAATGGTAAGGTCATACAGTAGCACTGATACAACTAAGGCTTGGTAGAATTGTCGCTTTAATTTGTCAGTGAGATCGGATTTCCACCTGGCTGATAACACTGGTCTGCATTAAAAAGTGGTTTTCCAAAGGTCAAAGGTTTACCGAATGATATATGATCACCATTTTATGCTGAATTCAAAAATACCATTCATTGTATTCTGTCTGTTTTTTAAATGTGCTTTAATACTTCACAAGTTGTACATAATAATAACACTTATTCAGAAGCCTGTGGACTACTTACTTGTCACAGCTATAATACTGTTTTATACATTTCAAGTAAGAGATTGTATCTTAAAAATTGGATCTGATTAGAAGAAATGAGTTTGATTTTTGGATTCAGCATTAAAAAAACTGCCATAAAATCAGCTATTATATATTCGACCTTGAAAACATCACAGGCCAGTGTAATCTGTCAACAGCAGACCAATTGATAAAAGTAGACAAACTGTTACCAAGAGCTGAAAAAAAAAATGAATTATTCAAATTCAACATCGGAAAAGATTTTCTTTCTTCTGTGAAAGAAAGTTGACCAATCATTTTCCTGCATGATAATGTCTTTATTGTCTTGTTACAAATTCAAGTCAACCGACGATTATTCAAATGAGATAGAAAGATTTTACTCGGCCTTTTTTCCTCCTGTCACTTTCAGATTATCACTTTTTTCTATCCATTAAAAAGACTACTTGTCTAGTCAGCATTCCCAACAAGTTCCAGATATCGAAACAATTCTTCATGTAATTCAAATCCGGAATATGATAGAATGAACAATTTATCAGAAATAAAACAATTCATCTCAAATAAAATAAAAAAAAACTTTGATTACATCGATTTCTATACTTTATGGTGTCTTAATGAAGTATGCTTCTTAGAAATTTAGTATTAAAGATGGTTGGTTGGATTTTACGAAAACACATCGAACTGTAACACAAAGTACTCCTCTATCCACGGAGATTCGCGGAAACGTAATTCATAAGTAACATTGCTGAATGATAGTTGGCAGTTAAATCCCAGACTCCAAGTTATTTAGAAAGTAAGTGAAACTACTCCTATTGGGAGGGAGCAATAGCTTAGAAATTTAAAAATAAGGTCTCTCTTCCTTCATCGAATGGACAAATCTACTCTACGCCTTACTTTGGATGGTTGGTTCGATTTTATGGCATGTCAATCCTTGTTGGGTTATTTTATGCCAAAACGTTTTGTTTTATTCATTCTTGATGGGTACTCAATTTTTTAAAACTCAACATTTTTAAACACATTTTTTAAATTCACTTTCTTCTATTTAAACCATAGATGGGACCCTAACATGTACTACCACTCCAGGTTAGAGTGGAACTGGGAATAATGGTAATAATGGTGTACTCTACACTTCCCTAAGCTTCAAATTGGAATTTCACCATTAGATGCCGTTTAACATCCCTACCCAGGACACTTACCGTTCAAGGATTAACAACAAGTATTTACAATTATAGAAATTAGGTCCAAGTGATACATATAAAAATTGGTATCAGTAAATGTCAGATTATTTTTATACAGGAACAATTTTATATCCTCAGAGTTATTGGTAATTTATTAGGGGACACGCATGTGGATACAAATTGGCCAATGGCATCTTTTCTGGGGATCGCGTGGGGTCACTTATAAAAGCAAGACCCCAATGTCCCTCTTCCTCAACCATTCCACGCGGGGACGACAAGGTAAGGCAAGCAGCTTAGCATTGCTAAACCCACGACGATAGAACAAGCAGTGCTTGTTCTCCCACACCTGGGAACATAGAAAGCCTTCACCTAAAACTACTACAAATTACAACTATTATTCGGACTCAGTACTGCTGTATGGCTGCACCACATAGACCCTAACGAAGCGACTAGAGAATAACTTAATGGAAGTTGCACAAGAATGCTGCGGGTGATCTTGAAAAAGACGTCGAAACAATACCCCACGAGAAAACAACTGTACAGCCAGCTGCCACATATCACCCAAACCATCCGAGTAAGACGGACAAGACACGTGGGACACTGCTGGAGAAGCAAGGACGAACTCATAAGTGACGTCCTCCTGTAGAAGCTAGAACATGGGCACGCCAGTGTGGGCCGACCAGCAAAGACGTACATTGACAAGCTCTGTGCGGATACAGGATGCTGCATAGAGGACCTCCCGAGAATGATGAGTGATAGGGACGGATGGAGAGGGATTGTCATGGATATCCGTGCTAACAGCGTGACATGATGATGATGAGGAGGAGGAGGAGGCCTGCAGAATTTAGTTCATACAGCCAAATTTCCACGCAGGTATAATTTTTTGCAAACCATCCCTCTTTACTCGTACTGAATTAAATCCAACCTAACTAAACCAAAACTAGAAAATTATTCTCATTGAACTTTTGTGAATACTAACATTCACTTTCTTTGTTGTTTGTGACAATTATGCATTCGTTTTATTCTTGTCTACCATTGTACATTTATGCTTTGTACATTAAATGCTTTTTTGTAGAATCTTTGGATGTCGTAACCTTTCTTCAGAAACAGCGCCCAGCTTTTCTCTGTGACCACTTTATAATTGTATTCATTCCCCTACATCCCTTAGGGTTTGAATTCTTTACTTTAATTTTCATACAGTAGAGAGATCAGAATATTGACCTAATCGAATCATTTTTTTGTAAATTTGCAATCAAAAATATCGACATAGTAATAGACTGAATACTTAAGTGGATCTCTCTCTTTTAATTATCTGTCCAACCAGCAACAACTAAAAGTTGACAAGTATGTATGAAAAGCCATTAAACTTTACAGTATTGAATTTTAAATATTAAAAGAGAACACACACACACACACATACTCTCTCTCTCTCTCTCTCTCTCTCTCTCTCTCTCTCTCTCTCTCTCTCTCTCTCTCTCTCTCTCTCTGCAGGTGGATGAGGAGACAACATTAATTTATTAATCATTCACGTTTTTTAATGCCCTTTAAGATTGTAATCATCAACTTTACATAATAGATTCTACATTGAATCTCATGTTGAATTTTATTGCTTGCATCTATAATAATAAAACACCGGTATTACTATTTTACAATCTGTTTAAATAATCGACTGAAACATTTTATAGCGCGCCAATAAAACATGCAACAATCAATAAGGATTTCAAAATGACTAACTTGAAATCAATAAACTTTTATATTCAGAGAGAGGAAATCAATTTTTATAAAAAGATGGATTCCATTTTATCTTGGGCTGTTACAGTTTATGCTATCAATTTTCAAGAGTTAATAAAGTGTTGTGTCGTGAAATAAGGAAAGGTTGATAGACGTGTAGAAACTAAGTTAAATAACAGTTAGTTGTAAGTTGCTCTGCAAGGCTACAAAGATTGAATTCGCCACCTCCAGGTTGTAAGTGGTGGCTTGGGGTAAGCCTGCTGTCACCCTCTGTTGGTTGGGGTAGTAAGCTCCATTTGAGGCATAAAAACCAAGGTATGCTTCTCTCTCTCTCTCTCTCTCTCTCTCTCTCTCTCTCTCTCTCTCTCTCTCTCTCTCTCTCTCTCTCTCTCTCTCCTCTCTGGGGGAAAGAAACGGTGGTTGTGGCAGTATTAACAACAATGTTGGCTGTGAGAAGACTAGAAACATTTTTAAAGAATTGTAACCAATATAAAATAAGGTAATATAAGTTGTATTATCAAAGTTTTCTTTTCATAAGTAATTCGTTGAATAATAAAATATTTTGCCGAAATGAATACTTAAAAATTCAGCAGTTACTGAAGTTGGCTCCTCTTGATGGTAATAATTAAACAAACAAAAAAACATTAAAGATTTTCTTGGGATTTTTAAAAATCTTTTTGTTAGACTTATCATGGGTATCAGACGTACAAGAAGTCACAACCTTTTCGTATAGACTTTACCAAAATCAGCCACAGACATTGAAAAACTACAGAGTAGATTTAAGTTCGTTGGTAATTGACCTGAAATCTGTTGCTAACTGAATTTAATACCAGAAGGACTACAACTGGATTGTCTGCTACAACGAAAATATACTTGTTCTACTTAATATTTCAAGGAACACAACAGATTTTCTACTACTGAGACTTCATCCTTTTTCTATCATTGGTTTTTAACAATAGGAAAACTAAACGCTTAAAATGGCAACCGGAATCGTAACACTTTTTTAAAGAAATTATTACAAAATTATCAAAGTTCAACATTCACATATAAACTGGATGTTTCAAAAAAGACCGGACTTTTTTTTTATTGAAATCCAATTATTTTACTTTAACTACCACTTAATAAAACTTGTCCCCTTCAAAATAGTCCCACGCCACCACTACTTTTGATATACAGTTCTTCAATGGATGCCCCATACTTGGGACCTTGTGCCACATCCTGAACGTGTTGGGATTTCAATCCTCGCTTGATGTCCCATACTTGCAACTTTGTGTCACATCCTGTCTGTGGCGGATGGATTGGATAAATACCTACCGTTCCAAACGAGTTTTTGTGCAATTCTGAAAGTTTTTTTTGTGGGGAGGATACTTTTCATATTTCATCTCGTATATTCTTCTATTTCTTCGACTTTGGAACCTGTTGTCAGTGGTTTCGGCCATTAGGCCGGTAAGATATTAAATATCAGCGTGATCCCAGGGGGCCATCCCCCAGGCTACACCTGCCCTCTTTATTTAAAGGGGCAGGGCTGTGTTTATAGCTCAGTGTCTGAGGCGCCTTAAGCTAGTACTACCGATGGGATTCACGCTATTTTTAAACTCTAGCCACACATGAGCTTAGGTGTGTGTGTGTCGTTTCCCATTATAATGATCCTTGCGTTCAACTGACAAGGTAGGATGTCAATAAATATTTTCTTCTATTTCTTCCATTGTCTGAAACTGACGACCTTTCAGGGTGGATTTAATATTTTGGAATAAAAATAAATCCAGATCAAATTCGGCGAGCGAATTGTCTTGTGCTTGGCCAAAAGTTCTCAAAATGTGATCAGCATCCGTCGATGTGGAAGATTGTCCAAATTTGTGATCGTTTCTGTTGGATGTTCTTTCACATTTAAAACATTTGTATCATTCGAGACATTATGTTCTGTTCAAAACAACTTTTCTAACAAACATGTAGCAACATTTTTATAAAAGTCTCCATAAAATTTTTCCTTAATCTTAAATCGAATTTCACACAAAGACGTTCGCTTATTTAATCTGGTGAAACAAATTCCCTATTCGTTCATTTATCGAAGAATTTTGCCTGAAGGAAAAACTTTCATTTGTGAAAACCGAAGGCAAAAGAAAAAAGTTTCAAGTAAAAGACAACGAGATTGAAGATAAAATAAAAGTGGATTTTATAAAATTGTTCTCGATGAAGTTGATATGTGAATATTTTTCGACAAAAAAAAGACAAAATGAATTCTATAAACAAGAATAGTTTTCTTTTGTTCCTTTTCATGGAATAATAATCTCACTGGAAAAATAATTATCACTAAAACGAGAAGATAATTAAAAAGATGTCCTTTTTTTCTTGTATGGAAAGAAAATGTAAGAAATGCTTAACTTAGTTAATTTCGAAATTTCTATTTTAGAATAAGTAATTTTCTTCCATTTTATTTTTTTTATATCTAATCACATTTCTGTCAATAAGTTTTGTATCATTTATGCCCCCCACACACTTGAAATAGTGGTAGCGATTTCAGCTCCGAAACCACGTCTGATTTCAGGGTAATTGTCTGAAAATGATCTATTTTAAGTTAATTAAAAGAACCCACCTAAACAGAGCCCGAGGTTACATTGTATTTATACACAATAAAGATGAGGACAACAGTCCGAAATATCAAAATTACCCTTGCTTTACTTTAAAATATATTTCTTCTCATTAGTTGAAAAGTGCCTGTTTCTAGTTGTTGCGGGGCATGGGGAGGGGTAAGTCGTTCGGAAAGTTATTTTGAGGGATAATGTGCAGATTTCGTCATATTTTTCTATTTACTGGCAGGACCTATGAATATACCACAGTATGATAATTTAATTATTACAACATCTGATATGTTTACTTAACTCTTAACATCCTGTTGAGAATTTTCCAAGTCCAGAGTTCCATTCTATAAGGATTTATCAAATAATGGCTAAAAATGACCTTTTCATTTAAAGTTACCTGTTATTTCCCATAAATCAAAGACTGCTAAATATGTTTAATATTACATTAAAACAAAGGCTATCTGGCCGGGTGGAATGAGGTGGTATAGGACATTAAGAGTTAAGAGCTATTGCTAAATAGTTCAATATGTAAAATTTATAATAATCTTGATATAACTCTCTCACTCACTCTTTTTTTTTCTTTTCATCTTTTCATTATGTTCCATTGAAACAGATTAGCGTCATCACGTTCATCCCCCTCTATATCTTTCCTTTACTCTTTCTTCTTTCTTTCTTTCTCTCTTTCTTTCTCTATTGTTATTATTATATTTTTTCTGTGTAACATCTCCTTTTTCTTCACCTTCTTTCTTTACAATAAAAACGGAATGGTCGATTATTTAGCTGAAGTGACGACACTCATAAGAAATAAAAATTCGCCGGATAAGCAATACCAGATAAACAGGATTTACATTTTTGCATTTCATCTTGGACGATTTGTATGGTCTCCTTTTAAACCAGAGGTTGCTGCAAGATGATACGGTCGTACTTTTAAGGAACACGAGTATTAATATATCGATTCTATCGTCTGAAATTGACACTTCTTCAGGGCTGCGTCCCCAAAAAATGCACTCAACAATTCAGTTGACCAGCCTGTCTGATTTTCTCAGTAACAAGAATTTGAAATGACTTATGATAGAATTTGACCAGAAACATCCAAGGAAACCTAAGTAGAAGTTTTCTCTTGGACTCTCATGAGTAGGGTTGAAATTTAAATTGAGTTTTAACCCCAATTTCTTTACAAAATCTTCCCTTTCTATTCGCTTTTTATTCTTTACTGTGTGTCTGCGGAAATAACCTTCTTTTGGTTGGCTGGTTGGATTTTACGGCATGTCAACTTTCTTGGGTTATTTTATGCCGAAATAGTTATGTTTTATTCATTCATTCTTCAGGGGTACTCAAATTTTTTGAACATTTTTAAATCTATTTTTTCTATTTAACCTATAGATGGAACCCTAACAGGTACTACCACTCCGGGTCACAATGGACATGGGAGTCATGGGGACGAAGGGGTACTCTACATTCCCCAAAGCTCTAGAATTGGAACCTCACCATCAGAGTTTAACGTCATACAAAAGCCACTGCTTTTTAGCACATATATGATAAAAAGGGTTTGAGTTTGTCATGAGGGCAATAGATTTGGGACAATCATATAGGTGCTAGGGCTTGACGTGACCAGCCGATTTATCGGGGGGGCCTCTCCGACCGACCGTCAAGCCTAAGTAAGGTCCAAAGTGGAGTGTCGTATATCATGAACTGCTCAACCATCAGTCGGTGTATTCTAAAGCCCCAACCAACAGGGCTGATAACCTTCTGTCTCGCCGGGTTTTATTCTCTTTAGACAAATTTGAGAAAACATCTGTAATCTCTCTTGTTTATCTTGCTGTCACGATTGATTAGAAAAATCGACAAAATCTCGCTCCAAAAAGATAACATCTGTTTTTCTTCCCCAAATTGTCACAAAACAGCCACACGCCTCTGTTGATTGGTTATAACTCTTAGCCAATCAATGAATCTCTCACTAAATCCTAATCTTCTGAACACTTATCAGTAGAAATGAGATAATTCCTCTTAATGAACATTATTATTTCCCTTACGTTCATTCTAATACGCATAGCACCAATAGAAACCAATGTGCTATGATGCACTGTTTTATATCCAAGAGACCAGACCCAAAGTCAGCGTTACAAAACATTTCAATTGCAGAGAATCTAAAATGTATCACTGACAAACAGTCTTTAAAAAGTCAGTTAACTTTTGGATGAACCTTACATGCACAGACAGACACACACAAATACATACATACTTAAATACACAAACATACACACCGGGTTTGGGGGCATTATATATATATATATATATATATATATATATATATATATATATATATGTGTGTGTGTGTGTGTGTGTGTGTGTGTGTGCCGAGAGAAACCATGCACGTAGTGGTTCGAAGCGCGCACGACTGTGTTTGGCATGTAGAATGAGATCAGGGGCGAATGGGGAGATTGAATCACATCCTCCTGATCGTGAGTCGTGGCCTGACGCATGTGAATCACTAGACTGTGCAGAGTAACCCGGATGTGAAGTCTCGTCGTGAGGATTGACGCGTGCTGATGAATGTCGAACGTGCTGCACGGGCAATTCAGAGTAAGGAGCCCGGATGAACACAGTAACTGTGTATTTAAGGACCTGCCCACGGAGACCGGGCGAAAGAGGGCAGTAGCATTTTGGCTGTCGCGACGAGTGGAAGAGAAAATATAATTTGATAGTGTTGGTGAGAAGAGTGTAGCACTGCTGGGAGAGATTGTTCCAGACTGAAGACTTGGTCATTTGGGAGAGCAAATGCGTCGGACTTGACTGTGCCCCCAAGAGTTTACTTTCATTCTATTAGAATATATATATATTATATATATATATATATATATATATATATATATATAGTGGCTGTCACTTCTTTGCAGAAGAAAGCCATCTCCTCGATACGCTAAGAGTGTCCGTCTGAGTGCGTGTGACCCCCACCAGTCTAAGTATATCCCCGCAAACCCTATCGTGTGTACAAAAGTATTTTTTAGATATACAGAGAATGTAGATGATCCCAAATAGAATCATCCCTAACTTACTATCGATTGCACGCTTTTACATATATATATATATATATATTATATATATATATATATATATGAAAATACTTTTTTATATAACCATTAAAATTTATTTATTTAGTATTTTTACATTTAATTAACATCTGCAGTAAGTGGAAGAATTGAATCTACAGATTTCAATTCTAAAACTAAAAGCGTTTAGCCTGAATATTTTTCTCTTTTTTTAACCATATTTAAATTTAGCTAGGAAAACGAATAAAGTAAAAAAAAAAGCAAATGCCGAGAAGAGGAATCTTGCACCTTATTTTTCAAACTTCCTAAACTTTTATAAAAAATGGAAACAAAATCTAATTCTCCATATAATTATCTTTTAGACATGTAAGAAACTTTATTTAGAGATTCAAAATATAATAATGATTAAGGGGGGGGGCATGGCAACAAAATAATAAATAGAACATATCTATTTTGGGAGGGGGTGTATTTTAAAGAAACTTCATCTTTTATTGCTTCAAATGTTGATTAAAATATGATTATTAGATGATTTGTGGGAGAATTTTAAGCGATGCTTGAGCAGGTGCGTGTGTTTTCATTTTACATCTTTAGTAAAGAGTCTTTGAATGACCTAAAAAAGTAGACATTTCGATTACAAAAAGATCCCCAAAAAAGAATCTTATCCGACAAATGATTGATACTTATCCAATTTATCGATTCTCAGACAAAATTTATCGATCCTCAGACAAAATGGCGACGATACATTTGTCGTCAATTTAATCAAATTAACAAGTTGAAAAATTCGACGAAGATTCAATTGGAGTTTTTTCAAACTTTTTGATAAAATTAAATCTTTATTCTATTTTGTTATTCTATACACGACACATTGGCTAATCTTTCTTACCGACCAATCTTTTAATCTAGAGCCACCAAATTTACAATCTATACTGACTAAACTCAGGGGAAGGCTTTTAAGAAATATTTTGCTTTTGGTGTGGAAAGGGGATTTCTCTCTCTAACAATAAAAATCATCACTAATCTCACAAATTTTAAATCTTCGAACATCAAAAGAAAAATAAATTATTATTATTAGATAAATATTCACTCAATTAAAAATCACGAATTAATTTTGTAAGAGAATAAAATAAAGTAAAATAATAACAATGAATTAGAATGGAATAGATATATATATTACAAGGTTTGGGTTAGCTCAGTCGGTAGAGCGTTCGATTAGAAACCGCAAGGTTCTTAGTTCGATACCGGTCCTCGCCAACTCAGCGTATGAGTAGCACAGGGATATGTGCGGTAAAGTAAGGAGCTGATAGTTGGTGTGGCGCTCCACCTCAGACGCAAGCACAATCTCCTTGGTCTAGTGCTAATGAAAAGAGGATAGACTCCCTCGCTGATTGACTGATACCGACTTTAGGCCACCGACGACAAAATATATATTTCCCATGATTCAAAAATTGAAAACAAAAACAGGAAAGTGTTTTTCTTTTTTTCTTTTTTATCTGTCTATGGTTTTGACGACAGGAGACAATCTTCCTCTTGCACATCTTTCGCACCGGGAGGCGAACTTTTTATTTCATGATTTGCTTCAGAAAGAAATGACAATAAAAAAATTTTTCCTTTTATTTTTCGCGTAAAAAATACTACTTTTTAAAAAAAACTTCATTGTTTATCAAAAAATCAGGAAGAAAAGAACTTCCTTTAAATCGATGACAGTCAACATTTTTAATGGATTTCATATGTAAATATTTATTTTATTTCCATTTATATATTTTCGATCTTTTTATTGTTTACACGGAGTAGTAGTAATCGACAGTCTTAATAGCATTTGTTATTTTTATTCCTGATAAAGAACAAGGTGGTTCGAGAATCTTGTCACACTTATATATTGTTTCGTTAATTTACCTTATTGGTGGAAGGGAAGATATTTCCCCTACAAGTAAGTTGGACTCGGCCAACAAAACACATAGATAATATGGACGTGACGAGGGTATACGTCGAGTAGTAGCAAGTGTTATTGAAGAGCTATGCGTTGGACTATCTTGTTTATATGGTTTGTACCAAACGATAAACCTATGTTAACCTTTCTTCTGATTTCAATGTTGTTATTTATTGATATATAGTTATTAAATCAGTTAATACAATTATTTTTTTGTTTTAATATAACATTATCATTAATGATAATATCATTTTATATTTCAGATGATTGACACGAGCTCCGACAGTTTGAAAGAATGGCTGCTTGAAAGTCTTTGGACACATGAGTGTGTGAATTCTGACCAGAGCATCGAGGATGGACGACATTAATTCACTGAAAGATTTTCATTATTTTCATTATTTTTATTGTTTTTATTGAAGTCAATAAGTCTACTGTTGGTTTGAATAACAGCAACTAGCTAAGCCAATTGAAGCAGTGTCCAAGACAGTTGGTATTTATAGAAATCAAGAATAGTCCATTCATGCATTTGGGTGATTCCATTCCCTGGGTTCTGATTGGCTGCTTGCTTTCAATGATATTGTGAAGTTTTATAAATACCCTGTCATTCTGTAGTAAAATTGCGACAGGACGGGATTGTATTAAGTTACAACCGCCTGTTGCTGTGTCTTACCAATTCGACGGTAATTGGAATTTAGCTTGATTATTCTTCAGTTTTATTTCTGTTATTTCCCATTACTTTTATTTTTATTGTTTTCGTTACTTTTTGATATGAGTTGACAAGACTTTTGGATCACCCTCTATGTGATAACGAGCAACAAAATATCAAAGATGAAAGAAAACACTAGTCTTATTATAATGAAGATTATGTAACTGTCTGTCTGTAACCGAAAGTACGTCACCACTGACTTCACAATTTCCTTATTTATTTAAATTATATTCTCAATGAATAATATTTATTAACGATGTTTCTATTAAAGTCTAGCTGACTTAGATTTGCTGCAAAACTGATTCCATTATTAATACATTTACAATCATGAAATGTGTGTTATATATCTCTAAGAAATAAAGATTTAAAAACTATATAGTGGTAATAATTTGCATAATGATTTTAACAAAACTGAGTTTAATAAATAATTATTTGCTGTTTCTTATTTCTAATACAGTCACGTTATTATGAAACGTATTAAAAGCAATCGTATGTATAATTTTATATAGAAATCAATTAAAATAACATTACACATAAGTATAATATTTTATATTCGTTCTTATTTAGTTTCGATAGTTTTCTAATTTAATATAATATTTTGATACATCAAAACTTAAATACACGCATATTTTTCTAGTTAATATTAATAACAATATTACATTGTTATCAGCTTGTAATGCTCTTCATAATTTACGACATATAAATTGATATACAAAAGTTATTTTCACATGAATAATTCTGAGGCTCAGAGTAAAAGTTGACGTAATGCAAATAATAAGATCACATAATCGAAAAGTTTTGCAATCAATCAATTTCCTCGTATTAGGTGTTTTTTTTTTTTGGGGGGGGGATTGGGGGTCGCAGAAATAAAATATGTAATTACGACTGATTTATTCAATTCATATTAAAATAAAACTCAAACGTTGCATTTTATGGATTTAAATTCTAGTGACACACCCTAACACTCAGCGTTATACTGCGTCTAGTGGTGAGGTTCTAATTCTGAAGCTCTGTGGAGTATGAAGTACCCCTTCATTGCCATTTCTCTGACCCGGAGCATTTAACGGTTAAATAGATAAAGAAATGAGTTTTAAAAATGTGTTTAAAAATGTTTTTTTTTTTTTTAATTGATATCCAACGATAATGAATAAAACAAATTAAATAACTGGGTCGACATGCCGTAAAATACTACAAATCAACGAACATAGCATCAAGTTTCCACCGTTTTCTTTGAAGTAGTTCTGTTATGGGCCAGCGAAAATATTTACCCGTTGCAAAAATGTCCTTCTTTATCCAGTTTAAACTGATTTATAAAAAGACTTAACCATAAAAATTCTTGAGCCAACGTTCCGAATAAACAGTGGACGTTAGACAAGATCCAAGACTTAAAATTAAAGTTACTTATAATAGCAGCAAACTGATTTTATGAAGAGATTAGAGAGTGTAGCAAATTCATGCAGCGAGTTAATGTAACAAAATGTTGCATAATATTGTATCAACTGTGATAAGAGGTTAATGCAAAAAGGAATTATAAATAAAATATACAAATAGAAAACAAATAACTGAAGGCCGAATTGAATAGACGTTGTCTTTTTACCTATGCATACATTTCGATAATAATAATTATTTACACATGTTTTACGAGTTTTGTACATTGTGCGTAAATAGTTTTAGAATTCTTTGTTTTTAATTGCTTAGTTGTGTATCAGTTTTGAATTTCTTTTACGATAAAACTTTGTTATCGTCGTGAAATTTGGGTCTGATATTTTTGTTCATCGGTTGGAAAATATCTGAAATCTGTTCTCTTTGAATACAGAACTTCATCTTATGCTTAGCTGGTGTTACAATAACATAGGAAACTGTAGATTGTACACCGGGACTTGTCTTCTCGTGAGTAATATAACAAAAGAAAAGCTGTTATCTTTGGAGATAATAATCCAGAATCTGGTAAGAGTTTTATTTAAACTGTGTTCGTTGTGATATCATTCCAACTCATGTTAGCTATAAATTGCTCAACGCCATGTGCGTACTTACGGTGATACAACAGCTGGTACATTTTTTACAATTTCGTCGATAATATTTTAAATCAAAATGTGTGACACTCAAAAATTCTATCTAACTTTATATTTTTTCTTTTTGTCTTGGGATATAACAAATGCTTCATCATTATTTTATAAGTCTAACTTGAAAAACTCTCTATAGAACTATAGGAATTATGTTTCCTACATCTGGGTTTTAATCTATGAGGGTTTTAGGTGAAATGACGAGTAAGTATATGCGCGCGTGTTCACAGATAAAAATAATTGTTAAATAAAAGAAGCGACAAAAACCTTGGGTTTTACTACGGACCTTTAATTTCTTTTGATAAGATTTAAGGGAAACGAAAGTTCCAAAAGACTTTTTTGTAAGCTCGGAATCTTTTTTATGGTTCCTACATATGAGGTTTAATTTATGCTGGTTTCATGTGAAATAGGGAGTAGATGTGTGCGCGTATTCATAGATGGAAATAATTGTTAAATAAAAGAAGCAACAAAACTATGAATCGTTTATTTCTTTTGATAAGGTTTAAGGGAAACGAAAGTTCCAAGAGACTTTTTTGTAAGTCCGGAATCTTTTTTCCTTCTTGTCTTTTGTAGTCTTATGAGCAAGAAATGAATTTGAATAATGTTATTAAGAATGTAGCTATTGGTTGAGTTCAAGACAGCTGATTGTGCTGATTGAGAAAAGAGACAAATATCAAATGTATAACCGTCCGGTAGTGTCGCTGGCGTAAAAGAAGATTTTCTCCTTTTCGGAAGTGACGTCAAAAACATGAGCGGATAACAAAAAAAAACTTTACTGTTTTTCCTTTCCTTTGTTTTCAATTTTTGCATCAAAGGAAAAATGTATCTATTCCATCTTAATTCTTTGTTATTGTTTTTTTATCTCATTTTATTATCCGACCAAACTAATTCGTAATTTGCGAATAATTATTTTGAATAGATGAATATTTGTTTTTTTCTTTTGATGTTTGAAGATTTAAAATTGTTGCGATTAGTTATGACATTTATTGTTAGAGCCCCACTCTCATAGAGAGAGAAATCCCCTTTCCACATCAAAAGCAAAATATTTCTTAAAAGTCTTTCCCTGAGTTTAATCAGTATACATTGTAAATTTGGTGGCTCTAGATTAAAGAGATTGGTCGGTACGAAAAGATTAGCCAATGTGTCGTGTATAGAATAACAAAATAGAATAAAGATTTCATTTTATCAAAAAGTTTGAAAAAAACTCCAATTGAATCTTCGTCGAATTTTTCAACTTGTTAATTTGATTAAATTGACGACAAATGTATCGTCGCCATTTTGTCTGAGGATCGATAAATTTTGTCTGAGAATCGATAAATTGGATAAGTATCAATCATTTGTCGGATAAGATTTCTTTTTTGGGGATCTTTTTGTAATCGAAATGTCTACTTTTTTAGGTCATTCAACAGACTCTTTACTAAAGATGTAAAATGAAAACACACGCACCTGCTCAAGCATCGTTTACACCCCCCCCACACACACACACACCAAATTGTCTGATTATCGGATTTTAATTACATTTTTGGCATTTGAAGCAATAAAAGATTCTTTAAAAGTTTCTTTTAAAAGATCACCTTTCCCACCCACCCAAAAAATGACATGATCTATTTATTCTTTTCTTGCCATGTGCCCCCGCCCCCACATCAATCATTATTTTAATTTGAATCCCTAAATGCTTTTTTTTACTTTATTTGTTTTCCTAGCTCAATCTTCTAAGCATAATAAATGAGAAAAATATTCAGATTAAACTTTTTTTTATTTTTTAAAATTGAAATCCGTAGATTAAACGCTTCCACTTACTGCAGATATTAATTAAATGTAAAAATACTGAATAAATAAATTTGATTGATTATATAAAACGTATTTTTATCTATCTATCTATCTATCTATCTATATATATATATATATATATATATATATATATATTATATATATATATAATTTAATATACCAAGCGTGTTGGTAGATCCTTGCGTAGAGAAAAAAAAACAGCAGAAAGTTTGATTGTAAAAATATACTACCAAACATCAACCAGGAAGAAAAAAAATTTTGAAAAAAAGAAAGGACCAAGATATTCGTACCAACAAAAAATAATCTATTGGTACAGTATTTGGCCAAAAGAAAAAACAATTTATATGTATATATATGTATATAAGATATATATATATTCATATAACCGCTAGGAGAAAGCTAATATGTAAAAAGTGCTCGATACCTAAGTAGAGCCAAATAAGATTTTAGCCCTGAAGAGCTTTATGCGAAACTAATAGTAGGTTCGTCTGACTCATTAGATTATCTTTGTTATATATTATATATATATATATATATATATATATATATATGCAGAAATTATATTCCTTACTTGCCACGGTTTCATTATTTGACGTTAGGGGACACTGGAAGTAATTAACCCCGTGTTTGTCGGTAGGCGCTGGGTGGCGTAGCGATCGCGCCAAAGTTAATCGTCTCTTTTATCCTCTACCCTTCACAGAGGTAAAACGCACCAGTTGCGTCTCCTGTTAACAGTACAGCGGGACTTTGAGTCTCCCAGCATTCTGTGTTGCATAGCACACGAGAACATGTTCAATTGTATGAATATGTTTACCAGCAGCGTCCAGAGTTTATTTATGAAATACTATTTTCCTATAAGGACGATTCTCTTATACAACTATGTATAAGCTCTTCTCTGTAACACCTGTCATGTTTTGTGTCCTTTCCATTGAGTTTCCTTAAGCAATAGGGTAATCATTTTGTCACTTCGTCATGAACTGTTCTTATATTTCTTGCATACGAAATATTGCGAAGGAAACGAAATATATAATCAACCATCGTTCATCAATACACACACACACACACACACACACACATTAGTAGTTCTCCTTGTGATTTTCCTCTGTGAGTTTTGATCGCATAAAGTTCAATTTGCAATTGATTTTAAGACAATTACCAACGATCTTATATATGTTCGTATACGTTTCTCATACATTTCTCATTGACCAATTTTTACCTGAATTGACTGCTGCTGATGTTGGGAAAGTTCATAAATAGGAGTGGCAATTTGGTGTATATCTTATAGCTATAGATAGTCCAACAAAAATGAATTATTTGCTCAATCTGGTGGCGTCGGAGAACGCATTTCATCCCCCAAAACTTGGACTGAAGAAGATTGTGTTACACCCAGTCATGCCTGCCTTGAAAATCAGCACGCAAAATCATGTTTTGTTCTTACTTACGTTCAAGCACCGATCTTTGTCACCGTTTAGAAAACGATCCATCCACAATGCAGGTCACAAGGTAGTGTAATGTTATCTGTTGACTTTTGACATTTCGGTTATATATTCCAAGAAGAATGTCAGTACAAAAACTTTACCATAAAGATAAGTTAAAGATAAGTAATAAAGTTGGTGGAATGAACTATTGTCAATATCAGCCGGACACCTCCCCACTTTGCCGCACAGATTAGATTACCCAATCGTTGCTACTCATGCATGTAGTTGGCGGGGACTGGTATCGAACTTGGAACCTTCCAATTCACTCGGTCGATGCTCAACCGACTGAGATAAAGATAAAAGACAAAAAAAACTTGTCTGAAATAATCAATCTCAAATAGAAATAAAATCCCACAAAATTGATTCAGACAAAAGGTCAATGAGTACATCAACCTAAACAGTGTTATAAACTTTTTAAAAAAAAAAAGGTTAGAGTGAAGCTGATTTGAATTCTCTTTTCCCTAACTGGTTGCCTCACAAATCCGAAAGAATCGATTTTTTAATGATAATCAATAATCATTGGGAAATCATGTTGTTACAAGAAGGTTTCTAATTGGAGAAAATTTAAATTTTCAAGCTTAAAAAAAATTACCTGATTTGTCTTGTTAAAATAGTTATTAGAATTTAATTAAACATTAATAATTATGTATTTGAAAAAAGAAGATATATATATATATATTTGTAACGTGGCGGTACCAATTAGGGATATGTTACGTACTGCACCAGTTCGTACTATGTCACGTAGCGCCTTTTCTTTCTCGGCACTACAATTCGTATCTTCGTACGTACGGTGTTTCGTTTCGTTCGCAGTATCAAATCGTGTATTCGTACGGTCGGTCGTTTGTTTACAAACAGACCAGTAGCAGTATCGTCTGTGGCCCCAAAATTCTTCCACACTCCTTTCGTTTATGGTCAAGCGAAAGGTATCACGTTTCACGGCCGCCGCGTGCTTCTTCGTTACGGCCAATTGACTTTCTCCACGGGTCGTCCCCTTTACGATAGTTACTTTACTATTTCTTGTTCGTGGCAGGGTTCATTGATAAAACCTGTTGTAGTATCTTTCGTCGTAAGTAGAGGAAATTAATAACTCCGGGTTTACTTCTCAGAAGTTTATTACATTCCAAACTTCCTATAACTTTTGAGAGAGAGAGATTTCGTTAACACATATGTTTTTCTTTTAGTAATGCTTAGTTGTCTCAATGGTCAGTACTCCAGCGACTTCGTTAATAATAATAATTGTTTTCAACTTCGTCTCGCGTAAAAGATTAAAATTCAGGTTGAGTACTTAGCGACATCAGTTCATCAACTGCCACGTGCGGCCTCCTGGCTCTGATATCTTCTCTGACTGGACCCGACCTCCGACTGACTGACTCTCTCCGGCCACCGACTCTAACTGATCCTGATTCTATTGACGGGTCTCTTAAATAGTATTTCTAAATAATCTTCCAGAAGATTCTTTCTCTAGAAAGTTCGAGCTAGCTCTCGAACGAATCGAATGTTCGATTCCTTCGAATCTCACTGGTCAACCAGAGTTCACCAGCCCAAGATCAAAGACTTCTCTGTAGCCCAAAAGACTGGGTTTTTCTTAATCATAGACTTATCGTCTCCTTTCTCTCGTTAAAAGATGTTATCTTTCCTAACTACTTTTTCGGTGATTCCACAAAGACCGCCCAGTAATATAAAAGAATTTTTTAAGGTTTTTTTCTAAGTCTGGCACAAGGCCACAAATATAGGTGCTAGGTGGCGATTACATAACAATATATATATATATATATATATATATATATATATATATATATATATATAGGTTGTTCGGTGGGATTGGTATATAGATATATATAATATAATGCCATAGATATGATAATAGATATATATAATATAATATGATATCAAACTAGATAATATATATATATATATATATATATATATATATATATATAATATCAAACATTTTACCCTGAAGAAGGTCGTTTTGCTTTGTATACTTAAATATCTTATAATTTTCTATATTATTATTATTATTATTATTATTATTATTATTATTCTATTTTATATTTAAAATATAAATAAATAGAATACATGTGTATATGAACAAACTCCTGACCGAAACACGTGTTGAATTTCATCCATTCAACATTTTCTTTCCTTTACTTATTTATCCTTTCAATATATATATAATATATATATATACCAATACCACCAGACGAGCAGGATGTGACACATAGTTCTTTCTTTATGATAAAGACGGAATGGTATGTTATTTAGCTGAGGTGATGACACTCATGAGAAATAAGAATTCGGCGGATAAACAACATCAGATAATCAGGATTTCCATTTTTTTAATTTCATCTTGGACGATTTGGACGGTCTCATTTTTAAATAGAAGGTGATGCTAGATTATAACAGTCGTACACGGGTATTAATATATAAATATTTTGGCCATATTCGGCTGCCTGAACAGTATTCTTGTCAGGTAATAAAGACAAAAATCAGAGAATAATAATAACAATAATAAAAAAGTTCTTGTCACACAAGAATTGAAAGAAAAACATACAAATGGAAATATTCTTAAATCTGACTTAGGTTAATGTTTTGTAGAAAGGTTGGTGATGAAGAAAAAGGTTCCTAAGTGAAAGAGGTGGGCGTTCAGTGTTCTCTTTCTTTGTAAGGTGAACAGGTTAGAAAAGTTACGGCATTTGACGTGTTAGTATGAGGAATGGGATCTGAAGGATTAATAAATGCAACGGACAGATATGGAAGCCCCGCGAGGACAATATGTCCTCGTTGTCAAAGGATTGTTACCAAAGCTAATAGGAAATTGTTTTATTCTGTCAAAGTATTTTTTGTATGGTTTTGATTCTCAGCGGAAATCCTCTCTCTTCCTTCACCCCCCCCCCCTCTCTCTCTCTCTCTCTCTCTCTCTCTCTCTCTCTCTCTCTCTCTCTCTCTCTCTTATATATATATATATATATTATATATATATATATATATATATCAATTTCCTAAAATGAATGTTAGGTAAGATGCAATTAATTCTTGTTGTGAAATAATCAAATTAATCAATTATAGTTTCAACCAAGCGTTGATTGACATAATGAAATATCAGTTGACTAATGTTGCAAGATGGGCATATTCCTGACTTTTGTGAGCTAGGACTACTAATGGAAGGAGGAGGAAGAAATAATAAAAGGTTTAAAACAGGATGAACGATGGTTTGACCGTAGCGTGACCCCGAACGGAGAATTGGGCGTCAAGCGGAAGTCGGGTGTTGACCGCAAGCGGAAGTCGGGTGTTGACCGGAAGTCACGTGGTGATGTGGAACAAAAAAGAAAGCTATCGTCCTTTTTTTTTGCCTGCCGCGGTCGTAGGGTACGGACCTGACCTTGGGTCCCTCATGGGACCACAGTAATCTAGTAGTGTTCTCTCCCTCTTTCTCTCTGCCTTTCCTCCTCTCTGGTATGAGCCCACTATACGAGCACGATAATAAAGGCTGGTAGTTGTGACGACAGGTTTCTCGTGTTATAATTTCTATCAACACATTTTGGCACGGTGAATTTGGAGGCACGTGGACGAGGCCCGCTACATAGTATACACCGCCGCCGCTGCCGCCTTGCGGTTGTAGTTTTAGTACCAAGAAAAAAAGGACAACGGTACACTAATCCACTAACCTGTACAATTAAAGTGAATGTAGTGAGCTACCATCAACATCATGTCACGCTATCGGCACGTAATCCTATCACTCTTACTTTTTTGGGGGGGGGGCTGGTCGGCCTACACTGATGTGACCATGTGTAGGTGTCCATAGGAGAACGTCGCTTATGAGTTTGTTCTTGCTTCTCCAGCAGTTTCCAGCATGTCTTGTTCGTCTCACCTGGATGGTTTGTGTGATAGTAGGCAGGGGACTGTCCAGCTGTTTTCTTATGGGATACTGTCTCCAAGATTTGTTGAGGAGAGCACTCAGGATTTTTGTGTAGTTCCCATATAGCTTTTTCTATAAGCGCTTCGTTAGGATCCAAGTGCATTGACACCGCTACAATTGAATAATATTAAATGCGTAGACGATTGAAGTTCTCTGTAACACCTGTCATGTTTTGTGTCCTTTCCATTGTTTCCGTAAGCAATAGGGTAATAGGGTAATAGGGTAAACACACACACACACACACACATTAGTAGTTCTCTTTGTGATTTTCCTCTGTGGGTTTTGATCGCAGAAAGTTCAATTTGCAATTGATTTTAAGACAATTACCAACGATCTTATATATGTTCGTATACGTTTCTCATACATTTCTCATTGACCAATTTTTACCTGAATTGACTGCTGCTGATGTTGGGAAAGTTCATAAATAGGAGTGGCAATTTGGCGTATATCTTATAGCTATAGATAGTCCAACAAAAATGAATTATTTGCTCAATTTGGTGGCGTGTGAGAACGCATTTCATCCCAAAAACATGGACTGAAGAAGATTGTGTTATACCAAGTCATGCCTGCCTTGAAAATCAGCACGCAAAATCATGTTTTGTTCTTACTTACGTTCAAGCACCGATCTTTGTCACCGTTTAGAAAACGATCCATCCACAATGAAGGTCACAAGGTCGATTAATGTTATCTGCTGACCTTTGACATTTCGGTTCTATATTCCAAGAAAAATGTCAGAGCCAAAACTTTACCATAAAGATAAGTTAATGATAGGTAATAAAGTTGGTGGAATGGACTATTGTCAATATCAGTCGGACAGAGATCGAGTCTACCCCCTTTTTGCAAGCGCTAAACCAGAGAGATTGTTTTTTACTGACCTGGAGCGACACACCCATCTAGCTTTTTCTATAAGCGCTTCGTTAGGATCCAAGTGCTGCGACCGTACAATAGTATTGACACAGCTACAATTGAATAAGATTAATTGCGTAGACAATTGAAGTTGTACAATGACTTTATGGATTATGCGCATCTGTTTCTTAAAAAATCAGTTACAATTGAATAGGCTCGATTATTAGAATTAAATAAAACAGTAAAACTTTCTATAGTTGATTGTTCTCAATTATCTATATATTAATACTCATGTTCTTTAAAAGTACGACCGTTATCATCTTGTAATACCCTCTGGTTAAAAATGAGACTGTTAAAATCATCAAAGATGAAATGCAAAAATGTAAATCCTGATTATCTGGTGTTGCTCATCAGCCGAATTCTTATTTCTTATGAGTGTCATCACCTCAGCTAAATAATGGACCATTCCGTTTGTATTAGAAAGAAAGGGAAGAAAAAGGACATGCTGTATATAAAGTATAATAACAAAGAATGAATGAGAGTATGGGAAGATAGAGAGGGGAAGTGCGTGGAAGCGATGATGCTAATCTATTTCAATCGAACATAATAAAAAGATGAAAAGAAGGAAAGTAAGAAAAAAGAGTGAGAGAGTGTTAAATGAATATTATTATACTTTTTACATATTGAAGTATTTAGCAATAGCTCTTAAGTAAATATATTAAACGTTTAAATAATTGAATAATCATACTGTGGTATATCCACAGGTCCTGCTAGTTTCATTTAAAGTATAACTTTAAAATTAACTATAAATTGATTTAATGAAAAGTTTCTTTAGAAATAAAATGTTATTTCTAAAACATTCTCAATTCGATTTTTTAAATCAATTTGATTTTGAAAATAATAGATAATGAGTTTATAATGGTTTACAGTTCCTTGTTTTTAGCTTCAAAATCATTAATTCGTTTTTCGCTCGTGGCTATTAGATACGTTGCAATTTAACACCTGCGGGAAAAAAGCTCAAATTTTACATCACCTCTCTGTTCATAACAGAAAAATGATAACAAATAATGTGTATGGGGGGGAATAATGACAAAATTATGTATGTATATATGTATGTATGTATGTATGTGATTTCGATTATTTATTTAACATCATATAAACTCATGAATTTTTCAATCCCGAATTTTAATTAATTTGTAAATGATGGATAACATTTATTTTCTTCTAATTAAAGGAAGAGTTTTTACTTTTTGTTTTTAATATGCAAAGATTTATTTTTATTTTTGGAATGACATAATGCAAGGATATAATGGACTTGAATTGAATGTTAATGATATAAGTTGCTAGGTGAAGGTCATTGTAGGTCAACATCAGTAGAAACTGTGATTGATGGGCGAGGGTCATAGATCTTCTTTCTGGTGCGGGATTATAAGTGTACCACGATGAGATAAGGTTTTGCTTAAGAACAGGAATGGATTCTCTATTCGAATTTTGAGATAATTTCATGATAAAAAGATTTTTTCCCGTTGGTGTGGTGATAGAGAGGTGAGACAGAAAAAAACAACATCTCTCCAGACCTTGATTATGTTGAATTTTGCAATGTCTTTATTCATAAACTACATACTGATTGTCTTTATATTGGACTGTCAAGTAGTTTAAGACGTACAACGAATTACTACTTTTATTTATAGACTTTCCCAAATAGTGGCAGCAGGTACTTCTGTTAAAATGGGCCAATCAGAAAAGAGCCCAGAAAAGCATTTGAAAATCTAAGATCTTTTGTATCTGTCCGAGAATCAGTTGTTAACAGGATTTTCATATTGAAGAAACACTACAACACTTAGGTACAAGGAGCTACACTCTTCTTGTGCCTAGGACTTCAAAGAATACAACAGACTTTCTACTACTGAGACTACACTACCTTTTCTACCATGGGATTTAACAATAGGAGACCCAAATGTCTAAAATGGCGACTAAAATCGTATCACTTTGCACCACTGATTTTTGTTGTATTTTGACTCAATGGATGAATCAATTTTTTGCTTCCTTTTGCGGTGAACTGACTAGTTCGTACTAGTTGATATTGCATTTTTGTGTGAGATTTTTTAAAAATGTGTTATATCCCAATGTGTAGGAATAACAAATGATAACAAAAACAGTGAAATATGTTTAACATATAACAATATTTGTTTTATTTATTCTCACCGACCGGGAATACAGTGGATGAGTTGGATAGAATTCAAGTGTGTGTCGTGTGTTTGTTCATCACATGGGGCCAAGTCCTTGTCTGTCTGACTCTCTGCTTGTCAATTGAGTATTTCCGGTCGAATCGTTAGGGGGAGATAACTTTCCCTAACAGATTTTTTTTTATATTTTAAAGCAATAGCTCCATATGACTTTTACCAGGAAAATGTAATTCTTTTCTTTGCTCTGTAGTCTTTTTTATAGAATATTGTGTTGGATTTGATGGATAAGTGTTTAGTAAGTAGAGGGTGATGCCATTGTAATTTACCAAAATGTTATTTCTTTGCCAGCGAAAGTTCTGAGATTTTGAAATTTTGGCACAGCAAATAACCGCATTTTTGTTGGGTATTTTTTTCCGGGGAGGGTATTTTTTTTTAATACTTTTCTGGTGTTGAAAATTATTTCTTGTAAGTTTTCTGTGAATCTTGGTAATTCTAACGAGCATCTATGCAGATAATATGGGAGACTAAAGTTTGTCTGTTGTCACATTTGAAATCGTGTGAAAACATAAGAACTATGCTAAAAAAATGGCCAGATAATATTGTGGTTTTAAGATATGCAAAAAAATATGAAAAAAAAGAAAAAGAAAAAAAAACAATTAATTCATCATTGAAATTAATATATGTAAAAATAATAATAAAATTATACATACATTAAAAAAAGAAGAAAATTAAATATATACTGACATCTATCAGGTCATACTAACTCTATTGAATAGACTACATAATATTCTAAGTGCATTTTTATTCAGATACTCAACGGAGAACATAAATTTAATATTCAATAAAATAAAAAACATAATATGGTCTAAATCAAGATGACTTCTTAGAAACATTACAGATTTATCTCCCCTGACAACAGAAACTAATGTCTGTTTTGTCATTGATGTGCGAATTAAATGAATGAATACATTTTACAGAAGAAAAGACATATGATGTAAATTAGAAGTGTACCAAAAGAAACATTCTTTTCCAAATCACAAAAATAAATTCATCAATGTATTCTTAGCGGTTTCTTTTTTAGACATACATCATTTACATTTTTCCCCATCAGTTAAAGAAAAATTCTACTAATATTGAAAAGAAAATAATGATTTTTTTCTTTGATATTTTAAGGAATCTTAATCTGAGATTAGTACTGTATTACTCACTTCTGTTGTATACCCTTTCTTTCCTTACTTCTATTCTTCTGCTCATCTTTGGTATCTTACGTTCTTCCCCTAGCGTCCGGGCTTCGCCTTGGTGGTCGGTCGCACTTAATTCATTTCTTCTTCTAGATCAGTCTTGTTGCCAAACATTCATCAACCACAAAACCATATTATTTATGTAAGCTTTTATTTACTTAACTAAACATTTCATGTAACAAACATAACGCGCGTGTACAGTGAGCTTCAGCTAAGGCAGAAGACCTTATCTGCCTGACGTCCAAGCTGAAACTGAAGATCCAACCAGGTCCCACGTGACTTCACATTTCGCGGGCTTTCTGTAATATTCCATAGAAAGTCCCGCCCGTGATATGAAAAGGGGCCATCCCTTCAGAAATACAGGGGTTGACAATACTCTATGCATAGATTATGTAACACTTCTAATCTTTTATAACTTGGTCTGTCTGTCTTCTTAACTTTCTTGTCTTGTAGCGTATATTTCTTTCTAGCTTTTAATCGATGGCTGGTCAGTCTTCTTATCTGTTTCTAGATATCTTCTTATTCTTCTTAAGATTCTGTTTGAGACGTCTTGCGTTTGGAGTTTGTTCTTAGTTAATAACTCAAGACATTTCTTGGGTTAATTCACATTTCATTTCTCTCTCTTGGGTCCGGAACACTCAACCACGCGTGTGTGAGAATCTAGCTCTGAATCGGAGACGCTATCGCGAGCCTCATCCTTCCAAGGCCAGCTAGAAACTGATTAAAACAAAAACTCTCTCTCTCTCTCTCTCTCTCTCTCTCTCTCTCTCTCTCTCTCTCTCTCTCTCTCTCTCTCTCACACACACACACACACACACACGCTTGTGTGGCAAACAGGAAGAGAGGTCACCAAAAGTTTAAGAAACATTCATCAAAATCTCTAACTATTTAGGTTTAAATTCAAATAATTTCTCTACACTAACCGTGCATAATTGATAGTATACTCATCAATTATGAAACATTATCTCAAATTTATATCAGATATTTTTCGCGTGGAGATCGAAAATTCTTTCTTTTTTTGGGGGGTGGGGGGTCAGACAGGAAACGCGGTAATGCAAAAAATGAATATAAGTGCCCGGGGAAATGTTGTTCATTTCGCAGTAATCTTATAAAGTACCGGATATTAAGAAATGGATGACATGGCTAATGAGATCATGTGACAGGAAGTATTATTGTTGTTAATTTTGCTCTGCTGTTGATGAGAGAGAGAGAGAGAGAGAGAGAGAGAGAGAGAGAGAGAGAGAGAGAGAGTGTGTGTGTGTGTGTGTGTGTGTGTGTGTGTGTAAAAAGTTATGTTTATTGCTGTCAAATTTGTTATGAGCACTTTGAATCGAACGAGGAATATTAATATAGATTACTTTACGTTGGAACGTAAGAAAAAGTCATGTAGAGATCCCTAATGATAAATTCAAATCAAACACATATTGAAAATATTTTCCCAATCGCACCAATAAATATTGAATACAGATTATTCAGTTCAAATAAACGTGGGGAAAGGATTGCCCAAAACTCAATAATTTTTGTTTTAATTGAATAGTCTACACTCTCTCTCACCCATGAGGTCTGGCTATATATATAATAAGCACAGTATTATGCTGGGCTGGCTTCGAGGATTAATAGCGTACCTCACTATTCTTTGTCTGTCTTATTGTATCCCTCTGCAATAAAAACTTCTACCTTAAATCTACGAACGTATTGACTGGTTCTTTCACCCGATTACAACCGTGTCTGATTGTATCCATTTTAAGGACACAACAATTTTTTAATGTACAGTTTACATGACACCAAAAACTGCTGGAATAATTCAACATCTTTTTGAAAAGCGTTGGAAAACATGGTGCAAGAATTCAGTGCCCCTCTCCACAAAAACCACCCACCCATACATGCATGCATGCTGCTGCAAAATAAAATAGCAGTTATACTGCCAATAAAGCCTTAACAAGTGCGACTTGTGGATATACCGCAGTATGATAGTTTGATTATTACAATAATTTACTTAAGAGCAAATAGTTCAATATATAAAAAGAATGATAATCTTAATTTAACTCTCTCTCTCTCTCTCTCTCTCTCTCTCTCTCTATATATATATATATATATATATATATATATATATATATATATATACCAACCCCTCCGCACGAGCAGGATGTGACACAAGGTCAATTTCTTAAGCGGAGTTCAACAGGTTTGAATTCAGAGTTTTCCCTTCTCCTAGACCGGTTGCCTAACCAAGGTTAAAGCCCAGTCTGCCCTACTATTCTACCCATAGCTGGAGGGAGAGTAGGATTCATACCTTTCCCAAGGGTATTAGTGCTAAGTGAAATGCAATTACCACGTCCAGGATTTGAACTCGAGGCGACGAGTCTATTTCCCATGACTTTAACCATATATATATTATATATATATATATATATATATATATATATATATATATATCACGTACACACGCACTCTTTTTTCTTTCTTACACCCGTTTCTTTATCTTTTCTCTGCTCTCTTTTTTTCTTTCTCATTATATATTTTCTGTATAGCATTTCCTTTTCCCTTTCTTTCTTTATAATAAAAACGACACTCCTAAGGAATAAGAACTCGGCGGATAAGCAACGCCAGATAGTCAGGATTTCCATTGTTTCATTTCGTCTTGGACGATTTGGACGGTCTCATTTTTAACCAGGTGTGTTGCAAGATGATAACGGTCGTATATTTTTAGGAACGCCAGTATTATTATATAGATAAGATGATGTCTCTGGGCGCAGACCATGAAGCTCCGGTGGATTGTCGAAAGTATATGTGACTGTGTGTGTGTGTGTGTGTGTGTGTGTGTGTTAAAATCAGAACGGTCGCTTTTAGAATTGTTGGAATATAAATCATATAAAACGCAGTCTAATGCTGGCAACTCTTGAAATGCCAGTAATGTTATATCGTGCTGCAATCAGCAAGGACCATTCTGTAAGTATCAAAAAGTTTTTAGTACCAAAAAAAATCAGTAACAACCAAATCAAGAACCGGATATGAAAGAAACACCATTTCTTTTATAACAAATGCTACGAAAATAAACGGAAATAGGGCGCAATATTTTTTCTTCTCTAGATTAGATTATTTCGCAGACCAAAGAAAATGGATTCGACTACTCAAAGCCAAAAAAATGGTTAAAAAAAAGGAACCAATTGCAGAAAACGATAAAATCCAATTCCACAGAAAAACATATTAAAGAATCAGTTGGTGATCAAAGGGAAATTCTTGTAAAGAATTAGACGATTTGAAAAACGGTGGATACACAAACTTGACTCACTAATTTATTTTTTTTCTGAAGAGGCGATAATTAAGAATGGTTATATGCTGATAATTCTTCCCTAGGCAAACAGAAATCGTTGTGGGTCTTAAAAAAGGTTAAGATAAATCCTAAATTGGAAAGAAAATAGTTTCCAATGAAAACTGATATAAACTTAAGAAAATAATCTTTTCTTAATGAGCATCTTGTATTATTTGGATTTTTTCGACTTCATTTTTCTTTTTGTTTTGACATAATCTAATCAAAGGGAAAAACAATATTAAGATATTTTTTTTATTTTTTTATTTTCACTATTTCTTTTTCTTTTCTTTTTATTCTAAATGATTTGTTACCGAGGGATGTTTCTTTCATGTCCGGTACTGATCTGATTGGAACACTTTTTTTTCTTTTCTCTTTCTCTTTTGTTTTTTTGTTTTGTTTTGTTTTTATTTATTTATTTGTTTTGTTTATTTTATTTTGTTGTTGTTTTTTGTTGCTTTTTTTTTGTTTTGGTTGTTTTGTTGATTTTTGTTTGCTTTTTCTTTTCTTTTCTTCTTTAAATTGTCTCGTTTGGTTGTTTTGTTTTGTTTCTCTTTTTTTCTCTCAATATTGAATACTTTACATTTTACACTCAGGGCAGTTCTCATTGATTACAATAACGTTTGTAAATTCCTTTAAAAAAAACAACTGCGCTTTATATGCGTTATATTCCATTTCTAAAAGTGGTTTTCCTTATTTTAATGAGAGATGGGCTTTACTGACAATATAAAAAATAAATTTCAGAATAATAAATTCATCTGGTTTGAGAGTTAATTTTAGGAAAAGTGCATATCATCGTTTTTATTTAATGATTATTTAGTTGAGAGAAATGCAACACATTTAATATCTAAATAATTGATCTTTTTAGGTTAGTGATAAAAAAATATGTGAAACACGGAAAACCGCGAAATTTCCTCTTTTTTATTAAAAAGAGGAAATTTCGCGGTTTTCCGTGTTTCACATATTTTTTTATCACTAACCTAAAAAGATCAATTATTTAGATATTAAATGTGTTGCATTTCTCTCAACTAAATATAATCATTAAATAAAAACGATGATATGCACTTTCATATACTCTTTATCTACAAATGATTCTTAAGTGTGTTAGTTTATAGTTATTCTCCATAGATATTTACTAAACTTAACTGTGGGCCAGAAGAATGAAATACCACGTGATAATGTTCTGCCTATTCATTTTGTAATGTAGTGTAGAATGTTTGAATTTAAAAGTTAACGTTAATTCAGGAGAAGAGTCATGGAATTGTATTGACATTTGTCAAAGGTTGAGTTTCAAATGTGCTTCGACCAATATAAAACTCACTAGAATAATTGTAATTAATGCAAAGAGAACTAATTAATTCTAAAAGAAGAATGACGTTTTATCAATTTTTAATTTTCTGTCTCGGTAAATACAGTTTCAGTCTCAATACTATTTGAACACGTCTCATATCTTTATTGACACCAAAAAGAATTTAATTAAATTTTTTGATTTAGACAAAAAATCTGGACTAAGAGAAAAATGTTTAAATCGATAAATATCTTTCAAAAAATCCATCGACAAATCAAGAATATTTCTCAATAAAACTCCGTTAAATTTTTCCTAGAACAATATTAATTCCATAAGATAATATAAATTGTATAGCAATAATTACCTTTTGTAACATCGGGACCAGTTTAGCTCAGTCATTAGAACCTTCACATTGGAATCGCGAGGTTCAGGGTTCGATATCTGGCCAACTCAACGCATTAGTAGCACAGCTTGGATCTGTGCGGTAAAGTGGGGATCTGACAGTAAGTGTCGTACTCCGTCTATGCAAATCTTCCTGGTCTAACGCAAGTGAAAAGAGGATAGACTTCCTCTCTATAAAACTGATACCGATAATAGGCCACTCCACCGATATTAATTTACTTACAGAGGTTATAATTCAATTAGCTGTGATCCATGTAAATTCTTATCCAACGGCTACATGGAGGTGATTGTGGTATAATGGTTGTCGTCGAAGGAAATGGATACGGTGACATGAGTTCAAATCCTGGACGGGGCTGGTTACGTTTCATATGGCACTAATACCCTTGGGAAAAGTATGAATCCAACTATTCTCCCTTCAATTGTGGGAAAATAGTAGGGCGGACTAGGTTCTTCAACATTGGTACGGTAACTGGTCTAGGAGAAGGAAAATTCTTAATTAAATCTAGTTATCTCTACTTATCAGGGCCGGTTTAGCTCAGTTGGTAGAGCGTCCGACTAGGATCCACAAGGTTACGGGTTCGATACCGGTCCTCGTCAACCCAGCATATCAGTAGCACAGGGATCTGGTCTATCGCTAGTGAAAAAGGGATAGAGTCCTTCGTTGTCTGGCTGATACCGACATTAGGCCATCCCGACGACTTTACTTTATTTCTGCTTAAGAAATTGACCTTGTGTCACATCCTGCTCGTGTGGTGGAGTTGGTAAATACATACCCTATGTCTACATTTACTATTACTAGTATACTCTAATCTAAAAAGACTGCTGAGAAGAAAAGGACCAATCATCTCTTTCCTTGCAGAATGTTATAAAATGGATCAGACGAAAAAAATGTTATACCACATAAACAATTATCTCAAATAGTTAAAGAAACTTTTAGAAAGAATTATATAATTTTGTTGTCATATATGTTTGTATATACAGAATTCTTTGGAGCTTGATAATGGATGTAACAAGATTTTGTAGTTCCTATTGCCCGGTCTGCTTAAATTGAGAGTGGAATTACCTACGGATACGTTTGCTAGTACTAATATTCTCTAATTTCAAAAAGACGGCAACGTTTGTATCTTAATATTCTTTGAAAGCTGAGAAAATTGTCAGCTAATTCTGTTACATGTTATTACAACATTATACATTCACTTCATTTACAGATGCTTCAAAATAATATGTAAATTTTTACCATCTATACGTCATATCTATAAAATTGCAAACGTGTTTCCCTTTTGAAAATGGCAAGGTAAACGTGACATTATCTCCTAGCCAAATTCAGCAATAAATCACAACGTGTTACAAGTGAATATTTCTTCTAACAACGAACATCTTTCTTTTTTTTTTTTTTTAGAGTCAACTCTTTATTAATCTGGTAATGGTGTTGGTTTTTAAGATGTTTATTTGTATTCAATCAGAAACTGTCTTGTCAGTTTCTTGGGCTGTCAGTCATGTGACTAGAATATATGAGGGACGGCTGAGAAGTTCATAGGCTGACCAAGATATTCTCATGGAATGTGACCAAATGAGGTTTATACGAGGGTCAGCTGAAAAGTTTATAGGCTGACCAAGATACTCTCATGGAATGTGACCAAATGAGGTTTATATGAGGGTCGACAGAAAAGTTCAAAGACTGAACAGGATACTCACATGAAATGTGAGTAAATGCGATTTATACAAGGGTTGGCTGAAAAGTTCAAAGACTGACCAAGATACTCATGGAATGTGACTAAATGGGGTTTATATGAGGGTTGGCTGAAAAGTTCATAGGCTGACCAAGATCCTCTCATGAAATGTGACTAAATGATGTTTATATGAGGGTCGACAGAAAGGTTCATAGGCTAACCAAGATCCTCTCATGAAATGTGACTAAATGAGGTTTATATGAGGGTCGACAGAAAAGTTCATAGGCTGACCAAGATCCTCTCATGAAATGTGACTAAATGAGGTTTATATGAGGGTCGACAGAAAAGTTCATAGGCTGACCAAGATCCTCTCATGAAATGTGGCCAAATGAGGTTTATATGAGGGTCGACAGAAAAGTTCATAGGCTGACCAAGATCCTCTCATGAAATGTGGCCAAATGGGGTTTATATGAGGGTCGACAGAAAAGTTCATAGTCTGACCAAGATACTCTCATGGAATGTGACCAAATGAGGTTTATTCTTTAACATGGTGCCCCTTGCCCTCAGCAAACTTCTTCCATCATCAGAATATATAACATCATCATATGAACTTTTCAGCCCGCCACCACCATTTCTTCTGTGCCTCCCTCCACCCGGAGACCATAGTTTAGATCCGACTCTGTATAATATCTCCTGGTAAATGAGACACACTAAAGATTAGTAGACATACCTAGACCTTGCCTAAGAGCTGAAAAAACTTATTGGAACATAATAAGAAAAAGTACTCTGTTAAGTGTAATATAATGACGTCAGTGTTGAGGGACACCAGTACACCAATGTAACACAATTTATATATTAATACTCGTGTTCTTAAAAAAATATGACCGTTATCATCTTGCAACACTCCCTGGTTAAAAATGAGACCGTCCAAATCGTCCAAGTTCTTATTTCCCCTATTTTAAAATGAACGTTCCAAATACCGTGATTTTTCTTTGTATATTTTATGATTGAAATTTAACAGTATACATATTTTTATTATATTTCTATCTTTATTAGATGTGGTATTATTAATTTATTAAAAAACGATTACCCTACATTACAAAATATCCATTGGATGTGTTATTACCAACAATTAATGAAATTCATTTTTTTCAAAACTTTATTCATTTAAATTGAAAGACAAAAGTATGTTCCCTACATTTAAAATCTTTATGGGGTATTGTATGTTTGCAATTTATAAAAAACATAACTTTTACATTAGGAAATCTTCATTGGATGTTTTTTACCACATATTTTATAGGATATGTTATTACTAAACATTAAAGAAAAAGTCATTTTCCTTACATTTTCACAATCAACATTGGTTGGGCTTAATTTTTAATAATAAAGATCACAAAATATTTTATGGGTTTTCTTCTCAATTAAACACAGATGAAGAGATCAAAAATGCTGTTTTGGGGGATATGTTCAATATTGGCAATACCGTGTAATTTACACGGGTCAATCCGGCACTTTTGCTATAAACGCATGATAGTACTAAATTTCCCCAGTCAGTAACCTTATCATAAATGCAGTCAGTTACAAATGCAACGTCTGTCTAAAATGCTAACATTTCAGCTCAGTTCTATAAATAGACTCTAATGTCAATGTACGCAATTATAAAAGAATAAAATTATCAATTATTTTGCAATCGTTATTTGAATCAATTTAGCATGAAAAATGTTGTGTCATTAAAATTAAAGTAAAACAATAAATCCAATAAATAAATATTCTTTAAAAATCTTATATTAATTATTCTTATTGTAAATATCAAACATTAAAAACAGATTGCCGAAGAGAATTATCGAAGTATCGAAAACTTTATCATTTTTTATAATCGACTTTCTTCTGATGACTTAATACAGTTTAATGTAATATAGACAAACATAATGACGTATACATAAATTTAGAAAAAGAACATTTTATAAATCGCCCGAAATGTGGACAAGCATAAAAGTATAATCCTATAAAACTTGCATTTTAATTCATTGAAAATAGTAGATTGTAAATTCCAGTCTGTAAAATATTTTGAAATTACCAAAAAGTGATCATCATCTGGTTCCAATGACAGAATGGATTCCCATTGTAAAATAATCAGATGCCGAAATGTGGACAAAACCCAATAATTTCTTTATACGTTATGAAATAGTGGAAATTAACTAGAATTTGAGATGACATGTGAAAGGCTGACCTGTTGGCTACTGATTGGTTGAAAAGTGCCAACAAGGTGAAGAGGGAAAGGGAGATAGAGAGAGGAGGGAGTCGGTTGGAAGTTTTCGGTGTGGACGAACGTTAGAGTGTGCTAAGTGTTTGAGGAGGACAGGCGGAAGATGCAGTCTGTTCTCCTGGGCATTTTACTAGGGTTTAATATAGAATATATGAGCTCTGAAAAAACAAGAACGTCTTGTGTTTGTTATAAAAACTATCAATAATACAAGACCTCTATACACATTCATACATTAATAAGATTATTCAATAAATAATGTGAATTTTGTCAAAGTTGTTGGCAATGGAAAATGCTGTTTATAGTTGCACCGAATTTTTATTTCTTATGAGTGTCGTCAAATCAGCTAAATAATGGACCATTCCGTTTTTAATATTAAGAAATAAAGGGAGGAAAAATTACATGCTACACAGAAAAATATAACAAGAAAGACAGAAAAAAAGTAGGGGGAATATAGAGAGAGGGTATGAGCCAGTGTACACGATAACGTTAATCTGTTTCAATTGAAAATACTGTAAGGGGGAAAAGAGGGAAAGAAAGAAAAAAACAGCAAGAGAGAGAGAGAGAGAGAGAGAGATTTATATCAAGATTATTATACTTTTTACTTATTGAACTATTTAACGATAAGGGTTGGGTTAATTCAGTCCGTAGAGCGTTAGGGAGAAAGAAATGAATCAAGATTATTATACTTGTTACATATTAAACTATTTGCAATAGCTCTTAAGAAAATATACGAAATGTAATAATTAAATTATCATACTTTGGTATATCTACAGGTCCTTCTAGTTTTAATATATTTCATTACATTAAAACTTAAATACTTGCGCCCGGTGGAGGGTGTATATTCTTGCTAGTGTATATCAACACCCTTTTCCACATTTTCAAGGAACTATGCCATGCATTAACAAATGCAAGGATAGTTTATGTTTTATATGTAAGGTCAATAAAGGACATTGATACTTTGAATATGGGAAAGATCCAGAAAGAATTTTTATTATCTAGATATGACCTTTAACAACAAGTCATATTTTACGTGACCCTTAATAAAAGAAAGGACATGGATAATGTCAACAATGAGATCCAATATTGTTTAACAAAGTCTGAAAGAAAGTTGGGAAATGTAAGGCTTTATATATGCAATCTAATCCTAACACTAACACTAACACTAACCTTAAAATTAACGCTAACCCTAACGCTAACGTCTCAAAGGTTTCGGTATTTCCGTGAAATGTAATGCTTTTTATACGTAATCTAATGATATTATCTCTTGCGAGCTATTCTGCATTAGTAGCGAAAGTTATATCAAAAGACATTTAGCAAATTAACTGACTTACATTCCATGTATTTAATACGTCTTCATCGCAACAAAAAATCTCAATTCCTTTCACGAATATTTATCGATTCAATATATCATCTGCTTATTATTATTATTATTATTATTATTATTATTATTGCTGCTGCTGCTGTTGTTGTTGTTGTTGTTGTTGTTGTTGTTGTTATATTTAATTTTCAGCTTTACTTTTGTTTTTTTACAATCCTTCTCCGTGTCTTTACCCAAGACCTAGCATGAGGAAAAATAATCATTATATGAATTCTTCGTATTTATGTTTATGGAAATGTTATTTTTTCCTTCCTTGTCACCCTGTGATCGGCTGGAACTGAAAAATTACCTGTTGGCAAGTTTGTTTGTTTGTTTTTTTTTGTTTTGTTTTGTTTTTTGGTTTTGTTTTCAATCAATACTAAGTATGGTCTTCGAGCTGAGATAAGGCAATTTTATGTTTCATTCTGTTTATGCATATACCATTTTGTTGTATGGTCAAACTTTAGGTTTTTTGCATAATTCCCAGTGGAACACTTTCCAATCCAGTTGTGCCTCTCTTTGTTTTCTCGTTCTGCTAGTTTGCTAGATTCCTTAATACATTGTTTGTGATCTCCTCTCTGGCTCCACGCATTCTACATTTGCTGTTTTGTTGTGTCTTATCAATTTTTGATTTGATATAATTTGTTCTTATGGCATTGTATTGTGCAGCAATCATTAGTGACTCAGTTTCTCTCTTAAGGTTTCCTCTTCTTAACAATGTCCAGGTTTTTTCGTGTGCAACCTCCCCAATTTGTCGTTTGAAGTAACCATACAATTGTTTTTTCTTCCCATTTCTGTTTTCTTGTTTGTATTGTTTTCTGCTTGTCTATAGGTTGCAGCTGCTATTATTGGCAGCCATAAGTAATCTTTCTTTGCACTTTTTTGTGTATTCTTTGAGTCCTTGGTTGTGGCATCTGCACAGTCTTCTATATTGACAAGACCTCCTCCACCTTCCCTTCTTGATACATATCCTATCTCTATAGTCTCTACAGTGTAGAGCGCTGTGCATTGTCATTAATTCTATAGTCCTTTGGTCAACCTGTCTGAGTTCCTCTCTTGTCCGTTTTAAGAATGGCCCAGAGAATTTCATAATGGGGACGGCCCAAGTATTTATTCCTTTTATTAGATTTCTGCTGCAGAGCTTGGTTTCTTGGAGTTTTCTTGTTTTTCTTAAGGTATTCTTTTTTTTAATCTTTTCCTTTAATCTCTGATAATTCCTTTCATTTCTTCTTCTTCTTCTTCTTCTTATTATTATTATTATTATTATTATTATTATTATATTATAAGTAGTAGTAGTAGTAGTAGTAGTAGTAGTAGTATTTTCACCCCTTTTGAGTTTTTCACATCAGCGTTAGTTGATAGTATTTCACTGGAGGCCGGGTAACAACAAGTCTCCTCAGGTCTCCAGGACTCTTCTGAGTATTCTAGCCGATTGCAGCAGTGCAGTAGTTCGGATGGTCTCAATTCTTCCTCTGATTTCTACATCCTCCAGTTCAAGTGCACCAACTACAATATTCCACAGCTTTTTCAATTCTCTGGCAAGGTCCAGGTATTTATCCATCTTTACATTTTCCTTCAGCTTCACCCTCTGATCTGATGGAACCTTTGACACGTTTTCTTTTTTTTCCTTTTTTTTTTTTTTTTAATCAACACTGATCTATCTTCTGGCTGGAATAGGGGGATCCGTCTTTATCTCAACCTCTCTTTTTTGTTTGCATAATTCCCAGTGGACCACCTTCCCAACCCACTTGTGCTTAGCTTTGTATTCCCTTTGTGCTAGTTTGCTACATTCACTTAATACATGGTTTACACTCTCATCTCGGTCACCACACAGTCTGCATTTACTGTTTTGTTGCATCTTATCATTTATTTATTTCTTTGATAAGATTTTTGCTGTTGAGCTTGGTTTCTAACAGCTTTCTTGTTCTAGTTTTTCACACCAGCGTTAGTTGATTGGTCTATCACTGGTCTGAGTGATAACAAGTCTCCTCATGTCTCCAGGACACTTTTGAATATTCTAACCAATTTTAGCAATGCTGTTGTTTGGATGGTCTCAATTCTTCCTCTGATTTCCAGTTCCTCCAATCTTTTGGGGACCGTTCCAAGTGCACCAACTGCAATTATTATCACTATCACTTTCACTTACATATTCCATTGTTTTTTTTTTTCAATTCTCTGGCAAGGTCCATGTACTTATCTATCTTTTCGTTTCCTTCATCTAAATTCTTCCTTTGATTTCCAATTCAAACAATTTTTCCAGAGCTTTGGAGACCGTTCCAAGGGCAACAATTACAATTGGTACGACCTTCACTTTCATGTTCCACAGTTGCCTCAATTTTTTGGCAATGTCTAAGTATTTGTTTATCTTTTCGCTTTCTTTCATTTTCATTTTGGTGGTAGGCCGGGACGGCAAAATCCACGAGATGACAGGTTCTCTTCTTGTCGATTACTATTAGGTACGGTCTCCTGGCCGGGATTAGGTGATCCGTTTGTGCCTCGAATTCTTTTTCTTCTTCTTCTTCTATTATTATTATTATTATTATTATTATAGTTTTCATACGTCAGCATCATGTTGATCTTGATTAACAGATGTTTGCACTTACATAGTTTCTTCCGGCTTTCGAGTAATATTGCAATTTCTATGAGTAAGCACCTTTTGTTTTGTTTTTTTTTTTTCTTATCTGACTTTGATAATGATGTCAGGCTTATTGGCTTTTTTTTAACCTTTCTTTCATTTTGAATGGACAGAAGATCGTAGGACATTTCTGTGTTCGCAAACACATTATTATTATTATTATTAGTAGTAGTAGTAGTAGTAGTAGTAGTAGTAGTAGTCACTTTCGTTTTATTCTCAAGTGTTCATACTTCTACTGAATAAGATATTTTTTAAAAAGACGTAAGATTTGCGCCAATATCAGCTGAACTACTTACAATCACGGTCTTTTTTTTTCTTTCGTTTTCTTTCTTGGGTGGGGGGGGGGGGCAGGATTGGCTTGCTGGATCGATTATCGAAGATGAGAAACATAAAACAGTCGATGATTTGATGGTTTTTCATATTTGCCGATCATAATTTATACGACAACCAAAAGGAATAAAAAAAGACAAAAAACTGACGATCATTTCGAAAGATGTTTACAACATTTATGCCTAATGGTGTGTTGAGATATTTGTATAGTTATACAAAAATTGCAGTCCAATTTTGAAGAACGAATTGGAATGAAATGGGGTGTGAAATAACGATTCTCTCTCTCTCTCTCTCTCTCTCTCTCTCTCTCTCTCTCTCTCTCTCTCTCTCTCTCTCTCTCTCTCTCTCTGTGTGTGTGTGTGTGTGTGTGTGTGTGCTTGCATATGTGGATATACAGATAGATTTTAACAGACTGATATACATACTTACACAGATTTATGTACTCACACACACACACACACATATATATATATATATATATATATATATATATATAATGAATGAAATGAGGTATAAAATAACGTCTCTGTTATCTTTCTCTCTGTCTCTCTGTCTCTCTCTCTCTCTCTCTCTCTCTATATATATATATATATATAATATATATATATATGTGTGTGTGTGTGTGTGGTGTGTGTGTGTGTGTACATCTTTCACGAGTGCATACACACACGTATTTATGTGTTTGCATAGGTGGATATACAGATAGATTTTCACAGACTGACACACATACACACACATACACCCCCCCCACACACACACACATATATATATGTGTGTGTGTGTGTGTGTGTGTGTGTATGTGTGTGTGTGTGTGTGTGTGTGTGAAATAAAATATAATAAAAATTTGATAAAAAAATATCAATAATTGCTGTATATATATATATATACATATATATATATATATATATATATATATATATATATATATATATATATATATACAGCAATGGGTGCATATGACAGACTGGGTGTTGTGACTGAATTAATCAATTAACGACATTGAAAATCCGTAAAAAGTTTATCACTTTTTGTACAGTAATAAGAATAATAATGAGTCAACGCGCAGTTCTCCAACAGTACAACTTGCTGCTGGATCAGTAGTGACTCAATTACAAATACTGGTACGTAACTCGACTACGAATATCCTCGCGTATAAGTATCTTTATACGTGTTCCGTTGGACGAGTCCAACTTTCATATGGGGGGGTCATATCTTCCCTTACAACACTGGTTCATTAACCTTGTAACCAGTCGAGAAGAAGGAAAACTCTGCATTAAATCCAGCTGTACTACCTTTGGGAATTTAACATGTGTCACATTCTGCTCATGGCGTGGGTGTTGGATACATTCATACATATCTAAAGGTTATGCTCACCGTGTAATGGTTATCATCGTTGAAAATGGATACAGCAACTTGAATTTAAATACTAGACGAAGCTGTTTGCATTTCACATAGTGCTAATGCCCTTGGGAAAGGTATGAATCTATCTATTCTCCCTCCAGCTATAGGTAAATAGTGGGGCAGAATGGGCTATTTAACTTTGGTATGGCAACCGGTCTAGGAGAAGGAAAATTCTGAATTCAAACCCATTACACTACCCTTAAAAAGGACCTTGTGTCACATCCTGCTCGTGCAGAGGGGACAGGTAAATACATACATATATATATACATATGTATTTATGTAGGTACGTGTGTATATACATTTTCTTTTGCAGAGTGGCCCATTGTCAGTATCAGCCAGACAGTGAGGGAGTCTATCCCCTTTTCGCAACCGCTAAAGCAGGAATATTGTTGCCGCTGAGGCGGAGCGCCACACCTACTGTCAGCTCCCCACTTTACCGCACAGATCAGATTACCCAATCTGTACTACTCATGTGCTAATTTGGCGCAGACTGGTATCGAACCAGCATCCTTGCGATTCCTAGGCGGTTGCTCTACCGACTGAGCTAAACCTGCCCCTACATTAACGAAGTAAAATTGTAACCCTCTAAATATGTATTTCAATTTGTTCAAGATTAAACGGAGAGGAAATACAGAATTAGAGTATATGATCACATATGCAAATCGATACGTATACAGGTTCTTAAATAAAGGGTGTATCAATAGTACTGAGATGTCCCTTGTACCAAGGTCAAGATTGGTATCGTTCTTCCGCATGATGCAATTTCAATTTCAACATAAATAAATCTGAGATAGATAGATAGATAGATAGATACCAATAACTTTTATCTATATCCTTTAATCTAAATATGTTTGGGTCGAAAACCACACTCAAATTGCATGAATAAAGAGTTGAAAAGAGAAAAGAAGAAGAAAAAGATGAAAATAAGATCAATCAATCGAACGAAATGAAATTGTAAAATGTACATAATTCCCGCCAAATCTTTTCACTTTCCTTTTGGACACAAAATGGTGGATTCGACTTCGTTCTGCTTTCAAATTACTTTCACGCTCAATATAAAGAGAATTTTATTATGGGGTTTTCTATGCTAAAATCTCCTCAGAATAAGTTCAGCCTATTTTTACCATTTTTTTTTTCTTTCATAAGAAATTCTTTACGTGTTTGCAATTGCACATGACACATTAAACCAATAATCAAATGAAAGAGTTATCATCAATCTTTTTAGTTCGGAACAAAATATGAAAGACATTTTAATGCAATTATTGTTCTTCTTCTCTTCTCTATTTTTTTTGGAGGGGGAGGGGGCGGGGGGGGCTGCTCGTCATTTCGTTGGGGATTTTAGCAAATAGATGTTGAGTCACAGATGAATTGAATAAGTTGAGTTCATCTTCAAAATAAACAAAAAACACAGCAATCTTAAAAACAAAATAAAAGGTGACAATATTCAGCATAAAAAAAAGCATTGACATTTATTGGTAATATAATAACTATTATCTTACTAAAGACAACAATAACCAATTACAAGCCGTTCCAACCTTGTCGACTGGCGCTTAAGAATACTTTGACTGCGCCTCCACAGAGGGGTGTGATACTGCTCCACCCGAATGAGCCCCCTGTTGGCCGTGGATGAAGACCCATGATGCTTAAGGATGGAATCCTCGTGGCTGAGCAGTCTTAGTGTTCTGGGTATGACGTTAAACTGCATCTAATGATGAATTTCTAGTTTTGGAACTTTGGGGAGTGTGGAGTACCCCTCCTCACCATTATTCCCATGTCCACCCTGACCCGGAGTGGAAGTACCTGTTAGAGTCCCATTTATGAGATTGATAGATAAAAAAATGAGTTTACAAAAAATTTGATTTAAAAAATTGAATACCCAACAAAAATGAATAAACCAAAATATCTACATGATAAAATAACCCAACAAGGGTTGGCATACCGTAAAACTTAACTAACCAACCAACCAATAGCCATATACCAAACTAATGTAAGTTTTATTAAGTCTGGCACATGGCCTTGAGTTGCTTACAAATTTATAAAGTAAGTTTTATAAACTAAGTTTGATGAATACAGTAATACTTTGACTTGCGAGCTTAATTCATTTTATTCGTAACTCAAATTCCTCGTTTATGAAATCAATTTTCCTGTTAATCCAGAAATCCTATTAATCCGTTCCAGCCACCATCACCCCCCAAAAAAGAAACATCCAAATTTGTCCTTTGTTACTTTTTTAATAAGAAAAATAGAACTGTGTTGTATAAAAAAAACATAATAAAATAGAATGCAATGAATTAGGTGCCGTAATGGGTTAATATCAATCTTTTTATCAATACTCATGTTCCTTAATTGTATAACATCCTCTAGTTAAAAATGAGAAAAACCCAAATCGTCCAATCGTGGAAATCCAAAAATGTAAATCCTGTTTATCTGCTGTTGCTTATCTGCCGAATTTTTAATCCTTATGTGTGTCGCTACCTCAAGTAAATAATGGACCATTCCGTTTTTATCATAAAGAAAGGGAATAAAAGGACATGGTACATAAAAAAAATATAAAAATGAAAGAAAGAAAGAGAGTAGGGGAAAGATAGAGAGAGGGGGTGAGCGCGTGGAAGTGATAATGCTGATCTGTTTCAATTGAATATAATGAAAAGATGAAAAGAAGGAAGAAAGAAAAAAAGTGTGAGAAAGTTAAATCAAGATTATTATACTTTTTACATATTGAACTATTAAGCAATAGCTCTTAAGTACACATATCAAATGTTGTAATAATTAAATTATCATCCTGTGATATATCCACAAGTCCTGCAAGTAAATAATATTTTGGCATATTAAATTTAGAAATGTAAATGTTTTTAGTGAACTTAGCATAAGCATATCTAAAGTTTGCGTGTTGCTCAAATTTTAGTTCTCACCAAAAAGCAAAAAAAATGGACTGAGTGACGGTTTTTAACTCGGAAAACTTCTAAGTTGGTCACTCGTAAGTTAAGGTAGGGCGCTATAAAAAAAAGTTAGTTTCATTTAAATGGGAAATTCTTCTTTGTTTGGATTGCACGACTTTCACTTTCAGTTTCCTGAAAACATTGTAAATGTGCGTTGACATTCAAACCCCGCCAAATTAGGTTTTGTCTCGTATTTGGTAGCATACCATTTACATCCTGGTGTATAGAATTTATATATTTACCAACCCTTCCGCATAGCAAGATATGACACAAGGTCAATTTTTAGCAGAGTTTAAACAGGTTTGAATTCAGAGTTTTCCTTCTCCTAAACTGGTTATCTAACGAAGGTTAAAGAGCCGGAGGGAGGATTGTTGGATGTATACCTTTCCCAAGCGTATTAGCACTATGCAAAATGCAAATAGCCTCGTCCAGGATTTGAACTTGGATCGACGAGTGCATTATCAAAGACTCTAACCATTACACCACGCACCTCTAACCCATAGAATTGAATGTAGGGATTCGTTTACTTTCACACGAGGAGTAAGGATTTTATTCTTCTTGATTGGTACTGCTTAGGCAAAGTACAAATACTCCTGCATGGGTCAAAAAAGAAAGATCCCTGATTGTTGGTCATCGAGGGATTTAAGAAATTCAACTCATCTATATTCTACATACGTTTATATATCAAGTATTACAAATAATTTTCAAACATATCTATTTAACCTATAGATGGAACCCTAACATGTAGTTCCACTCTGGGTTAGAGTGAACTTGGGGCTAAAGGCATTAAAGGGGTACTCCACACTACCCAGAATTCCTGCTGTTTAAAGTCATACCAAAGACACCCCTTTTTTGAGGGGGGGGGTCTTATCTTGGGGATACAGTCCGCATATTCTAAGCCCCGCTAAGAATTATAAAATTCGAGATTTAAATGTTGTAAGTCGTTGGTGTTGCACATTTTCTGTGCAAATTTAATGCGTCTTCATTTCTAGAATTGGTTATGTGATAAGCATCTGTTAAATTCATCCTTTTCACTTTTAAAATAATATTTTCACTTCTAATTTGATTCTTGTTAAATCCGTTTTTATTTCTATTCGTTGTTGTTTTTTACTCGAATTCAACAAATTTAATCAGTTCCTTGTCTACAAATAGATAATTAGTAATTAGTCTGTTGGGTACTGAACACCAAAGCAAATGATATAACTTTGGTAAATTCTATTAGAGCCTCTCTCTCTCTCTCTCTCTCTCTATATATATATATATATATATATATATATATATATATATATTATATATATACCAACCCCTCTGCAAGAGCAGGCTGTGACACAAGGTCAGTTTCTTAAACGGAGCTTAGCTGGTTTCAATTCAGAGTTTTCTTTCTCCAAGACTGGTTACCTAATTAAGGTTAAAGTGCACATTTCGCCCTACTATTTATCTATATCTGGAGGGAGAGTAGTTGGGTGCATACCTTTCCCAAGGGTACTAGCGCTATGTGAAATTCAAACAGCCAAGATTTGAACTCGGATCGACGAGTCCATTTCCTACAACTCGCATCTCACACCTTCTCTATTAGAGCGTATATATCATTCATGATTGCCTTGTGGGTGAGTTAGTTGCATATTACCCACTGGCATTTATGGATGAGATCCCCACGTAGAAAATGAAAAGAAAAAACAAGAATTTCAAATCTGACAAGTTTGCTTTGGTTTGTTAGATTTTACGGCATGTCAACCCTTGTTGGGTTATATTATGCTGAAGACATGCTTGATGAGTATTCAACATTTTTTAAAGTCAATTTTTTTAATATTTTGAATATTTTTAAAGCTTCGATGTTTTGAGTTTGGAACCGACCTGTGAGGCTGGAGGACATCTTGCCTTGTGACATTTATAGTTTTTAGTAATAACACAAGGCGACTATGCGTGAGACACATTTCACCCAGTCAAAACATTGTCCCAAAACTGACTTAACATTCTCATCTCTCACTCTTAATCTTTCAGACTTCGCCACGTGACGTCTCCTCGACCAATAAAAAACGCTATGTCCTGACTCATCATAAAAGTTTTCCATGCTAATCTTCACATAATTCTTAGATTCCTCCTAAAAACTTTTCCATGCTAATTTACACGTAACTGTTACATTCCTGGCCTCCCCCCTCTCTCTCTCTCTCTCTCTCTCTCTCTCTCTCTCTCTCTCTCTCTCTCTCTCTCTCTCTCTGGTTACTATGTGAGGAAAAAAATTATCAAAATTATCAAAATTTTAAAATTGAAAAATCAGTAAATGTCCAGCTTTTTTCTGTATTTTCTTTTGTTTCGTTTTTTTTTTGTTTTGTTTTTTTTGTTTTTTTTTTTGGGGGGGGGTTGGGGGGGGGGGGGTGTTGGGGGGTGTATTTTTTTCAGTTTTTAGCATCTATAAATTTTTGAAAGTGTGATATCCTACACAGTAGCTCAAAAGATACATACTTGAATTTAGTGTCAAAAATTTCTGGATTTTGACAAATTTCCCAGTGGAAAATAGGGATCGGCAAAAAGAAAAAGGAGCGAAAGAAAGATTAAATAAGAAAAAAAAAAATAATTGGAATGAAAAAGAGGAGAAAAAAAAAGAAAGAATTTTAGAAAAAAGAAAATTAGAAATAAACAAAAGAAATAGAACAAAAATAGATATGGCAAAAATGTTGCATAATTGATGGGTACCCTGTTAATCATCCACAGTGAGTTGAGAGAATATTATTTGAATTTAACGAAAAAATAAAACGGTTAGAGATTATAGAATAAATGCTGATTATTCTCAAGGACATGCTTTACTGAAAAATATAAGAAACAAAGAAAGTAAGAAAGTAGAGGAAATATAGAGCGAGGGGATGAACACGCGGAAGTGATAACGCTAATCTGTTTCAATCGGACATAATGAAAGGATGAAGAGAAGGAAAGAAAAAAAAAGAGTGAGAGAGAGTTAAATGAGGATTATTATATTTCTTACATATTAAACTATTTCACAATAGCTCTTAAGTAACCATATCAAACGTTGTAATAATTAAATTATCATACTGTGGTATATCGACATGTCCTGCTTGTTTGATATAGTATGTCAAAAATGTTGACATTTTTCTTCAATATTTAATGTAAGAATAAATGACCAAAAATACACCAGTTTTTGGCTTTTTTTTTTAATTCTCCATTGAAATGTTCAATCGTTAGAAGAACCTTTTTCACAACCTTTTTTTTTGTATGGTTGGGGGGGTTACTTGGGTTGAATATTTTTCTTAATACAGAAATATTATAATGTGGCAAAAACGTTGCTTATTTTTTATTCCATATTAATTTTATTCCATGTAAAAATAAATAACCAAAAATACAACTGGCTTTTTTTTTTCAAATGCACGTTTTTGTGACAGCAGTCACATTTCAGTTTTGACAGCGATATTTGTATGGTGAATAAAAAGACGGAAGAGAGAATACCTTTAGGCGATTGAGGGGTTTTTACAACTCAAAGAACGCATGAGATGTATACAAAAATTGTGAATGAATTGTCCAAATAAAGGGAATAATCCCTTAGAAAAAAGGGGCAGGTAACTCTAATGACAAACACTGAACATATGTTTGGATTAATCCAAATTGAAGAAAATACTTGACATCTGATCAATGGTAACTGAAACTTTCTAGAAAAGTAAAGCTTTTTGATAAAATATTAAGTTGAGTATATTTTAACTAGCAGGACCTGTGGATATACAACACTAGGACTATTTAATTATTACAGCGTTTGATATATTTACTTAAGAGCTATTGCAATAGTTCAATATGTAAAACGCATAATAATCTTTATTTAACTCCTTTTCACTCCTTTTTTGTCCCTTCTTTTCATCTTTTCATTATATTCTTTTGAAACGGATTAGCGTTATCGCTTCCTCGCGCTCAGCCCATCCCTCTACCTTTCTCTTTCTTTCTTATTATATTTTTCTGTGTAACATGTCCTTTTTTCTTCCCTTTCTTTCTCTATAATAAACACGGAATAGTATATTATTTAGCTGAGCTGATGACACTCATAAGTAAGAATTTGGTGGATAAGCGACGCCAGATTATCAAGATTTAGATTTTTGTATTTCATCTTGGACGATTTGTTTCATTTTTAATCAGAGGATGTTCCAAGATGATAATGGTCGTACAAATAAGGAACACGAGTATTTATATAGATAGATAGAAAAAGATATTCATCATAAAAATTCTTTATATATTCTTTCAGTTGTAGGTGTGTGGTTGTTGCAAGACAGAATGTGACGAATGAGACGATAGGATTTCATTTCATTTCATTTCTTGGACCTTACTCGTACGTGTGACACCAGTGTTATATGGGGGATCAAAGATAGAGGGGAGTGAAGGAAAGGGTAAATAATGAAAGAAGATAAACAACAAGGGTTTAAACAAGGAAAGGTGTATTTATATAGAAAAGATTAAGGAGGAATATATTCAAGGGGGAGAGTTCATTGGTGAAAAATGAAAGAGAATTCTTTGATGAAAAGTTCTGTTTATGTTTTTTAGGTAGTGGACTGACTGTCGACATTTGTAGTTTTAAAGGTTGGTGTGATAAATATTTATCGTTGGAAATTATTTCTATGAAATATTCATAGAACGGAAATAAGTTTAAATGATGTTATAAACATGGCGGATTTTGTGAATGAATATATTAATAATTGGACAAAATTCATTTAATGGTCGCTTATAGAAAAATGTTATTTGAATAATCCATTTCTCATCGGCGTCATTGCCGATGTTTGAACAACTGTGTTGAAATTGTCTTGTCAGTCACATCACTGTCAATACTGTTGAAGTACATTAACCATTGTTTAACTCTGCTCATATTTACTGTTTAGTCTCTATAAACGTTCGAAAGCATCAATTAATATTAATAAGTGCAATTTATTCGCAAGCAGTGTAAAATAATTAAGTATCTCAATTAGTTATTTTAGTAATTTGTAAGTTTTAATTTATGTTATTTTTCAAAACAAAACAAATGAGAATAAGCGGTTATTTACAAATTAGAAATTCTAAAGAAATATTCTGTAATGAAAACATCCGAGAATAAACGGTTGTTTACACATTACGAAGATCAGTAAAGAATTTCTTAAATATCAGCAGCATGCATTTCTATTGGAAATTCCACAGTTAATTATCTCCCCCTGCCGCTAGGGGGCGAATCACCATCATCGTATGTTGGCGCCAATACCAAAAACTTCACTTATCACGGAGCACACACTGAGAGTAGTCGCGTAAATAGCGATCCCTACAATTCAGTCATCACTTAGCCCAAAAACAGGCTTACTTATCGAATAGCAGTATTGGAGGAGAGACGTAAAAAACAAGCTCTCATTACCAAGCCCAAAACAGGGCCCACTTATCACAGAACTCTACAACCAGCTCACTTCTGGTATTGTATCAGCATACCTTAAAAAGCGGGTACAATAGCAAACTTACTGAAGGATGAGAAACTACCGAGACGAAGCGTCTTATCAACATTTCATACCGACGAACAGAATACCCTGTTATCAACATTACTCCAAGAACTCTGCTCAACTCACAGATAAGTCTAGTAGCAAATACCATTAAAATTTGCAACAATTTTATGTAATTTTTGTCAATACAAGTGTCTGCATTTACTTTCGTGTTTGTTCTTTCCTTTGTCCGACAATTTGCCTACAACCACGGAGAAATAAGAGCTCCTTCGAAACCCCGTAAATACTCTTATTTCCGGTAAAAATCAGCCAATCAAAAACGATATAAAACGCATTTAAGGTCATTGGTATTTGTTCTGAAATCAATAGCAAATTGAACATTCTGAGATGAAGATCTACAAAAGAACTGAACAAGGAATACTACAGATTTTCTGCTACAAGGATTATCTACTGAAACTAAACTCTTTTCTGCCTGAGATTTCAAGGAACTAAACTAAGATTAACGAACTGAACCGAAACTCAATACAGACTTGGATTTCCCATTTTAACACGAACAGTGAAATGAGAAGAGTTAAATGAGCGGGAATCAAACTGATTCGACTCGTTTATTGGTTGAATTGTCTGAATCTCTCGAGTGTCAGTTGAAATTTGTCTTTTATTTGAACTCTAAAATTGATTCTATAGAAACGTTCACAACAAATCAAGAAGCATTGATTTCTTTTAGTTTTCATTTGAGATAATAAACAAAATGCCGCAAGTCTTCTTCATACTGATCATTTCCTTGAACATTTCAACAAAGAGAAGAAAAAAAAAAGAAAAAACAATCAATCAAATTTAAACTAAAGGCGAAATAACTTCCTCTCAATTCTATGGGAACCAATTATTATTAAGCGCAAAATTTAAACGATATTTGTAGATGATTACTTAAAAGAAGAAAACTATCAAGGACTTCGTGTTGCATAGCGCTCGACCCAGGCAACAAAATCGTACATGCATATACTGGCATCTTCAAACTCACGCTACTCTGACTCGTATACGTTGCTGGTATACAGCGGAGATCGTTTCTAACCCTAGACGATGTATCTAGTGGTCGCTTAAATGAGATCACAAGGCATGCTCTATGTAGTAGGAGATTTGACTTTATTTCTCTCATCTCGGTTGTACGTGGTGGATGGCGAGTGACGGGCATTGATAATGGGCACTACTACTGCTGGTGTGGTGGAAGGTGGTGGGCGCGCCTCACTGCTCGCTGGCAGGATCGAACGTGTCAGCGGTCACTCAGTCCGCTCTCGTCCTGTCTCTCACCTTCTCTATCTGCTGTTTTGACTCTACTGTATAGTCCGCCCACACATCTCTTTGTTCGGTTGACCGGAAGTCCTTTCTCTTTGTTCAAATTCCCGTTTGTCCAGATGAAGTCTTTTGTTACACCAGACCCTCTGTCTACCTTAGCGATTGTCTTCTCAGTTCAATTTTTCTTTGTCTTTTCGAACTTCCCGCGCAAAACCAACTGAAACAATAGTCAATCTGCAACATTCGATGTTTATTCTATTAACTTTGCTAGGTACAAGGTGTGGGCTACTAGATTCAACTAACCCACTGTATTTTCTGCTTTTGACTCCCACCCTAGCCTCTGTCTCGTCAGTGGTCCCGCGAGGCATATAGCCAAGTCAAACAACCTTGCATCGCATACCCATGACGGTTGATGAATGTCTGCTACTTCCACCCATTAGGAGCATAGAGCCTTCGACTAAAATTGCTACGAACTACTTGTTAAAATTCGGACAAAGGCAAACAGAACATTGTTAGCAGAGGAATAGATATTCACAAACAAATTCCTCTGCAGGCAATATTTCTGCAACCTTAACTTTACTAAGCCTCCCTACTTACCAGTAGGCCTTGTCCGACCTAAACTGAACTATCTGAACTCATTAACCTCCACATTTGAAATTGTAACATTTATATGTTGTATATATGCCTATTTGTACATTTTCATGTATCCCTTCTTGTTGATCCGGCACAAATCTTCACTCTAATTGAGGCTGTCATTTAAATCAGTTAGACATATTCCCTTCTCTTGTTAGAGAGACCCGCAAATTCACCCTTTTTTATGTAACCAGTCTAAGGGAAATAACTAAGTAAAGACTAATCTATGTTGACATCACATAATGTGAGCTCTATTAAATTTCCCAAGATACAACGTAACTTCCGCCCAGACAAGAAGCAGTTCAAAGTTTTAGGGGGAATTTGTCCTATGAAGAATTTTGTCTTAGTAGTCCCTTAAGTGCACAGTTTTTCATAGTGTCAGGATATCAAATATTAGGAATAATTATAAAAAATTCAATGTTTATTCCTACATCGAGTCAAGTCTTGGATTATTTTTTTTTAATTTTTACCAGAAAAACATTAGGGAGCTGCTATACTTATTTTTTAAGTTTGCGAGGTGGCCTATAGTCGGTATCAGTCGGATAGCGAGGGATTCTATCCCCTTTTCGCTTGCGCTAGACCAGGGAGTTTTTTTGCTGAGGTGGGGCGTCACACCAACTGTCAGCTTCCTACTTTGCCACACAAATCAGCTTACCCAGGCTGTGCTAATCATACGCTGAGTTGGCGAGGACCGGTATCGAATCCAGAACCATTTCCAGGCGGGTGCTCTATCGACTGAGCTAAACCGGTCCCTGATTTACAAGAATTTGTTTTAGAATTATATTTCCATATTTTTTGCCTGGAGTTTAAATATTCATTTAGAAATTTAGGATCTTTTTTTTTCTTTTTATTATTTAATTTTGTTTCCGCATAGCGAGTAAGTCATAAATGGGCGTCCCCCTCATATTGACATTAGCTTTGGGCTATTTCCAACCCAAAAACGCAAAGTAGTTGATCCAAGTAGTGAAGAGATTGCTAAATAGATCCAAAATCACGTGGTCTGCCGCAGGGGGTCGAAATTGGTATTTTCCACCGGTGTTTGAGTCCAAGAAAATGTTAGGAATTCTGAATTTCTATTTTGAAAATAGTCTCAAAAGATGAGTGCAACACACTCTCCCGTTTTCTTCCTTATACTATCATCATCATCATTGGCAATTCAGTCTCGGAAGACTATGATAAAGTTTTTGTGTGCCCCTGAAGTTGAAGCGCCTCCTGTGACTATGAAGTCCTAGGTTTAAGAAACATTCTCGACCACAGATTTTGCATTTGTAGGTTGTCCCTGTAGATGATGATGTTCCGATGCTTTGTTGCCGTTGCTTTCTTATGGACCTCTTAGCTTCATGATGTTGTATCAGGGTGAATTCTGACGTGTACAGTCCTCTATGGAGATTCTGCCGCCACCGAGGGCGGTCTTGAGCCAAATTTTCCCAGTGGAAGGGACAATTATATTATATATATGTGTATAAATATATATATATATATATATATATATATATATATATATATATATAATAATATAATATATATATATATATATATAATATATATATATATAATATACATATATATATATATATATACATATATATATATAATTACATATATATATATATATATATATATATATAATATATATATATATATATATATATATATATATATATATATATATATATATATGTGCTGGTCTCGGATAAGTCTACAAAATATTATCTCATTATAAGATTCGATGGAGATTCGTTTCTGTCTGTCTGCAACCGAAACTATGTCACTGCTTACGTCACAATACACGCAAGATTTAAGTAGGTTTATCAATGAGCATTTGATTTATACTCAAAATCATTACTACATAGAATAAATTTTATCTATTAACGATGCCTTAATGAAAATCTATGTTAGATTTGCCTCAAAACAGTCCATGTTATTAATACGTTTAAAATTCTACAATTTATCTTATATATCACTAAGAAATAAAGGTTTACATAATACATGGTATGGTTAATTTGCATAATGCTTTTAACAAAACAGGGTTTAATAGATAATTACATAGTGTTATTGATCACTAATACTATTGTTTTATTTTCAACGTATTAAAATCAATCTATGAATGATTTTATATAGAAACCAATTATAATATAATTCAAATAAGTGTAATCGTCTTATATGCGTTCTTATTTAATTTCGTTAGTCTTTCTAATTTAAAATATTTCATGATATTAAAAGTACTTACGCATATTCTTGTGAGTAATAATAATTAATACAAAATTATAGCTTGACATCTATATTCTTCCTACAAAAAGACAGACTGAAAGTAAGGCTTTCATTAATTCTGGATGCAGTTTTTGTTTGTTTGTTTGTGTGCGTGCGTGCGTGCGTGTGTGTGTGTGTCTGTATATATATATATATATATATATATATATATATGTGTGTTGTGTGTATGTGTGTGTGTCTATGTGTGTGTGCGTGCGTGCGTGTTTATGTGTGTGTGCGTGCGTGCGTGTGTGTATGTGCGTGTGTGCGTGTGTATGTGTGTGTGCGTGCGTGCGTGTGTGTATGTGCGTGTGTGCGTGTGCGTGTGTGCGTGCGTGTGTGTGTGTGTGTGTGTGTGTGTGCTTTTATGTGTGTGTGTGTTGTACTTTGTTTTGTTTGTTGGTTTTGGATTTGTTCGTTTTTTTTTTTTATTTTATTCTTATTTTTTTTTATCAATACTGAATTTAAATCAATTCGTTTATAATCCAACAAATTATTAAGTCATTAATCCGTTTTGCTGGAGGTAGAGCATGTTCTCACACGGCCATAACGATACCTTTATACTATCATCGAATATCAATGAATTTAATATTTTCACGGATAAAGATCTAGTTTAACGGTAATATATATATATATATATATATATATATATATATATACCAACACCTCTATTGCCCCTATTGCTCTTATGGCAAGCCCTAACCCTTTTCTTCATATATGTGCTTGAAGGCAGTGGCTGAGGGTCTTAATGTCTTGAGTATGACATAAATTCTATTGATGATGAAGTTTCAATTCTAGAGTCCTGGGGAATGTGGCGTACTTCTTGATCACTATTATTCCCAGGTCCACTCTGAATCGGAGTGGTAACACCTGTTAGGGTCCCATCTATGGGTAAAGTAGGTTAAAAAATGACTTTTTAAAATTTTTAAAAAATTGGGTTTGGAAAAATGTTGAATACCCATCAAGAATGAATAAAACAAAACGTCTTCGGTAAAAAATAACCCAACAACGGTTGACATGCCATAAAATCCAACCGACCAACCAACCAACCTTTAGTCGTCGATTTCATAGCTTGTTGTCCGCTACAATCTACCAAAAATTTTGAATGGAAATTCTGATCATTTTTCAGTACGTAAACAAAACATCTTTGTTGGTGGAAATTAAATTCCTAAAAAAAATTCCAATAATCGTATAGATTAGTTCAATCCCGTTGAGAAATTAAACACATGCAATCTTATGAACACTTAGGTACCAGATTTGACAGTTGTGCGTAGATGTAAAGCGTTATCAATTAAACACATCAGTGGTGCGTTTAATGTTTGGCAACAGATAACGACAACCGCTTGAAAGTTTCGGTTGCATCTCATAATTACATATTTCCCACCAGTGACACAACTTGTCAGCTCTTCTTCTCGACTGAATTGATTTTGATTTGCACCAACTTAACCTTAATAAACCTGTTGCTTGTCTTTTTTTTTTATTTCTATCATATCATCAGATAACAGAGTCGGATTTAGCACAGTCGGTAGAGTATTAAACTAAGGTTCCCGGTTCAATATCGGCCTTCGCCAACTCAGCGCATGAGTAGCACTTGGATCTCTGAGGTAAAGTGGTGAGCTGACGATAGGTGTGGCGCTCCACCTCAGACGCTAAAACAACCTCCCTAATCTGGCGCTTGTGAAAAGGAGATAGAATCCTTCGCTATACGGGTGATACCGACGATAGGCCACACCGTATATTTTACTTTTTTTTATACTTATAATGGAGATTATGTTTCCGTCTGTAATCGAAACTACGTCAGTACAGACGGCACAGTTCCCTTATTTATTTACGTTATATTCTCAATGATCCTTAAATGATAATATCTAATCTTAATTAGCTTTTTATTTGTTAATAATGTCTCTATCAAAGTGTGTCTGAGCTTCATTTGCCTCAAAACAACCCATGTTATTAACGCGTTTAACAATCTGTGTTGTATATCACTAACAAATAAAGGTTTACATTATATATGGTGTGGATAATTTGCATACTGGTTTTAACAAAACCGGGTTTAATAAATAATTACTTGGTGTTATTGATTTATAATATTATTGTTTTATTCTCAAACTAATTAAAAGCAATCCTATGTATAATGTTATATAGAAATCAATTACAATGAATTTGAAATAAGTGTAAACTTTTGATATATTCTTATTTAGTTTCATTCGTCTTTCTGATTTAATATAATATGTTATTACATGAAAACTTAAATACTTAGGTCTGGTGGAGGGCACATATTTTCGTTAGTTGGGTTAATGAAACGAGAAATATATATATATATATATATCACAACGCCTGTTTAGCTCAGAATCGCAAGGTTGCTGGTTTGATACCAGTCCCCGCCAACTCAGCGCATGAGTAGTATAGATTGATCAATCTGATCAGTACGGCAAAGTGGGAAGCTGATAGTAGGTGTGATGCTCTGCCAAAAAAATGCAATCTCCCTTGTCTAGCGCTAGCGAAAAGGAGATAGAGCAACCAAGATGGGTAAAGCAGTCTGTAATGTGTAGTATAATAATTCCCTACCTATGAACATTAATAGCTATGTTCCAATCCTCATAAATATAGGACTATTATGCTGACTGAGGAGTCGTATACCACCATCAGTGGTTAACCTTTCCTCACGCCGCTGGCGAGTATTGTATTTTGATAATATTATAAAGGTTCCATTTCATTTCAAACCACCGTTTTGGTTATTTCTTATTTAATAATCTTTGTTAGGTTACAACACTTTCCACGTCATCTCTTCGACCGTCTGTCTGTCTGTCTGTTTTGTTTGTTTTTTGTTTGTTTTTTGTTTGTTTTTTTTGTCTTTTTTAACAAACACGTCAAAGAATAATGCTTTCATCAAAGAGAAACACGTTTTATTAGATTTCAGTTTTTAGTTTTCGGTTCAGCATGAAGAACAATTGAATTTTGTATTGAACTTTACAAATATTCGCATTCAGATTAAAATTCTAAAACATTAGAACTGACAAGAACATACGGTGAAAAAAAATTACCGTACTTAACAAAAGAATAAATTTGAACGTTCCTTGGAATGTCTGAAGAAGTATTTCAAGTGTAATTACTACGGCAAGTTAAAAGTTGTTTGTGGTGGGTTATCAGATGACCAAAGTAGTTTAAACCACGGATAGAACCCATTGTACTTGGTAGTATCGTGAAGGGCCGGGTTAGCTCAGTCGGTAGAGCGTTCGGCTAGAAACCACAAGGTTCCTAGTTCGATACCGGCTCTCGCCAACTCAGCGTTATGAGTAGCACAGGGATCTGTGCGGTAAAGTGAGGAGCTGATGGTAGGTGTGGCGCTCCACCTCAGAAGCTAAAAATAATCTCCTTGGTCTAGCGCTATTGAAAAGGGGATAGACTTCCTCGCTGTCTGGCTGATACCGACATTAGGCCACTCCGACGGCTGGTGAGCTGAAACGTTGTGCATTGCTTCACACTGTGCGTTAGTTAAACGCCACACAGATGAACGTGCAACATAGTTTTAATTCAGGAACTTATCCTTTACGATTTAAATCTGGGCATCACGGAAGCAACCAAAATATTTATCGTAAGAAAGGTGAAGGTGCAGTTTATCAGGATACAATAACCAGATAGTTCAAGAATCAAAAACGACCAGAAATCTGCTACAAAAGGTGGTACACCACGGCTAAAAGCGGCTCGACGGTTATATAACGAGACAACGACTTTTTTTTACCAAATTGAAGAAAATCATTTATATAACAAGAAAGAAAAGAAAATACAGAGCTTCGAGAGTTATGGACGTCTAATTAATGGTTTCGGTCAGGATACAACCATGGGTTTAGAAAAATATCACTCAAGTATTTCTTAGGTTAATTTCCTGGACAAATTTTCAACTCCTATCCAATCTAAGTGAGGAATCTTTTTCTCTAAGTTCTTTGGTGGTCTTGGCTGAAGTCAGTGATTCTGTTCGGGCCTTTTCTCTTCGTTCTCACTCTGCTCCCACTCTGCTCTCTCTCTCTCTCTCTCTCTCTCTCTCTCTCTCTCTCTCTCTCTCTCTCTCTCTCTCTCTCTGTGTGTGTGTGTGTGTGTGTGTGTGTGTTTTAAAGCCTCAAAACCCCCCCAGTTTAAATAGTATTTCACCTGTAACTGTGTAGAGTCATGTTTGCATAGAAAATATTACCTATTCCTTTGTTTCAACTGGGATTTTGGGGGGGGGGGCAATGGTCCAACCTCCTTAGTGGCAGTAAGAGGGCTCATCAGTTCACTAAACTCCAACTTTCCTTCTTCAGCATCTCTGACTTCCACTCCAAGGTGTGACCTTTTTTCCTCACTGCTACTTCCCTAGAATCAATCTGTTACTAGGTGTCACCGGACCCAACCACCCAAAAGTTTTCAACAAAAGAGTTCAAAGAGTCCTAGAAAAGGTCTGTACCGACTTTTATCTTAATTTTTCTATGAGAATTTTATTTATGGGGAAATTCACTTCTTTTCAAATAACAATTATCAGATTTGTCTGGATAGATTTGTTTTTATGGATAATTTCATTTTACTACCATCCCTTTTTATGCTCAAGTAAATTTTGACCGACTCATAAAAATCTCAAGTGCTTTCATAAGGCTACAAGCTTTGCTGACTAAGACAATATTCCTATGGTGGTCTCTCAATATCCACTTGAAATTCAGAAATTGCGTCACCTTAATAATAGTATCTGCTCTAGTCTAACTTAAGGCTGTTTTTTCTTATCAGGTCAGAGATGACAATGTTACACAAAAACCTTGATGAGGTCATATAGGCTTAAAATCATGAATTCTGAGGCTGTACTCCAAACCAGAGAGTCTAATTCGGCGAGTAACACTCGAAGAGTAGCATCCTAGTATTAAATTTAAAATCATACCCAGCAACCCCCTTAAGGAGAGTGGGCTTAACCCTCAGCAGAGCATACAGTCAGTATATTTTAGTCTCTGTCACCAAAGCAAGTGTTAAAGATGTTGGAGATGTTATCTGTGCTGTGCGTACATTTGTGTGTTTGTTTGTGTGTGATTTGAACTTGGGTCAATGAGTCCAGTTCCTACGACTCTAACCATTACACCATGCACCTCCGACATAATAATAATAATAATAATAATAATAATAATAATAATAATAATAATAACTTATGGTTAAATGACATCTAGTATTCCTATCTAACATTAATAATTTTTAAACATCTATTTAAACCCAAGTCTAGTACTACCGTTTCAGGATAGAGTGGACCTGGAAAAAATAGCAGCGAAAGGATGTATTCGCACTCCCCAGAGATCGGGAACTGGAGCCTCACCACCCAGGACCTCCTTTTTAAGGGGAGGGGGCTTAACCTTCTGCTGGGCATACAGTCAGGATATTCTAGGCTGTGCCACCAAAGCTGAAGATGTTGGAGACATCTGTTTTATAAGTTGTATAATGGACTCATGTTCCCAGCTAATCTCACCAAGAGATTATGGATTATCTTTTATTTCCAGTCCGCACTGTTTTCTGATTGTTGCAGATTAATGGTCTGAGTAAGTTGCGATACAAAATTGATACAAAACGTTTTAAAGGAAGATATTCTAAAATAAGATATTCAGCGTTGAGGTATTCAATAAAAAAGAGGTACTAATACAGAATAGCGCGAAAAAGATATCATTAGATTACGTATAAAAACCATTACATTTCACGGAAATATCCCCTGAGAAAAATTTTGAGACACTAGGGTTATGGTTAGGGTTAGTGTTAATATTATTGTTAGTGTTAGGGTTAGGCTACTTTGTGTGTTTCCGACATCTAATGCTATTTATACATAAAATGCGATTCTAATGATATTATCTCTCTTGCGCTACTGTGCATTAGTACCAAAAGGGAATTATCAACGAGCACTTTTCTTTTATTCAGTGTCACTATTCGATCGTATATTGAAACCCGACGTCACTTCCGAGTCGACCCTTTTCTTCCGTCTAATCGATTATTGCTAGTGACAATAAAGTGCTTTTGACAAGAAAACATGGCTATCTCCATTTTTCTTTCAATAAAATCCGCAGAATCAGGTCTGCGAATAAAATACAATACCGTTTCAGTATTAAAAAAAATAAATAAATAAATAATACAAATAATAAAATATCTTCATCCTGTTTCGCAAACCTTCTTCTGTAGCTGCAGGTGGCAGGATATGTCAATTTTGTATTGATCTGATCAGCTATCAGCGGGATACCATCAAAAGTAGAACACCTCCTGAGATGATTGTTTGGGGAGAAGTCTAACGTTACAACTACAATAACAATATGAAATAAAACATAGACTAAAATGCAAAGAAATTCTTTAAAAATATCAATCAATTATCTTCTATTGTGAAGACGATCAATTGTTAAAGACAACGTTGCGATGTCGATGCGATTATTCATAAAAACCTTCGACTTTCAATAAGAATGTTTCCAACTCCTTTACAATAAGTTAGAGAAAAATGAAAAAAAATAATAATATACAGAGGATGTGTATAATTTCCTATCAAATACTTTTCCTAAACTTCATTTTGTTTACAAATCACAGCGGTCGATATTATATATATTATATATATATATATATATATATATAAGAGAGAGTTTTATAGTTTGCTTGAAGCATTGTGTATATATTGGTTAGGAGGTTGATTTAGAAGGCTATCACAATGCAGGTTCAAAGAAAAAATAAATAAATAATACGGTAACAATGGTGTTGTGTGTTAACCTGTATTTTATTCTTGAATTTTCGAGATAAAATCTCTTTTTCAAAAGATCACTGGAACTGAATTAGTCTAGTTATGGCATTTCTTTTTTTTTAATTCATTTAAAAAGAAATGCCATAACTAGACTACTTCAGTTCCAGTGATCTTTTGAAAAAGAGATTTTATCTCGAAAATTCAAGAAATAAAATACAGGTTAACACACAACACCATTGATACCGTTTTTTTTTTTCTACACCTGCATTGTGATAGCCTTCTAAATCAACCTCCTAACCAACATATATATATATATATATATATATATATATATTATATATATATATATATATGAAGTAGGATGGATGGGTTTAGGATCCGACGATATGTTGTAGATAGAAGGAAAGTGGGCAAGAAATGAACAACTCAAAACAAGTCAAAGGATGAAATCATTTCGTCCGAATTCATGCGGACGTCCTCAGTCAGAATTAAAGCAAAGCATACGTTCAAGTACAGGTGATTTGGTAGTGGTGGGAGTAGCAGACTGGCGCCCCTACTGCTACTCCCACCACCACCAAATCACCTGTACTTGAACGTATGCTTTGCTTTAATAAAGTCATTCTGACTGAGGACGTCCGCATGAATTCGGACGAAATGATTTCATCATTTGACTTGTTTTGAGTTGTTCATTTCATGCCCACTTTCCTTCTATCTACAACATATATATATATATATAATATATATATATATATATATATATATATATATATATAAAGAAAATTTGAAAAAACAAAGTATTCCGAAATTGGGATGAATTTAATAATCGATGTTAAAACATTTCGGTTACATTGAACCTTCATCAGGATGTCTCTTGGGTGAAGAAAATGATGGATGTTTTATATGTGACAGGAGATGAAAATCTTTTTAAGTTATGTAACTGTATTTGATCAGCGTTTTAATTTTGAAAGCAAGTCGCGATCTACTCACGCGAAGGTGTCATGACGCGTGACGCACTCGAAGAAATGCAAAGACGAGAAAAAGTATTAATGGACTGATTATTTAAAATAGTGTTAAATAATTACTAAATACCAGACTTCATTTAATTATTTATTTAGTTATCATTCCCACCCCTATGTTCTCTTAAAAATAATCAGTCCACTTTTTCTCGTCTTTTGCATTTCTTCGAGTGGCGTCACGCGTCATGACACCTTCGCGTGAGTAGATCGCGGACTTGCCTTTCAAAATTAAAACGCTGATCAAATACAGTTACATAACTAAAAAGATTTTCATCTCCTGTCACATATAAAAACATCCATCATTTTCTTCACCCCAAGAGACATCCTGATGAAGGTTCAATGTAACCGAAAATGTTTTAAACATCGATTATTAATTCATCCCAATTTCGAAATACTTGTTTTTTCAAATTTTCTTTATATTGTCGGATTTAATTTCCATATTTACTCCCATATATATATATATATATATATATATATTTAATAATATATATATATATAATGTCCAATTACAGTTTTAACTTTTACGTTGCAGTGGCATAGTAATTTATCCAGGAGTGCTCAATATATCACATAGAGCTATAATAATAATTGATGTTGTTGTAACTCTTTTCTACTATTAATACTAAGCTAAAGCGGAAATTTTTCCCATGCTGTGGTTATGTCAGTACTGCTGTATGGCTGCACCACTTGGGCCCTAACGAAGCGCCTTGAGAATAAGCTAGATGGGAGCTGCACAATGCTGCATGCAGTCTTGAACAAGTCGTGGAAACAACACCCCACGATCTGTATGGCCACCTGCCCCCCATCTCACAAATCATCCGAGTAAGACGGATTAGGCATGCAGGACACTGCTGGAGAAGTAAGGACGAGCACATAAGCGACGTTCTGCTGTCGAAGCCAGAACATTGCCATGATAGTGTGGGCCACCCAGCCAGGACCTATATTGACTAATTATGTGAGGATGCTGGCTGCTGCGCTGAACTCCCAGGGGCAATGAATGATAGGGAAGGTTGGTGAGAAATTTTCATGGATATCCGTGCTACTTGCGCGACATGATGGGGATGATATATATATATTATATATATATGTGTGTGTGTGTGTGTGTGTGTGGTGTGTGTGTAAGTGTATATATATACTATATATAATATATATATATATATACTAGTACAAATAAAAAAACACCCTCCGGGCGATGTAAAATAGATTTTTGAAACATGTTGCCTGAGGGGTGGGAGTAAAAAATTCAATGTCAGTGAGTTTGTACCCTAAGTAAGTAAAATCATCAAATTCATTAAAGGATTAAAAAATAAAACAATTTGAAATGTAAACTTTAAATATGTATTAAAATAAAACAAACTATATATAGATATATAATACCAGTCATGTATTTATTAAAACTTGTTTTAAAAAACAATGAGGACTGTCTAATGCTGCATGTTCAAATTTTGAGTATATTTATTCTGTTATGACGATTTTGGGTAATGTGACGAAAGCAGTGACGTATTTTTTGTTACAGACAAAAACCGGAAGCGAATCTCCATTATTAATAGATGTAAGTGTGTATATATATATATATATATATAAATGTAAGTGTATTTACATATAATATAAGTGTATATATATATGTAAGTGTATATACATATATATATAGTAAGTGTATATATATATATGTAAGTGTATATATATATATGTGTGTGTGTGAAAGTGTATATATATATATATATATATATATATATAGATAGATAGATAGATAGATAGATAGATAGATAAAAGGTGGCTTACTAGTGAATATGGGCACGATCGTTGGAGGTGCACCAAATCCAGGGGTTAAGTCCGCGATAAAACAAATACAAAGTGCTCAATACAAAGTAGAGCAAATTTATATATATATATATATATATATATATATATATATATATATATATATATATCAAAGGGACATGGAGTTAACGGTTCCTGATTTCTGACAGTTTATCGCCTATGCGATATATATAAGGGTTTTATAATTTACTTCAAGCATTGTCTTTATATCAGTTTGGTGGTTGGTTTTGAAGGCTATCACAATGCAAGTGTAAAGAAAAATAAAGTAACTATGGTGTTTTTTGTTAACCTGTAATTTTTTAATTCTTAATATTTCGAGATAAAAACCTCTTCTACAGAAGATCTCCGAAACTGAAGCTGTTGCTAGTGACTGTCCATTTGGTTTTGTGTCTCGTGTCTTCTAAATTCTCTGTTCTTCCGCCTTCGTTTCCTCATACAGAAAGCCTGTCTCTATTATCTTTTGGGTGTAATGTCTTGCTCATTGTAATTATTTTTTTTAATCTATCGGAGTTCCTCTCTTGTCTATTTTAAGAATGGTCCAGAGTATTTAATAATGGAGACGACCCAGCTATTTATTCCTTTGATGAGATTTCTGCTACTGAAGAACAAAAATATTTCAAGAAACCAATTCTTGAAAGATTTTTGTTCTTCTGAGGTATTCTTTTATAACGTTTTCTATCAATGCCGAATTCCATTCCTATTTCTACATTATTGTTCACTCCTTTAGAGTTTTTGACATCAGCGTTAGCTGATGGTATTTCACTGGAGTCTGAGTGACAACACGTCTTCTCAGGTCTCCAGGACTCTTCTGAGTATTCTGGCAGATTGCAGCAGTGCAGTATTCTGGATGGCCTCAATTCTTCCTCTGATTTCCAGATTTTCCAAGCTTTTTGGGACCGTTCCAAGTGCATCAACTTAAATTGGTATCACTTGGACTTTCATATTCCATAGCTTTTTCAGTTCTCTGGCAAGGTCCAGGTATTTGTCCATTTTTTCGTTTTCCTTCATCTTCACCCTGCAAAATCCACCAGTTGACAAGTTCTTTCTTTTTTATTAATCAACACTAGGTCTGGTTTTCTTGCTGGGATAAATAAAAGTGCTGGATAATTATTATTATTATTATTATTATTATTATTATTATTATTATTATTATTATTATTTCTAGGGGCCATAAAGTGAAACTTTTGTTCCAATTGTCGTCAATTTATGTTCAGATTTAAAAGAAGTCGATATTTCTTTAAAGAATTTCATAAAACGTGTATCATGAAATATCTTTAAATGACATCTATAATAGACTCACTTTCTTCGTTTAAAGGGGCAGCAGTATACTTGCTAATGCTTCGTTTTACGAGTTGGGAATCTAACTGCACATGCGCACACGCACACACGTTGACTCAATAACGTGCGACTAAAGACAGTTATTAATTTATACGCAAATTATGCATTCATACTCACGATTTTAAATAAATCTGTTCATTCAAGCAGGATTTCCTTGTCATGAACGCTTTTTAATGAGTGAACTCGTAAAAGGACATTTCTTTTAATAAATACTTCCTCAGTTTTTTGGATTCTATTTTCCCCGGATGTAAAGGCATCCAATCAATGTACATCTAACAAACGATACCTAATATGTGTGTGTGTGTGTGTGTGTGTGTGTGTGTGTGTGTTGTGTGTGTGTGCACCTCTCTCTCTCTCTCTCTCTCTCTCTCTCTCTCTCTCTCTCTCTCTCTCTCTCTCTCCAACATTTCTATCTATCTTCCTTTTTTGTGTGTGCATCTAACAGAGGATACCTAATATATATATATATATATATATATATATATATATATATATATATATATATATATATATATATATTTATCTTCCTTTTTATGTGTGGATCTAACAGAGGATATTTAATATTAGACCTGTTCAAAAATCAACTTCTTCCTGAAAAAAGGAAAAAGTTGATTTTTGAACAGGTCTAACCTAACATGTATATGTGTGTACTGCTCCCCCTCTCTCTCTCTCTCTCTCTCTCTCTCTCTATATAATATATATATATATATATATATATATATATATATATATATATATATATCTTTTTATGTGTGGATCTAACAAAGTATACCTAATATGTATTAGTGTATATGTGAATAACCCACTCTCTCTCTCTCTCTCTCTCTCTCTCTCTCTCTCTCTCTCTCTCTCTCTCTCTCTCTCTCTCTCATGTGTGTATACCTGTGTGTTTAGTGATTAGTTAAATCCCAGCCGTATTATCACTCACCTGACCTGTGTAGTACTCAGTGATATTTACACCCGCACCCACAAGACAGAATTCGACGCTATAGATTCGCCGAATGAAATACATTCAAATCGTTTAGTTAACTTATACGCGTTGAATTAAGAAATAAACAACTACAGATTTATGTGCGAGTTTGAAAAATGTATACAACATATGAGATATAAGTTCACCATATGAAAAAATAAGTACTGAAACTTATCTGGGTGATGAATGTAAATATCATGTTTCAGTTTTTGTATAATTTCCTCAATTGATATTCTAGAAAAAGACAAGTTACTAAAATTTATGTCTGAGAATTTTATGTAATTCCTTGTTAATGATTGATGTGTGACCATGTCATTTAACAACTACTTTAATTTTTTGAAAATATATTTGTTATAGGAATAAACAAAAATTGTTAATTTAATGAACACTTTATTGAATTTAGAAAAATCTTACTTACTTTTAGCATAAATTATATGGTGGGTCCGTTTCTTTCTATGCAAATAAAAACACATGCCTAAATTTGTGTGACATTTTCCCTTTTTTGTCTAATCAGAACTGAAAATAACATGCCTGAAAGATCTTGTTTTTAAATGTATCAAAAAAAAAAAAGGGAAATTAACATTTTAATATAACGCTTCTAAGCTTCCTTAATGACAAGATGCAAAATGTCTGATTAAAAAAAATGATATTAAAATCTTTTTTTTTTTTTTAATTAAGTAGGGGCTTGATTTAAAGTTACTTCATATAATATTACCGATTACAGAAACAACGTTATTTTATGAAACTATTCCAAGTCAATTCAAAAAGATTTAAAAAGATTTATGTGCATTCTGTATAATTGGAGTGGTTACTAGTTTTTGGTAACAGTGAGTGCTAGGAAGGATATTCAGTTGCTTCCTCACTTACCAAGGTTCAATATTAGCATTAGTATATCGAATGATATACTAACAATGAATAGACGGAAGGAAAAGCAAGACAAGCTCGTTTACATACATAAGAACATGTAGAACATATATTGTAGCTGTCAGCTTTGGCTATTCCATAGACTTTAAATCAATCATTTAACGTGGACAGTGTAATGAAAACAACTACTTAGGGCTAATATCTGTTAGACATCCCATAATGTAATAGTCGCTGTGGGTTCTATTAGATATCCCACAATGCAACACCACTTCTTTTTGCACTTAGCAGCTGGAGGGGAACTTTGTTTTATAAAGGAGTGTTCTTAGTAGCCCCTTGCTCTCCTTTTTCTCTTCCTACTCTCCTCTCTCTCTCTCTACTCTCTCTCTCTTACTTGCTCTCCTTTTTTCTCTTCCTACTCTCTCTCTCTCTCTCTCTCTCTCTCTCTCTCTCTCTACTTGCTCTCCTTTTTTCTCTTCCTCTCTCTCTCTCTCTCTCTCTCTCTCTCTCTCTCTCTCTACTCTCTCTCTCTCTCTCTACTTGCTCTCCTTTTTTCTCTTCCTACTCTCTCTCTCTCTCTCTCTCTCTACTCTCTCTCTCTCTCTACTTGCTCTCCTTTTTTCTCTTCTACTCTCTCTCTCTCTCTCTCTCTCTCTACTCTCTCTCTACTTGCTCTCCTTTTTTCTCTTCCTACTCTCTCTCTCTCTCTCTCTCTCTCTCTCTCTTACTCTCTCTCTACTTGCTCTCTCTCTCTACTCTCTCTCTCTCTCTCTCTCTCTCTCTCTCTCTCTCTCTCTCTCTACTTGCTCTCCTTTTTTCTCTTCCTACTCTCTCTCTCTCTCTCTCTCTCTACTCTCTCTCTACTTGCTCTCCTTTTTTCTCTTCCTACTCTCTCTCTACTCTCTCTCTCTCTCTCTACTTGCTCTCCTTTTTCTCTTCCTACTCTCTCTCTCCCTCTACTCTCTCTACTTGCTCTCCTTTTTTCTCTTCCTGCTCTCTCTCTCTCTCTCTCTCTCTCTCTCTCTCTCTCTCTCTCTACTCTCTCTCTCTACTTGCTCTCCTTTTTCTCTTCCTACTCTCTCTCTCTCTCTCTCTCTCTCTCTACTGTCTCTCTCTACTTGCTCTCCTTTTTTCTCTTCCTGCTCTCCCTCTCATCCTCTACTCTCTCTACTTGCTCTCTTTTTTTATTTCCCACTCTTTGCTTGCTCTCCTTTTTTCTATCCCTACTCTCTCTCAACTTGCTCTCTTTTTTTCTCTTCCTACTCTCTCTCTCTCTCTCTCTCTCTCTCTCTCTCTCTCTCTCTCTCTCTCTCTCTCCTTGCTCTCCTTTCTTTTCTATCCCACACTCTTTTTGCTTTCTTTATCTTTTTTCTCTCCCCATTTATGGCTTTTTTTTTCTAGTTTTAATTTCTTATCTATTTAGTCTATTTAACTTTCTCTTCTATCAATTTCATTAGACTTTCAGTTGTCTACATCAAATAAATTAATAACAATTATCTAGGACTATAACTGATGTAATAAGCTTATATTAATGTGATCTGTTGATGGGACAATCTTATTGAATTTTTCCTCCCTTTATCACCATCCATTCCTTCCTTCACTTTGTCTTCTACCTATATCCTCATTGGTAAATTTATTTTCCCAACTTTCCAGTGAAATTTCTGGGATTTGTAAGACTCCTTTTTGTAAGTGATTAATTGTTGTTTTAAACCCCTTTTTCCAGTATTTCACGGTGTTTATAAAATCGCTGTTCATTCAAACATCAGCCAAGTGTTGTGTTTTAATTTTCTACTAGAAGAAGCATCAAGTAACGGCCACATACATATAAAAGCATAGAAGAAGTATTAAAAGAATACACAAACGTGTCCTAACAGATAAAATGGACACGGAAGCTTCAGTAAAGGAGTTCTTTGCCTCGAACGACAAGAACTGGTATCAGCTTGAAATAAAAGAATAGGCAAAAAGGTGGTTTCTGATGGTGCAGCATGATGGCCTCTATTATCAATGCTCGGTTGCTTTTTTTGTACCTTTAAGAATAAATCAAATAGTAAAGTATGTAACTTAGGCGGAGTGGCTTATTGCTGGTATCAGCCGGACAGCAAAGGAGTCTGTCCCCTTTTCGCTAGTACTAGACCAGGGAGATTATTTTGAGGTCTGAAGTGGAGCACCACACCTAACATTGTCTCCCCACTTTACTGCACAAATCCAAGCTGTGCTACTCATGCGCTGAATTAGCGAGGGTCGGTACTGAACCCAGAACTTTGTTCTTGGGTGGATGCTCTACCGACTGAGTTAAACCGGTCCGTAATAATATTAAATCAAATAAGTTACCAAAATATTGCAAAAGTTTTGACTCACTCTAGTATCTATTTATGTATCCATCTTAGCTTTGGCTTGAGTTGTATATCTCTTGACTGGTGGCTGAATTCTTCTGTTATTCTGGATCTGATCTTGAACGTCTTGTGTTATTTTGTTCTTAATTAACAACTCAATACCTTTTCGTTTCAATCTCTAAACATCTATTAAAGTTTTATTGAAAAAAATATATTGTGAAACTTTCAATGCAACAATCCAAGATTTTGTAAAACGTATCGATTAAACATTTGGAAAATTTTAAAGGAGTCTATGTTGAAAACAATGACAAAATACAAGCAATTTGTCTTTATCGTTTAAAATGCTAAATTTTTATTTGCTAATGTTGAGGAATATTAATTTTTAAGAAACATAATTAGTCAATTTATTTTGTAGCCTAAAAGTCTTTTTAAAAATTAATCATTTTTTGCTGAAGATTAAGTTGAGAAAATCGGTTGCAGAAGATTTTTTAGCAAACAATTTACCTCTGGCAAAGGATCGGACATTTTTTCCTAAAGGAAATATTCGATTATTACACCGTGCCGTGTTGCCTTAACGTAAGAGTAGTGATATTTTTGTGGACATTTTTTTATGCAGATCAAAACATATTTTTGAAGTCGTTATATGAGATAACTTTGGGCTCCATGTTTGTTTGTGGATTTTTAAACAAATTCGAACTTGATTTGAAAGTTATCAAAAGTTTGATCGATTACGCTTCACAGAAAAATCGATGGATGCGTATTTTATTCAAGATGTTAATGTTGCATACCCTACTTTATATCTTGCGGATAGTATACCTGTATACCCGTGGTTGTATACACCTATACTTATCTTCTTTGCATGGATACTTAGCTTCTCTTGTCCTGGGTATGACGTTAAACTATCTCATGGCAAAGTTCCAGTTCTAGAGCTCGGTGAATGTGGAGTACCCTTTCATCACCATTGTTCCCAGGTCCACTCTGACTCGGAGTGGTAGTACCTGTTAGGGTATCATCAATGGATCAAATAGAAAAAATATTCAGTTTTAAGAAGATGAGTACTCATCAAGAATGAATAAAACAAAAAATGTCTTCGGTATAAAAAACCCAACAAGGGTTGACATGCCGTAAAACCCAATAAACCAGCTGATCAATTTAGCTTCTGTTTCTTCTATCTTGCTATCTTCCACCTTAGCTTGGGCTCGAACTGTTTATCTCTGGGCTGGTGTCTGTTATTCTGGATCTGATCTTGAACGTATTGTGTTGCTATTTGGTTCTTAATCAACAACACAAGTCTTTCTTTTTGTTTCGAGCTCCTATTTTATTTTTATGAATCTCAGACCAACAAACAAACGCAAGTCAAGTCATAGGAGCCTTCAGAACTTCTCCAGTTGACAGTCTATATGCAGAAGCTTATGAAGCACTCCTACAACTAAGATGCGAAAAACTAGCCCTGCAATACTACTCAAAACTCAAATCCTGCCCATCCAACCCAGCTTATGACTGCACATTCAACCAAAGATACAAGGAAGTTTTTGAAAAAAAAAGAAAAATCAATAAAACCTTTTGGTCTCCGGATGGAACCTATTCCCAAAGAATCTAAAATTCCTCTCACAAATATCCATAAAAACATCATACCAAAAACACCACATTGGATCATTAAAAAATCTAAAGTGATCCTTGAGATAAGTGAACACCCCAAAACAAAACGCTACCCCAACCACCTCCACATCTTTACGGACGGCTCTAAAGACAATGACAAAACAGCATGTGCAGCTATTTTAAATGAAAAAATTGTAAGAAAAGCTCTCCCAAATGAAAGTTATATTTTTGCAGCTGAAACCCGTGCAATAGATCTAGCACTTGACATCATCTCTGAAAATAACTACAAAAATATATCATCTTCTCAGACTCGCTCTCTATCCTACTATCATTAAGAAATTAAAAAAAAAACTGGAAGACCCTCTCATCATTAAGCTCTTGAATAGATTAGACTCGATGTCTAACTCTAAGGAATTTATGATATGCTAGATCCCAAGCCACATAGGAGTAAGGGAATGACTCTGCAGCTAAATCGGCTCTAGATTTGATCCCCGACAAGTTCAAGATACCATATACTGACTTGAAACCTAAAATTAATAGATTCCTTCATACAAAATGGCAACAACACTGGAATAACAACACCCACAATAAACTCTTCCAAATCAAACCCATCTTGGAAGGCTGGAGACCAACGTTAAGGAAGTCTAGAAAGGAACAAGTCATTGTGTCCCGATTATGCATTGGTCATACAAGACTATCGCACTCCAATATACTCAAACAAGAACAACAACCACAATGTGAAACATGTCAAACACCTTTGATAGTTAAACACTTATTCATGGAATGCAGGTTTTTTGCTCGCATCAGAAACCGTTGTTTTAAAGCAAACAATATGAAGGATCTGTTTGAAAACGTCAACATGGAGGATATTCTCTCCTTTTTGAGGGAAACAAAAATATACCATAGAATATAGACATGAAACAAACCAATACCATACAACATAACCCCCAATAATGTTAACACATTGTTAAAACCAATTACTAAAAAGTATAAATATAAATATACAATATGTATTACATCATAACCGGTAGGCATGACATAACCCCGGACGGGTTGATATGCCGTTAAAATCAATAAACAAACAAACAAACGCCCGGAGATTTTGATTATTGGGACGAGAGACTCTATACGTCTTACTCGTCCCAGCACTCAGCAAAATCTGACTTTCCTAGCTACTTTTCACACGGTTCGCACTGGTGAACCGGAAGAGAAGTCAAACACAAGTCAAAACCCGTCTATCATTCCTCCTGTGTTTTGTTTTTTTTTTTTTTTCTCTAACCATAATTTTAAATCTACGCTACACTTACTGTACATAACAAATAGGCTATCTATCAATTACGTAACACTAAAATCGGCTACGCGGTATTGCCTGGTAGAGGGGGCAAAAAAAGTTAGTCTTGCAGATTTATTATGACAGAATCACAAATTGGATCCTCGCAGGATGCCCCCATTAAAATACCTATGTTTAAAAGACCCTGAGTTGATAATTATTTCATAAAGTTATTTAATTAAAAAGAAATCTCAGTAAATAATAGGAATATAACACAAATACAATAACTGTCAACAATTTACAATGAGATGTCAATGAGATGAAGGTGATGCTAAATAAAATCGCCAATCACCTCATTCAAGTTTCTCAAAATCTGACAATCAACGCAAACTTGGAATGATAAATAAATTAAAAGCTTTGCCTGAAGAATCAGATATATTTTATCAAGGATTGATTTATTTTTATTTTCTTTTATCATTTTTATTATTTTTATTTTTATTTATTTATTATTTGCTTCTAGTTGTATTTTATATCTTGACTGCAATAAGCTCTTTTGCTCACATTGTGACAGTTGTATGATTTGAAACCTCGGTGATGATAATGTTAGTTTCTTTATCATTTTGACTTTGGGTGCGAAAGACGACGACGACGATGTCGTGAGAATCTACAATCTCCCAACCTCAAGGCAAAACTCTTTATTATTTCAAAGTGTTAGCTTATTCAAAATTCAACTATTCGCTTTATAATTGGACTGTTTAGATAAATAGCTTCTTTTATATTTTAGTTGGTTTTAGTTTATGTTTTGTTTTTTTGTTTTTTTTTGTTTTTTGTTTTGTTTTTTTTTTTTGGGGGGGTTAAAACTCGGAGGCAGAAATCGGATAATTCTGTCCATTAAATAAATTACAGTGCTAATGCAGAATAGCGCGCAAGAGATACTTGTTGAAAGGGAAGATATTTCCCCCTACAAATTAGTTGGACTCGTCCAGCAGAACACATATAAAGATACGAATACGCAATGTTATTCGTAGTCGAGTCATGTAGTAGTATTGGTAGTCGAGTTTCTACTAGTCGGGTGGCTTGTCATACTGTTGGAGAACTGCGTGTTAATATCTATTGACCAATAAGAAATCGACTACCAGCGTTGTGCTGACTCATCCTAAAAATTATTTACACTATTATCAACACACAACTTCCTGGATTTTTGGGTTTTCCACCTTGTCATGTTACAATCAAAACCCAGCCCCATATTTATTATATGGGAACGGTTGGTGATATGCGACAGGTTGTGACGAACCAACTACCGGCAGTGTCAGTCGAAGACTTCCAATAGTTTCTATGAGTGATAACAATGACTTCGTTGGTGTGTGACTTCACAAGAGAATTAGTTTGAAGGAGATAAAATTGATTTATTATAGAGCTGATAATAAATTTATTTCAAACAATTTGTCTTATTTCTTAAGAAGTGGATCTTATAGACTCAGAATGAAATTTCAACAAATTGGAGCCGTGATCTTGGCTTTCTTGAGTTGCTAAATTCTACAACGTGGCGTTCTACTTCTACGTCGATGGCTAAGATTATAGAAGAAGGAAATAAGAAAAGGAATAAGAAATAGTTGGAATACGACGGCACAATGACAGGAAAAAGTTAAAGGAAAGACCTAGGACATAGCAGGAAAATGGACAAAAGAGAAAAAAAAGTTGATAATTTACAGGAAAAAGATCAATTGATATATATATATATTTATCAACCCCTCCGCACAAGCAGGATGTGACACAAGGTCAATTTCTTAAGCGGAGTTAAACAGGTTTGAATTTAAGAGTTTTCCTTCCCCTAGACTGGTTATCTAGCCAAGCTTAAAGAGCCCAGTCAGCCCTACTATTTACCCATAGCTCGAGGTAACAACATCGTCCAGGATTTGAACTCTGGTTGACAAGTCCATTTACTATTACTCTAACCATTACACCACGCCTCTCCACGCGCTAAGATTAATTGTTATAGTAACTACTTTTTTTCCATTCATAAATTTTTGAACGAAAAAGAAATGTGAATATATGTATTTAAGTTTACAATTTTTTTAAATAGACACAGAAAAGAAAGAAAGAAATGAACATATTTCATACAGACGTTTTTATTTTATTTTTATTTCTCAGGAAAGAAAAAAAAGCTAGAGTATTAATGGTTTTATAAAATCTGTGATAATTCATGGAATAAATTAAAATTTTGGAAATAATTTATCTGAGAATTTGAATTTCAAAGAAAATCTCGAAGACTCATATTTTCAATAGACATTATTTAATCTTAATTGGCATTAGCATCTTATTTATTAATGTTGTCTCTATTAAAGTCGAGCTGAGTTAGATTTGCTACAAACAACCCATATTATTAATACATTTAATGTTTTGAAATATTTGTTATATATCTCTAAGAAATAAAGATTTACATTGCAATTATTTGCTGTTACTGATTTCTAATACAATTATTTTATTCTCAAACGTAATTCTATATATGATTTTATATAGAAATCAATTAAAATAACAAAATAAGTGTAATATTTTTATACGTTCTTATTTAGTTTCCTTAGTCTTTCTCTTTAACCCTGGTTAAGTAACCGGTAATATTTTAATACATTAAAACTGAAATACTCGGGCCCGGCGGAGGACATACTTTTGTTAGTCTATTAACAATGAAGATTCAGTCTCCATTTGTCTTTAAGCGAAATTACGTCACTGCATACGTCACAATACCGAAAATTGCCATTACATAGAATAAAGAACAACCCTGTAATCAGTTTTAAAAATCAGTTTTTACTCTCGCCATTTT
>CM042143.1:127825935-127830935 GCA_023376005.1 Doryteuthis pealeii | reverse complement strand
CGGGGAAACAAGAACATTATAAGAAACACTACAGCTGCTTCGATCTAAACAAGACAGACTAAAAGGGCTGGAAGAAATAGATTTTGATGCAAAACTAAACCACACCAAATTAGTGTATTAGCGCTATGTGAAATGCAAACAGCCTCGTCCAGGATTTGAACTCGTCTCGTTTAAGTGTATATATAAATATATAAATACATACCCAACAGAATTCTTCAATGGAACACACACACACGTGCATTTATACGGGGGTTTGTGTTTAAATCCGATAACAAGCCGTGAATCGTAGTTTTAAGCAATTGTTTTGTGTGCATGACATTTTTCAAGTGTAACATGACGTAGATTAACTGGTTCAATTTACAATTGTTGTTTTAAGGAATCTGCAGCTGAAGAAGAACAAATATTTTGAGTTGAGAGATTCAAGTGCCATGAAAAAGGCCATAGTTTACAAAAGAGATTATAAATCCTCATTTATTTTCCTTCTCTTCTTCAACCACAAAATCTTTTTTCAAATAAACCTGACAAAAAATCTCAGTAAATCACTCGGCGCCATTTTTAGTTTCGTCCAATCCGAAAACAAAAGATTTCGATTTTCAATGACGCCTTTTCAAATTCTGTAGAACCGCTGAATAAATAAGTTTAATTTATAACCGTGTATGGTGTGTATTAATTTCTTACTCACTCAATACGTTAATACTAAAGATAAGAGGGTTATTTCCTAGTTGTGTAACATGATATTAAAGAGTGACCCAGAAAAAACTGAACACAAATTATTTATTTATTTTCCCATTAAACTAACCCTAAACCCTCACCCTAACCCTAACCCTTGTTGGACTTAAACTTCAAAAACAATAAAAATTAACAGTTTTATTACAAAATGTATGGGTTCTGTTTTTTCTGGGTCACCCTGTAATATTATGGTACTCAACCCTAACGGTTAAGGTTAGGGTTTAAGGTTAGGGTTATGCCCCAATTTCATTCATAACATAAAGAAAAAAGAAAAGAAAAAAAAGAGAGGAAGAGGAGAAAAAAGAAAGAAAAAATATATAATGACACAAAAAAAGAGAAGCGCGCCCATTTCTGAAAACTGTCTCTGAAGATAGAGGTTTACTTTGAAATCGATAAGACAAAAAACATCTTTTTGTTTTTTATATGCATTGTAATTGCCTTCAAATCATTAATATACAATAACATACTTAACAATGCTTCGAGCAAATTACCAATTACTATTTTATATATATGTATATATATATATATATCTTATTATAATGGAGATTGTGTGTTTTTCTGTCTGTAACCGAAACTATATTACTAATCGAGTCACAATTAACATAGTTATATACATCACATTCTCCATGATTTTATTTATATTCAAACCTCAATTATTAATAAAATTGCTTCACCTTTTTATTAGTGTTGTCCATATCTACATACAGATAACATGCAATTGTATTTATATATACAAAAAATAGCGGTTTGCAGTGTGATGAGAAAGCTAATTTGCATATTGATATTAAAAATGTGATTTTATTAAATATGTGCTTAGTATTATTGATTTCTAACTGTTTGGTTTTATTTTAATGAAAAAAATAAGTGTAATTTTATTCTTTATTTCCTAATTTAATTAAATAGTTAAATAAGTAAAATTCAGCAATGAAAGACGGCAGTGATGGAAGAGTAAGTTTCATTTCTATTTTTCTATTATACCCCCACTCTGTTTCAAATCTTTTTATCTGCATTCTTATTAGACTTTCTAATTTAATACGATATTTCATTACATTAAAACTTAAATACTTGCACCCGGAGGGTGCATATATTTGCTAGTATATATAAGAAGAAGAAGAATTTTAGGAATAGATAGATAGATCCAATAATGACACAGAAAGCTAAGCTAAAATAATTATATCATTATATCATTTGGCGCAATTGTTACATACTCATACACATATACCTATGTTGGATACATACACAACTGTTCTTTTACTGGAGAGATAGAGAGATGCATAACTTACTTCTTTGGCCATTGGTGATCTCTAGTCGTTTCAATTCTTTCTCTATGACTTCTATTTCTCTCTTCTTGCTGGTTGGTCGTCCTTGATTCATTTCTTCTTCTTGGTCAGTCTTGTTGCCAAGACATTCATCAACCACAAAACCATATTATTTATTTAAACTTTTATTTACTTAACTAAACATTTTCCTCTAACTAAACACTGCGCGCGTGTGCAAGTGAGCCCCAGCTAAGGCAGATATATCTTATCTGCCTGACGTCCAAGCTGCAACTAACGGGTTAACTTGGCCCCACGAGACTTCACGTACTTCGCGGGCTTTCTGTAATATTCCATGGAAAGTACCGCCCATGATATGAAAAGGGGCCATCCCTTCAGAAATACAGGGGATTGACAATAATCTTATGCAACCGCATAGATTATGCGACACAATGGTTCGCTAGTTAGATTAGCAGACTATTGTTACTGAGTTCGATTCTCACTGGGTGACCCATAATTCTAGCCTTATGCCATAACTAAGCTTAGCTTAGTAAATAATGATATGAACTACAGGGTTTGATTTTAAATTACAAAAAAAAAAGAATATGAGTAGAACAAACTTAGCCTGAAATTTTATTTAGAATTCTATATGGGCATCAGCATTCGCCTCCAGCCTCTCAAGGCGCTCGAGAATCGCATCATCTGATCTTCCCAGAAACTCTCGTGGAATGGCAGAAATAAATTCTCGTATTCGTCCTTCAAGTTCTTCCAAAATATTTCGTTTCGTAAAGTAGACTTGCTCCTTCAACCAATTCAAAAGAAAAAAGTTGTAGGGTGTTAAATGATGCGGACCACGTCTACCCATCCATCTCCCATGAAAATGGTGATTCAGTCATCAGAAACAACAATAGCAAAACGTGAGGGAGCATCATCTTCCATAATAAATCAAATCTTCAATATTCTCTTACAGCATAGTGAGATACCTTTCGGCATTAAATAATTGTTTAATATAAGGAGTTACGTTTCAATCACCCTGTATATTTATAAAGCGAAGAAGAATCTTACGTTTCAAATTGTAAGACAAATTATTTCTTTCAGAGATCACTTCTGTTAATATCTATATTATATTTTGGCCAACGCTTAATTAACCAAATTGATAATACGGATAATCTTTCAGTAAGACAAATTATTCAAGCGATATTGATAGGCATCATTTGATAGTTCAATTATATTTGGGCTTCGAAGTAACGTTTTCGGGAAACCTCTAAAATTGCAGAATATCAAATTAGGCTGAAAATAAAAATATTACTACATTTACAGTCATAATTCGTAGACAACCCCACTAATTATGTAACACTCTCTTCATATCCTAATTGAAATGGTGGGTGTGTTACATAATCTATTCATAGATTATTGTCAACCCGCTGTATTTCTGAAGGGATGGACCCTTTTCATATCACGCGCGGGACTTTCCATGGAATATTACAGAAAGCCCGCGAAATACGTGAAGTCACGTGGGACCTGGTTGGGTCTCAGTTTCAGCTTGGACGTCAGGGAGATAATATGTTTCTGCCTTAGCTGGAGCTCACTGCATACGCGCGCTATGTTAGTTAGATGAAAAATGTTTAGTTAAGTAAATAAAGGTTTAGATAAATAATATGGTTTTGTGGTTGATGAATGTCTTGGTAACAAGACTGACCTAGAAGAAGAAATGAATCAAGGGACGACCAACCAGCAAGACGAAGTCCAGACGTTAGCAGAAGAACGTAAGATACCAAAGATGAGCAGAAGAATAATAGAAGTGAGAAAGTAAAGAGAGAGTATACAATTGGTGAAAATAGGAAGTAAGTAGAAGCAACTGTCGTAATAATACTTACAACAGTCGATACAAAACAGGAAAATTGAAACTAATGGAAAATCGAAAGAAAAATGCGGCACTCCCTTGAAATGTTAGATAATATTATTAGATTAAATCCTCTAAACCTAAAATTGAAAAATGTGTATATATTAATACCCGTGTTCGTTCGACTATTATCATCTTGCAACACCCTCCGGTTAAAAATGAGACCGTCCAAATCCTCCAAGATGAAATGCAAAAATGTAAATTCTGATTATATGGTGTCGCTTATCCACCGAAGTATTATTTCTTATGAGTGTCACCACCTCAGCTAAATAATGGACCATTCTGTTTTTATTATAAAGAAAGGAAGAAGAAGGACATGGTACACCGAAAAAAATATAATAAAAAAGAAAGAAAGGGGAAAGATAGAGACAGGGTGGGCGCGCGGAAGTGATGATGTTAATCTGTTTGAATCGAACACAATGAAAGGATGAAAAGAAGGAAAGAAAAAAAAAAGATTGAGAGAGAGTTGAATCAGGATTATTATACTTTTTACATATTGAACTATTTCGTAATAGCTCATTAGTAAACATATGAAACATTGTAATAATCAAGTATATATCTATATGTATATCCACATGTCCTTCTAGTGTGTGGAAATATTCAAGTAAATGTTAAAACCCAAAGGTTGATTCAATGGTGGAATATCTGGTTGTATCTGGAGGACAAAATGTCAATTTTGCCAATGGATTTGTAAATATTTACAACGGCACCTTTTTTTAAAAAGAAAATTGATAACAATATATCCGTTCAAGTCTCAGAAGACTATCAACATAATCTTCTTTATTTACTGCTGAGTCCGGAACTTTTCATTAGCTGAGAGTTAGTATGTTTCCACTTTTAAACTCAGTCAACTTTGGGCAAACCCATAGTTTGCTCATTTGTAAACTTTTTTTACAAAAACATGCTTTTCCGTACACATCAGATATTCTTCTGTAAATTTCACACTGTTTGCACTTTTCGGCCACCAAAAATTTTATGACAGATCGCTGTTAATGTCTAGAGATCTCTGTTTGATTTGCTGCCATTTTTCTTGTTACTTAATACTAGCTCTAGTCTATTGCGTACAATTCTTTAAAAATTCTCTGGTCTTCTCACACATCGCTATTTTTAAT
>CM042143.1:127795935-127820935 GCA_023376005.1 Doryteuthis pealeii | reverse complement strand
GTGGAATCGATCCTAGTATTTTGATCTGATCTATGATTGATTTATTTATCATTTCATTGCCAATAAATCTTTTTCTGAACCCTTTTTTTTTTTTTGGTTACTTGGCTTGTCTATCCTCTTCCGCTTGGATGATTGGAACGGAAGTTACAAATTCTGGTGCTAAATGTCTTTTTGGCACTAAATGTTTTTTTCTTCTTTTTTTTTTAAATTCTTTCTCATTATTTTTATAAGATTCTAGGGGAGAAAAATTTCAAGAGGTTCAGTCAATTACATATTTATACGAGTTTTGCACGAAGCGTCACAATATTTGGAGCAAATTGCTCTCTCTCTCTCTCTCTCTCTCTCTCTCTCTCTCTCTCTCTTCTCTCTCTCTCTCTCTCCCTCTCTCTCTCTCTCTCTCTCTCTCTCATGCGTGCGTGCGTGAGTATGTGTGTATACAGTGTGAGTGCGTGTATGTGCATGTGTAGTGTGTGTGTGTGTGCGTGTGTGCGCACGCGCGCGCGCGTGTGTGTGTGTGTGTATTCACGAAGTTTCGATTTTCACCGAATAGAATGTCCCTACTATCCTTTTTCCGTTTATTCAAACGCCTTGAAGAAGAATTGCATTAAGATTATTCGCCGGTCTGAAACGATTCAATCCGACATAGAAATTCTCAATATTTGTTTTGTGTCTGGCGGCAAAATAATCCATTCGCGGATTTTTTTTACTTTAACTCATAACGGGAATATTTATTTATTTCCATATTTAATTTCACACTGACATTGTAGAAAATACACGACACAAGCTCAAATCCTGGACAAGGCTGTTTGCATTTCACAAAGCACTAATACCCTTGGGAAAAATATGCATCCAACTATTCTCCTTCTAGCTATGGGTAAATAGGAGAGCAACCAGTCTAGGAGAAGGAAAACTCTAAATTCAAACTTGTTAAACTCCACTCAAAAATTGTGTCGCATTCTACTTGTGCGTAGCGGTTGGGTATTACACACATACACACACATACACACATACACACACATACACACACACACCCATATATATATATATATATATATATATATATATATATAGTCATCTACGGACCCGTGTTTAGACGTGTCACGTCTCCTCATTGGGGTTAGACATAGCAGGGTACGTCCAACTGGGAATGAAACCCGGCCGATTCATTATCAGTTATAGTTCCTAAGCCATCAGCATACCTGCATACTAGAGCGAGATTTTAACTGATAAACACATACATATGTATATATGTTAAATGCCGTCAGAGAGAGCTTCATCCATAATAGGAGAGCCTTGAATTTAAGAGTAAATCACCAGCCGTCATATATATATGTGTGTGTGTGTGTGTTATTTTTTTCTTTATCATTAACATTAATATAGAAAAAGAATTAAGAGAAGAGCCTCAAATTTGACATAGCTTAGGGCCTCAACAAGTGAAAGTCGCGGTTGTAAAATAATCAAGTCTTTCTAATACAAATAACGAAATGAGCAGAGAAAACCCATAGAGATAGAAAGAAGAAATTAATCCAGAAAAAGAAGATGGCGCCGACGAAAAAGACCCACATAAGACCCACCCCATCACCTCCACTCTCCCCTAACAATTCTATACTCGATATGAAATGGGTTAACATAGAACCAATTAACCAACATTCGACCAGCAAATAAATAAAACAACGTAAATTCACGCAGTATCATCTTTATTTAAAGGGGGAAAAAGACGAAAACAGAAACAAGCCCGATAAATAAATCTAAATTTTGATTATTTATGAAAAAGAAACGGCCCCAAAAGGACTTCAATGTCCAATTTATTGAATGAATAGCGATATTTATTCTTTTTATCATTGGTTAAAAAGATATTTGAACAAATTCACATTCTTTTAAACTATGATACAGTCCCTCTATCTTTTTTTATTGGAAAAAAATATTTATTAAAAATAATCCTCTGATTAACACACTGATAAAATGGTAACAATGTTGCCGTTTACAATTGTCAGTAACTTCACGAGAAGCTTTTTTTATTATTATTTTTTGTTGTTTTGGTTGTTTTGTTTTTATGGCATATCAACCTGTTTCGGGTCATTTAATGCTGAATCAAGTTATTTTGGTATCAGGTTGCTTACAGTACCTGCTATTCCTTAAATGGTCACCAATTTAAGTAATGAACAGGCTCATTGCTGCTTAACTTCGGTGATCGAGCGGGAACCGGTGCTTTTAACGTAACAGTAATCTTTTTCAATATTGTTATATATAGTGTGTGGGAGGGGGCATAAGCCGAAAACACCGGAAGTTATGTCGGAGACCAGATACTGTTTAGTCAATTTATGACCCTTTGTATTTCGTCTTGCAGCTGGTCTTAGGTCTATAGTTGATCTATTGAGATTGGCCACTTGAGAATGGATTGTAGCAGGTGGAGCTCCAAACAAGAAATTAGCCGACATTTTTTGGCCCGAACTAAAAGGGCGTCATTCTGTCAGCTGCAAGGGAAACATAGAAATGATTGAATTTTAACAGTCATCACTGCAAAAATATTTTTTCGTAACCATGGCAATACCACCATACTTGTAACCATGATAAAAAAAAAAGGAACAAAATTTATAATTCGTGTATAATAGATGTTAAATAAAATATAGATTTCTATGTACAGATGTGGATAAAAATGTAACTTATTTCTGTTCCAGTACAGTTTAGTACAGTAACGTATATATATATATATATATATATATATATATATTCTGGGGAATCCAGAAAAGGTTTCGGGATCAATTCTTCTCATCGCCTTAGTGGTCTGATGAAACATAGGTATACACAGATACCTGTGGGTAAAAATAGATCTATAACCGCAAAATGGCCGATTTCTTTACCAATCATATTGCTCTGTTCAATAATATTGAACATCGATCTTTCAATATGAACCTGAACAACTCTAACGTGACGTTTTTGGAAGAGAGATTAAACTTAGAATCATCCTAATACCAACTTACCTGGTAACCCACCTACGTATATATATATATATATATATATATATATGGACTCTCTCGTCGATTTTCGACGCATGAGGGTTCACACACACAATGAACACCCACACAGTGATTTGTTTATAGTGGTGAAGGCTTGTGTTGGACCATCCACACTTTTTGGCACAGTCGATAGTAAAGGGTTGGTGCATCAAGGGTTGCCACAAACCCAATCAACGACCGACCTCAGGAATTTTGAATTCAGAGTTATCCCTCTCCTAGACTGGTTACCTACCCAAGATGAAAGAGCCCAGTCTGCCCTACTATTTAACCCATAGCTGGAGGGAAATATTGGTTTCATACCTTTCCCAAGGGTATTAGTGCTATGTGAAATGCCAACAGCTTCGTCTAGGAATTGAACTGAATATATATATATATATATATATATATATATATATATATATTGTTGTACCGGCCGTTCCTACAGTGGAGAATATACACCGGTTCTCACTATAAATAGTGAGACACCGAGTGAAAAGGTTGTACTGTTACCGTTTAACGGCAAGCTAGCCGTTCCTGTACCATTATTGTAAATACACTTGTCTTATTTTACCCTACCTCGACTTGACTTCTTTTTTCTGTTGGATTAACATCACAACATATATATATATATATATATATATATATATATATATATAAAATTCAAACCCATTCTCAACAGATATTACAAAGGTAAGAGACGGATTTTATCTTCTCTAATAACTTATAGAATAATTATATTAACTTGATGCTTCAAAGGAGTCTAATAATAGATGAGAAAAATTTCTATCAGGAACCCCACTCTAAAAAAGTGTTTTAATACTTTTGAGAAGGGTCCCTTGAAAAGGATTTTTCATTTATCCCCCTCATTTCATTCATTTCTATTTCATCCACTCATTCATTTTGCCATTAATTTTTAAGTGGAATATGCAAATTATTTATCCATATTAGGTATGAATCGCTAATATGACTAAGATAAAAGTATATATATCACCCGTGGCAATAAATATGGAAATAGCACACTTAATTTAATCTAGTTTGTATAAGGAATATTCTATGAAGCAAGAATATTCTACTATTAAATAAAAGATGTTTTACGTCTTATCTATAATTAGTTTATTTACTGCTAAATATTTAAAAAAAAAACAGAATTTACTTTCTCTAAAAATGCTAATCCTATAATGTTTTGCCCGGGGTGTTATAAGACCGAGCTTTGTGTGTGTGTGTGTGTGTGTGTGTGTGTGTTTTGGTTTTTTGTTTGGAATATCAATAATAAATTTCACAAACCTATTTATGTAATATACCTCTCAGCAAATAGGGTGCTAGTTTCGCAGACCCATTAAATAGTGAGTTCGATCCACGCTGGATGCCTCATATTTACGATTTTGTGTCAGGGGTTGGGTTGGGTAAATACCTACCTCTATCTGAATATTCGCATTTAAAATTTCCCATGTATCGTGTGCTACGTATCGGTGGCCCAGGGGTAGAGTTTCTGATTCTGCGTGCTGGCTTCCCGGTTATAATAATAATAATATATATATCATGCCGAATGCTTCCTTATAAATATATATGTGATGGATGCTGGGAAACTTGTTGATTAAATTGGATTATATTGGATTCTTAAACTGTTGTGAGGTTTTAATGGGTCAAATAAGAACAAAATGTAGAAAAATGTATTAACAGAAAGTAGACAAATACAATAGAGAGATGTGGAAATTACGTCCGACGAACAGACTTATTGGCACTCGCATTGGCTTACTCCTAAGCCACAATTATTCCTGTTATTTATAGTAACCTGTCGGCGCATTCCATTAGTCTTATAGGGTGTATCACCTATAACATAAACTATGTGCACTTAGTTTGAGAATCCCATAAGTGAGAAACTGTCAGTAACCATGCCACGTGGACTTTATGTTCACACTACTCTAACTTAAATATACATACTCTATCAACTTAGATATAGATAATCTATCAACTTTTAAAGATACCATACTATATTATCAATATCAATAAATTACACACATATATATATATATATATATATATATATAAAAATTGAAAAAACACAAGTTTCGTTAAAAAATGGAAAAAACACAAGTCTCATTAACGAATGATGAGACTTGTGATTTTTCAATTTTTACTATTTACTTATACTTTTTCTTCATATATATATATATATATATATATATATATATATATATATATATATAATAAAGTTCTGGGGAAAATTAAAGAATACACTACTTATGACATATAATGAAATTAGTGAAAGATCAAGAAAATGAATTAAGAAGACGTATAACAATGATTTAAAATGTATTTTATAAAATAAAAGCGAAAAGATGAAGCCATAAAATATAATATTAATGTATGATGTCAGCTGTAATGCAGAGGATTGAAAAGTAACTCCCTATTTTAAACTACTTATTATTATTTTATTTATTTTATTTTATTTATTCAATTTATTTATCATTCTAAACTATTTATAATTACAGTTCCATTTTTCTCAATTCTTTAATGTATGTTTATACTTGGAAGAATATTGAAGACTTGATTTTATGCAAGATTGTGCTGCTCTACATTTTGCTATAGTTGTTCGTGAATGGCTGAATCACCATTTTCCTGGGAAATGTATGGGTAGACGTGGTCTGCATGAGTGGCTGGTCAGAAGCCCTGATTTAACATCCTGCAACTTTTTTAGAGTTGGTTGAAGGAGCAGGTCTATTCTAGGAAACCAATGACTTTGGAAGATGACAATTCGCTCGGGTTTCGAACCCAGCCTGAAGCAGTCTGCCTTGTCTAGTCACACTGATGAGGACTGTATAGGAATGACTATATATATATATATATATATATATATATATATATATATATATATATATAGCAGTCTGCCTTGTCTAGTCACACTGATGAGGACTGTATAGGAATGACTATATATATATATATATATATATATATATATATATATATACACTCACCAGATATACCGACAAAGAAGTATACGTTGACCTCATAACAACATCAAAAATATATATATATATATATATATATATAATCTCCAGATGACGGAGAAAATGTCCTATATTTCACCATCTGGATCCCGATCTACGAATAACGTCTAGAGGTCTTAAACGTTTATAATTGAAGATCATTAAGAAGGAATATCCCGTAGTCTTTAACAATTCCTGTCTGAATCATAACTTGCTGCTAAAATACACAAACACACACGCGCGCACACACACACACACACACATTTTTGATAATTTTTTATTATCTATATTGTCCCATTAAAAAGATTTTTTTTTAAATCAAGTTTTTACTGTGTATTGACTGAATACCCAGCGCATCCTTTGAACTGAGTTCAAACCTACAAGACACCCACTGTAAACAAATGTATTTTCACGATATTCTTTCAGTATTTATTGACCTGTTTAGGTCAGCCGGTAGGGCAACCCTCTTGGAATCACAATGTTCCGGGTTCGATACCGGTCCCTGCCAACTCAGCGCCTGAGTAGCACAGATTGGATAGTCTTATCTATGCGGTCAAGTGGGGAGCTGACGGTAGGTGTGGCGTTCCACTTCAGGAAAAAAAACAATCTCCCTGGTCGGTCTAACGCTAGCGAAAGGGGATAGACTCCCTTGCTGTCCGGCTGATACCGACAATAAGCCACTTTTTGACCTATTCATTTAAATAATCATTTAATTAATTTTTGTCAAATCCGATATTTCTATAATCCCCACTTTATTTTGAGGGGAATTTTAATAAGACTTTTAATTCAGATGTTAAAGTGACCTACGAGTTATTCCAAGTGAAATGAATTTATCTTCAGTTGTCTTATTCAGCAACTTTGAACTCAAGACAATACGTAAATCATGATGAAGCCAATGAAAGATTGTCTTGTAGCAGATGAAGAGATGTCTCGCGAGAAATTAATTTACTCTGGTTTCTCTTATCCTGGTAATTAATCAGATTGGAATCCAGATGAGAATGAAGACATTCCTTTTGAGCGTCAGATATCTCACAGTAAATTTTAATTTCTTCTGGATCTTCTTACTCCGGCAGTGAATCCAGCGGCGGACGAGATATTTCGCCGTTATCAAGTCAGAAAACACCTTGATTGGTTCCATTTGTTTACACACGGGGTAAATATTTCTTTATACCTTTAAAAACTGCAGTACTGAGTGACCTCATCACTTAGTCACACGTGCAAAAGTTGAATAAGTTTTGGCTATTTCCATATATTTTTCACGTCGAGATTGTATAGATAACTTTCAATTTCGTAGCATTCTGTATCAATGCTTCTAAGTACGGTAATGTATTTTTTCTTTCATTTTTCTATATTTTAACTTGTACATATTCTATATTGTAGCTAATTGAATAATTTATCAATTCGTACTTTCACTTTAACATTAACTTTGACTTTCACTATCTCATTAATGTTAACTTTTACTTTTACTTCACATTAACTCTTTCACTTTCAGACTAACTTTCTATTTCACTTTCAGATCAACTTTCACTTTCACATCAACTTTCATCTTCACTTTCTCTTTCGTTTTATTTCTATAGATTCCTATAAGTTTAAAGCAAAGTTATATTCTAAACTAAATCCGAGACACCATTGTCTTGTTTCGAAGATATAAATTACTCGCTAGTAACACTAATTTATCGTGTCATAAATAGAGAAAAAAGACAAAAGATTTAAATTAATTAAATCAGTATGATTTGGTGTGTGCAATATCCTACATATATGCGCATCTCTTCCTTTGTCTATGGCTAAGTATGGACGTTCTGGGTATTACATTAAACCAAATTAAACCTAAGTATGTACATAAGAAATACATAGATATATCTATGTTCTTGTATTTCTATTCATTTTAACAGAACTCGCTTAAAAGCCGCCTTCGATTATATGAAGAAATAAGTAGAAGTATTTTGAAATTATCTCCGGTAAAGAATTGTGATGAGAGGAAAATATATAATAATAATAATATTAAATTGCAAATTTAATTGGATATCCACTAAATCTGAACATGTTCGTGCTATTTCGCTAACAAAAACACGCGATGATGTGTCATGTCTGATGTATTACTGTTCAAAAAGTATTGAGACTGAAATTGTATTTACCAAGACAGGAATGAACAATGAATAAAACTTACTTCAAAATAGTCCACTTGGCAAACAACATACTCATTCCAGCAAGTTTTCTATTGGTCGAAGCACATCTGAAACCTCCACTTTTCACATGGTATTAAATACAGTTTTATTGATTTTAATGCCCTCCGCGTCCTCAAATATTTTGCCCTTCAGATGAATTTTTAGGAATCAAGAAAAAGTGGTACGAATCCAAAAACTGGTGAATGTGAATGATATTACCAAAAACTACTGGACAAGTTGAGCAAAGTGTTTATGTGTGAATTTTTAGTCTAGGAATAAAAATGGGGTACGGATGTAATTGAATGGCTTATAGAAAATTTAAACTGAAAAGAAAATGGTAATCTAATTTCTGGGTAAAGAGAAAGAAAAAATACAAAAATTAAAAGAATATTTTAGGGGACAAAGGATCTAAAAGTACCGGAAGTTACACATTATCTGCAGAAAAGCGGAAATGGATATGTCCCTTCCTCCCGACACTACACGCGGGAGTAAGAGAACTCACCCTTTTTAGACGAGAGTTTCAGCAGGGAACAAACGGTTGTATGTGGGCTCCGTTTTGAGGATTGATCAGCAAGATAGTGATAATGTATGAGATTTAAGATAGAAAAGATTAATCAATTCTTTCTTTTATTGGAAAGACCACACTGAGCAAGCGGGCCTGAAAACTACTGCTATGATCGTATGTTGTTTTTATGGAACCCACTACATATGCTATGTGTCCCATTAGCTGCTCAGCCTATGACAACGCTATATGTATTCAAAACTGGTGAATGTGGATGATATTGCAAAGTACTAATGGCCACATTGAGAAAAGTGTACAGGTGTGTTATCATTGGGAATCTGACATTGATCTGGAGACACTGCAAGACTTCTGAGTAATTCTGTTACATGCAGGAGTCATCAAGCAATTTTCACAAGTGATACCGATTCTTAACAATGTCATCCGATATTTTTACCAATGTCAGGATAAGGCTGCAACATCTATCCAACATCGCAGATGTATTTGTGATACTTGGTTGTTGTTGTTGTTGTTGTTTTTTTTGTTTTTTGTTTTTTTTTGTTTTTTTGTATTTTGGTTTTTTTTTGTTTTTTGTTTGGTTTGTGTTTTTTATTGTTTTTCTCTGTTTTCCTTTATCTTATTATAATTGAGATTATGCGTCCCTCTAGCTGTAACCGAAACAACGTCAACACCAACGTCCAATTCCCTTACTTATTTACGTTATATTCTCAATGGTTTTTGAATAATCATTATTTAATCTTAATTAGCATCTTATTTATTAACAGTGTCTCTATTAAAGTCTACCTGGGATAGATTTGCTTCAAAACAGACCATATCATCAATGTGTTTAAAATCCTGCAATGTGTGTTATATATCATTACGAAATAAAGGTTTACATAATATATGGTGTGAATAATTTGAATACCGGTTTTAACAAAACCATGTTTAATAAACAGTTACTTGGTGTTATTGATTTCTAATATTAGTGTTTTATTTCCAAACGTAGTCAATTAGTCAAAGTAGTCAATTAGAATAAAGTAAAAATAAATGTAATCTTTTTTGTGTTCTTATTTAATTTTATTACGCTTTCTAATTCAATATAATATTTAGTTATATTAAAACTTAGATACATATTTTTTCTTGTTATTGTAAAGTCCATTACCGTGACAAGTGCTTCTCCTACTTTTGTTGAACAGACGAGAAGCTGAATTATTAACTTAAAATAGAAAGCCAGGATTATTTTGAAGTAACGATTTTTATTTCGCTTTTCTTTGGGTCCATCACACCGTAATCTCATTGTACGTTGAGGAGTGTTAATAAGAGTGGGCTGAAAAGTTCATGGGTGAAAAGTTTATATGATGACGTTATAATTCTTTTCCCCATATATATATATATATATATATATATATATATATATATATCATCATCATCATCATGTCACGCTGTCAGCGCGGATATCCATGACAATCTCTCTCCATCCGTCCCTATCGCTCATCATTCTCGGGAGGTCCTCTATGCAGCATCCTGTATCCGCACAGAGCTGATCAATGTATGTCTTTGCTGGTTGGCCCACACTGGCGTGCCCATGTGCTGGCTTCCACATGAGGACGTCGCTTATGAGTTCGTCCTTGCTTCTCCAGCAGTGTCCTGCGTGTCTTGTCCGTCTTACTCGGATGGTTTGGGTGATATGTGGCAGGTGACCGTACAGCTTTTCTCGTAGGGTGTTGTTTCCACGTCTTGTTCAGGATCACCCGCAGCATTCTTGTGCAGCTCCCATCTAGTTTATTCTCTAGTCGCTTAGTTAGGCTCCAGGTGGTGCAGCCATACAGCAGCACTGATACGACAACGGCCTGGAAGAACTATTACAATCCCATTCTTGCCTTTTCAAACATCTAAAGTGAATTCTCTGATGAGATTGATCGAAAAAAAGAAAAACAAAATAAGAATGAAATATCTAAGTATAAGGGTTCCTACTTTTCTTTTTAAGTAATTCCACTTTTTAAAATGTATACGCTCTTTCGCAGTTTAATAAAATTGTGTACCTTTAAAAAAACTTTATATATATATATATATATATATATATATATATGAAATGATGTTGTACGTAAGAATTTAAGGATTACTTTCCTATTTTACTTGTCTATCACGGTATTCTCTGATGAGACGTGATCGAGAAAAGGGGCCCCTTTTTAGAATATCTTAATATATTTCAAATGTATACGGGTTTTACAAAATACTATTACGTCTGGTTGATATAAAAAATATAACGGCATGACGGTTTGTTCAGTTTTTCTTTCTTTGAAAGTTAAATATTGCACTGTACATAATTTAATTATTGATTAGTATACATTGAGCTCTTTTTAGGATTTATAAAAATTCTTGTATGAGTATATATGTTTGCACCTACGAGAGCATTAACTTGTACAGTGAGATTTCGATAATCCAAAATAGAATCATCCCTTAATTACCAGTCATTTAGATTACCTTATATATATATATATATATATATATATATATGTGTGTGTGTGTGTGTGTGTGTGTGTGTGTGTGTGTGAACATAGGAGGGTTGGAGTAAAATCCGACAGTATGAGGTAAGGTAAAAGGAAAAGTGAACAAAAATAATGACTCAAACAAGTAAAGTAGGAGAGAATACAAACTACTATCCTTTGAACTTCCCCCTCCTCTTTATATGATGTTATTCTCTGTTCAATCAAATCCTCTCTAACCTCCCTGCCCCTCAATTTCACCACAAACTCACTTTCTCTTCTATAAATACAAAATGTATGTACTTTGCTTTGAATAAAGTTAGACTGATGAAGTTCTTCGCGTAAAGAAGGACGAAATATTTCTCTCCTACTTCTACTTGTTTGAGTCATTATTCTATGTCCACTTTTCCTTTTACCTCACCTCATATATATATATATATATATATATATATATATATATACCATAGACTAATATCTTATATGCTGTTGATTACTTTTTTACCAATGGGATCCAAGCACCGCAACCCCGATGGAAGAAGTGTGGGGACTATGTTGAACAATAAACTTGATTTAAAAACATCATGAGAGTATGAAACTCCGAACTTTTCAGCCGACCTTTGTATGTTGAGAAACTGATAAATATTTGTTGGTAAGAATGCATTATGTACTAACTTTAACCCTTTGCCCGTGTGGCTCTCGGTGTTTCCAGCAATACGCATGAGGGTCATATGTGGCTAAATAAGTAAGATCTTTATAAAAACTTCTGTTATTGGTTCTCAATTCAGAATGGAGTGATGACGTATTGATATAGAAATAATAGTTATATATTTATCTCATCTTCTGTGCTGTATGGAGAGGTTCGAATCCGGTTGCTGGACCGATGCTGACAATTCCTTGATGTTTGGAGTCTGGAAAACAACTTGCGGTGCTGCGGGACATCTTGCCTTGTGCCATTTATAGTTTTTAGTAATAACATAAGGCCACTTCTTTTTCTCGTGAGATTTTTATTTTCCCCAGCCAAAACCGCCTGGAGTGGGAGCCACATCTCGCTCACTCAACGCATTGTCCCAAACTCACTCCACACACTCGCCTCTCACTCTTTCTCTCTCCCACTTCTCCACGTGACGCTCTTTCGACCAATGAGAAAACGTTATGTTGCGTTGTGCTGATTCATCCTTAAAAATTTTCCATTCTAATCTACACTTAATTCCTCCTAAAAACTGTTCCATGCTTATTTGCACGTCTCAGTTACATCCCTGGTTCTTTCCCTCTCTATTATGTTACACTTGTGAGTAAGTAAAGTAGACGGGGTGGCCTATTGTCGGTATCAGCCGGACAGCAAGAGAGTCACTAGCGCTAGACAGGGGGATTGTTTTTGCGTCTGGGGTTGAGCGCTACACTTACCATCAGCTCCCCATTTTACCACACAGATCCAAGCCGTGCTACTCATACGCTGAGTTGGTGAGGGTCGACATTGAACACAGAACGTTGTGGTTCCGTGCTGGATGTTCTACCGACTGAGCTAAACCGACCCTTACCATCGACAGTGAAAGGGTTAATAGAATTCAGTACCAAATGTTATAGGTTGTTTTTTGTTTTGTTTTGTTTGTTTTTCTTTTGCTTTACTTTGTTTTACTAAACTTACCTTAATTCAACCCAGGATATTCAATCCACGGTCAATCGGTGAGATCAAACCTGCGAGTAAATATTCAAATATTATTCTGATCCAACCGACGACGATTTATCCTTACTCTGAATATTCTATGCAGCCAAACTGATTTATTATGCATAGTGTCTTGTTACGCAACCAGATACGTGTACACTATTGCCCATAAATAAGGCTGAGTCTTTAGAATACACCGACTGCACTTATGCGCAGGGTAAAATCCCCCCTAATGGAGGGACATGTGATGTTTAAGGATGGAACCCTAGTGGCTGTGTAGACCATGACATGCAACACATCAATTTGGCCTTTACTTACGGTCGGAGAGGCCCCCACCTCAGATGCTAAAATAATATCCTTAGTCTAGCGCAAGTGAAAGGGATAGACTCCCTCACTGATTGGCTGATAGCGACTTAAGGCCGCCCCGACGATATATATATATATATATATATATATATATATATATATATAAGGTTGTTTAGAATATAATTTTTGGAGAATATATATTAGTTAGTGACAGTGTTTCGACTTTTACATCTCATCAGTGCGGCTCGACTTTTAACAGCTACTTCTAGCCCGGAGCGAAACCCGACTGAATTCTCGTCTGTCGAGCTCCCTACCCTCACGGCTACCGGCAACTGTCAGTCTGAGACGAACAATTAATTGGTACATACTTACGAAGATGTATGTTTACGATCAACAGAGAACTCAAGTCTGTAATATATATATATATATATATATATATATATATATATAATATATATATATATGTGTGTGTGTGTGTGTGTGTGTGCTTGTAACTACATACGTATTTAAGTATCTGTCGTTCGTGTGTGTCACTTAACTATAGATAGATTCAACAGGGTATGAAGAGTGAGAGAAAAAGTTCTTAAGTATGCCGTTGAGAGGGAAGAGATTGATAGATAAATTTACCCACACACCACGTATGTTTTTTTTATAGCATAGGTCACTGTCACTATATATCAATACGTGCAAAATTGTGTGAAAATGTTATGTGGTGAGCAAAGGTGGACCAGTGCAGTAGCTGACAATGGACATATGACCCCCGGGGACAGGGTCAGACTAGGCCAAAGATTAATCGCTTGCCCTCAGGGGCGAGTCCTGGTCGTGCGATGTGAGCTGAGTGGGATGATTTGTGGTAATTGATTGATTGATGTCACGTGACAGAAAAATTCAAAAGGACAAAACGGGAAAAGTTAACTTTGATTTGTACCGTTGTCTTTCATAGACAAAGAGAAGAAGTTCGAGTTTATCTCTTGGGGTCGTTAGGGATTTGACTCCGGTCGAGCCAATTGCGTTCGAATGGTTCAAAGACGATATTGTAGCAATAGTAATAAATCTTATCATAATGGAGATTCGGTGTCTGCCTGTAACCGAAACTACGTCAACACAATTCCCTTACTTATTTACGTTATATTCTCAGTGGTTATTCAATCTTAATTAGCATCTTATTTATTAACAATGTTTCTATTAAATCTAAAGTTTTGAGATAGATTTGCCTCAAAAAAGCCCATATTATGGTATTTGCCTCTCATCCCACTTATGAGGGGGTGACACAAGGACATTTTTATGTGGGTCACCTACGAGCCGAAGCTCATGGGTGGTAGACACAAAAAATGCGTTGATCCCGTCGGCATTCCCTCTCAAGGGGGTGCCTCAGGCGTTGGGCAATAAACCCAGCCCTACCCCTTTAAATCGAGAGGGCAGGTGTTGCCTGGGGGGGATAACCCCCCCCCTTAGGATCAACGCTGTTAATTTACATTAACAAACACAGGCTCCTAATAGCCCATATTATTAATGTTTTTAAAATTCTGTGATGTGTGTTATATATCATTAAGAAAGGAATGTTTACATAGTATATGGTTTGAATAATTTGCAGACCGGTTTTAACAAAACCGTGTTAATAAATAATTACTTGGTGCTATTGATTTCTAATATTATCGATTTATTCTCAAACGTATTAAAAGCAACCTTATGTATCATTTTATATTGAAATTTGAATAAAGTAAAAATAAGTATAATCTTTTTTGTGTTCGTATTTAATTTCATCAGTTTTTCTAATTCAACATAATATTTAATTATATATACTTAAATAATGGTGCACATATTCTTGCTTGTGATTATAACAGAAAATGTTTCCTCCTTTTTGAAATGAGAACTGGAAAATGCGAACACCAAGAAATAAAAGTGAAAGATTGAAATTTAAACATTAAAACTACGAGTATAACCAAAACACCACACATGTCTATATGTGGTGTTATGGTTATACTTGTAGAAAACGAACCCGGAAATCCTGGACGAGGCTGTTTTTATTTCACATAGCGCTAATACCCTTAGGTAAGATATGTATCCAACTATTCTCCCTCCAGCTATGGGTAAATAGTAGGTTGAATAACATGGTGGATTACACGTAGAAGCGACTTTCTTTGAAGTGAACAATTTAAAGTTATTACAACTTAATCCTTGGTGGAATTATATTTACCATAGCATTTTGTATTTGTTGCATTCGGCTTCCGTGGAAGCCAACAAAATCATATTTGCGTAAGTATAGATGTCTCTGTCTGAGCACAATCCTATATATATATATATATATATATATATATATATATATATATATATATATATATAGTCCTGAAAGACAAAATAAAAATTTTAAAAAACAATAAACAATAAAATCACCACTACAATAAGTAATCATCAAGCGGACAAAAACAAAGAAACAAAACACAGAAAACTACGCTGGAAACCGAACATCAAAACAAATCAACGAAACACAAGGAAATATAAAACAACAAAAACGTCGAATGAACACAAAATAACACACTTCAGAAATTCGACAAAAGAAACGAAAACACCAAAAGAGAAACAATCCACATCAAACCTCATACATACGCGGACATCCTCCAACGAACGAGAAACAACGAAACGATACCCACAACACCGACTAACTCTGATAGAAAAAAAATTAACTCAGAACTGACTAAAAATAAAACAAGAAATACACTTCTGCAGACACCTAACCCAACTAGACACACACAAACCCCAAGAAACATACAGAGCCACCAAAAAAACCAAGAAGCCGCCCAACCAACACATTTGGGAGGGCGGACACAAAGCACACTAAACAAAATAACAGAAGCTTTCGGAATTTTGCGAAGCAACTTCGAAAAACTTGTCAATTTAGAAATGACCCACACAAACGAGTAGTAAATCTAAGTAGACACAAATTCAATATCCATGTATTTGAACTACTGAACAAAGTCTTTAACTTTTGCCCCTGCCCACTACATTACAACAACCACACACTAGAAAATGATGGGAAATCTTTCTTCAGAAGAATTCGACTGAGAGCTCATTTTGGACTATCAGACTACGAACCAACCATTCTAGACCTACTGAAAGACAAAAACCCAACTCATTCAACCCTAACAACATAGATACAACCATCCAAACATTCGAAATGGCAGTAAAAGAAGATATAAAAAAAAACACTAAAAACAACACCTACCACACGACAACCTAACAAAAAAACAACGCGAAATTCTAATAGAACTTTCCACCAGAGAGGATCCAATTATTACACAAGCAGAAAAAGACGGTGCAACGGTCATCTGGGGCATCGAGGAATATCTCAGAGAAGCCAAAACCAGCTAAATAACGAGGAATTCTACCTTGCACTTCCAGCTGACTCCTTTGAAAACCACCAGAACATTATCAAAAATTCTATAAAATATATGGTCGAAAAAAATCTAATCGACAAAGAAACAGCAGATAGACTAAAACCCAGCAACACAAAACCTGCTCGCTTCTATCTACTTCCAAAAATTCACGAGAAAAACAACCCTCGATCACACAACAAAAATATCCAAATATGTAGACTACTACATACAACCACTTACAAAGGAAATAAAATCCTACATACGAGACACAATGGACTTCCTAAATAAAAATCAACAACACCACAACAATACCACAGGATGTGATCTTAGTTACAATGGATGTTAGATCCCTGTACTCTAACATTAAACACAACGAGGGACTCTCAGCCTTAGATGAACACCTAAATAAGAGAACAACAAAAAACCCACCCACGGAAGTAATTTTAACACTGATGAAACACATACTAACACTAAACAACTTCAACTTCAACGGTCAACACTACTTACAAACAAAGGGATGTGCTATGGGGACGATTGCAGCTACCTCATACGCAACTATCTACATGGACAAATTTGAAAACACACACCACTTTTACGCAAGGTATATTGACGATATATTCATGATATACACAGGCGGAGAGGCCAAATTCAACAACTTTCTAAACGACCTAAACATGACACACGACTCCATCAAATTTGACCATGAAAAATCAAAACAGGCAATAGCATTTCTAGATATTCTAATATATATAGACGAAAACAGACAACTTCAAACCACGCTACACACTAACCCCCCCCCCACACACACACACAACTACCTTCACTATAAATCATCTCACCCCAAACATCTCAAAGACAGCCTCCCCATCTCACTAGCAATTAGACTGAGAAGAATCTGCACTATGACAATGAGCTAAGACAACAAATAAATAAACTAAGACAACAGTTCTCAGCTACGAGGATACTCTCACACACAAATAGATAACCAGATAGCTAAAGCTATCTCCATCCCTAGACAAGAAACCCTAAAATCAAAACATAAAAAGAAGATACATCGCATCCCCCTAATAACGACATTTAATAACACTCTCTCACCACTAAGTCAAATAATCAAAAAACACTGGAGCATCTTGAAAATAAACCCTGAACTAAGAGATATTTTCCAAGAACCCGGTATAGTCAGCTATCGCTGACCTCATAACCTCAGAGTAATGATAGGAAGTAAGAATATATTAAACAATAGAGTAGTCAACATGAGACCCACAATTAACTCCACAAAATTCTGCCGGCCCTGTAGTACAAAAAACAACCTATGCTGCAAACAAATAAAAACAACAGACACATTTACAAGCTCAACAACAAAACAAACCTTCAAAATCTACCACGAATCGGACTGCAAAAGCAAAAACGTAATCTACTTATTCGATTGCGCCAAGTGCAAGAAGCAGTACGCTGGGAAGTCTGAGTGGGCATTTTATTTTAGGCTTAATAATTACAGATACCGCATAAAAAATACAGATCATAGCAAGCTCATCCCAGTCGAGCAACACTTCCGACTAGATGACCATGACTTTGACAGAGATGCCAAATTTACTCTTATCGAAAGAATCCAAAAAGATACTGATACTAAATCTGTCCTCGAAAACCACGAGTATAGATCGATAAAAAAGATAAAAAGTTTCCATCCGTTTGGTTTTAATCAGAAAATAGACTCATTACCTTGGGGAGAACATTAAAAAGTCGAGGCGATAAATATGAACGGGGCCAATAACACCTAAATAAATAAACACCGACCGCCCCACATCAAACAAACCACTCTTGACCCATTTAAAAATCTAAAAGTCACGCGCACAGTACCGAGATACACACACACACACACATTCACACATATATGTATGCACACACATACATTTATATGTATACATATATGGTCATATACACAACTCCCAAAAACCCTCCCTCACATATATAAGAGCATTCAAAAAGAAGCCACCTCAAAGAGGTTTTTTTCACGGAACAGATGGACTTGCTACTACTAACACACCCCTCTACCCGGATTTTAATAGGATGTCAAACCCTCAAAAAACACTTCAACTTCTATAGTTCTTCTAATATACTCCCTTTCAAAAAAAACTCTAAAAACAATTTCTTCAAATAAGAAATTTTCTCCTGACGATGACCTAAGGTCGAAACTAGTTGAGAATAAATAACATATAAGAAATATTCCTGTTTGTCTTATTACTTTTTGTTCATACTATATATATATATATATATATATATATATATATATATATATGGATTTGATCTGTGTAGAAATCAAAGTTGACATTTTACCCTAATACTGCTTTGGTTTGGTTTCTTTGTTTAATGGCATATAAATCTTTGTGGTGTATTTAATGCCAAAACCATTCTTGTAGAAGAACAGTAGTGGTACTATTTAACCCATAGCTGGGAGGATAAGGGATTCATATCTTTCTCAGGAGTATTAGTCTGAAAGTGAATGTAATAAGGTGACTGGAGTTCGAACCCGTTACTACGATGCTGGAGTCTAGCACGTTAGCCACTACGCCACAGAGACCCCCTCATTAAAACTGGTAATATTTATAAATGAATTCAGTCAGGAAAAGGTTAAATAACTTGAATTTAAAACTCCAGCTGATACATTATATGTATGGTAATGTGATATTGAGAGTCATGTGATATTGAGAGTCATGTGATATTGAAAGTCATGTGATAGTCTTTATAAGAAAACTACAATTGGGAGAATCACCATCTCCAAAAAAGAAATTATGCACATTTTGACACATTTAAAAAGAAAGGTGATGCAGACATTTATATGAATACTAAAGTGGCTACCAAGCGTTGATTGGGTTGATGGGGAACAATGGTGTATTAATTTTGAAATTTACAAATGCTGGACATTTTCAAGTAGAATTTCAATACTATTTCTATGTGTATTTTGATTTTTAAATATCTTCAAATATAAATTAAATCTTCATAATGTTTGCACAATAAGCAAGAACTTGTGAAATTTATTGTGTATATATATTTAATTTGTCGTGAATTGTTTTATTTTCGTGGTTTCACCTGAATATACGTAAATACATACATACATACCAACTGCCTTTTATATTTGTATAGATGGTAAAAAGAAATCGAGAAAAAAAGAGTTTTCATTTTGCTTTGTTGATTTTTTGCTTGTATGTTCAATTCAATGCTTGTTATTCTATTTGATCACTGCATCAAAAATTGTCTAAACTGAATTTCCGACTGAAATTCAGATTGAAATTTTCAGCACTAGCAAGAATATGCACTCTCCTGGCGTAAATATTTATGTTTTAATATCATAAAATATACTAAATTAGAAAGACAAACGGAATTAAATAAGAACGCATATAAAAAGATAACACTTATTATTGTTGCATACCTCTTTACCGGCACTACATATCTATATGTTATATACTTCTCTTACTTCTTACTCTGTCGTCTATTCTTATGGCCGGATCTGGTATATCTTCTAAGGTCTCGTCTGGTCTTTCTTATCTGGGGATTCCGGGTCTGGTCTCTGTCGGGATCACTGCTTATCAGAAGCCCTGTGTCATTGTTAGCTTTTAGTAATAACAACAAGACTTCGATTTACGATGATGTTACTTTATTCCATAAACCCCCAGACCAGACAATGCGCGCAGATCCTTACATCTTGCTAGCTTTGCTTCTAACTCCTAACTGTGTTGCTTACAGCTTAAACCGGAAGGGGCTTCTATCGGCTTCCTATTCTCACGATCATCCCCAGAACGCAAGGTCAGAGTGAGGTCAAACGCTGTCACTCACTCTCAAGGCCATCAGCTGCACTAATGTGATTTCTACACTATTGTCATAATCATTAGGTATCTAAATGATTATGTAACATTATAACTATATTTTAATTGGTTTCTATATAAAAAAAATCATTCATATGATTGATTTTAATACATTAAAGAATGAAATAATATTAGAGATCAATAACACCAACTAATTATTTATTAAACACGGTTTTGTTAAAAACCAGTATGCAAATGAACCAAACCATATATTATGTAAACTTTTATTTCTTAGTGATATATAACACACATTGCAGGATTTTAAATGCACTAATGACATGGGCTGTTTTTTCGGCAAATGTAACTCAGATTTCCAGAAAGACATTGTTAATAGATAAGGTTTATTCTATGTATTAATGATTTTAACTATAAATATTTATTAATAAACTTATACAATTCTTAAGGGTATTATGGTATATAATGTAATGAAATATATCAAATTAGAAAGACTAACAAAATTAAATAAGAACGTATATAAAAAGATTAAACTTATTTTAATTATATTCTAATTGGTTTCTATGTAGAGGATTGATTTTAGTACTCTGGAGAATAAAACAGTAATATTAGATACCAATAACAAGTAATTATTTATCAAACCCGGTTTTGTTAAAACCAGTATGCAAATGAAACACAATATATTATGTAAACCTTTATTTCTTAGTGATATATACGACACATTACAGGATTTTGAACTCGCTAATAACATTGTCTGTTTTGGGGCACATTTTACATAGATTTTTATAGAGATTTCGTTAATAAATAGAATGTATTCTATGTACTAATTTATTAATGATTTTGACTATAAATTAAATAGTCATTGTTAAACTTACACAACTCCTGAGGGTATTGTTGTAGCACTATGGTCATTGAGGGGTTAATCTCCTTAACGAGACTTAAAATAAGTTAGATGTAAAATGTCAAAGTTAGAAGCAAAAATATCAAATTGGAAGTTTAGTACGAATTGGGAAAAACAAAGTTTATCGAGACAGCGTGTACTTCTAAAGGCCGGTAAGAAAAACGAACCGGTGATCTAGATTCGCGAGAAAAACCACCTGCCTATGATGAATTTAGGTGAGATGCGGGAAATATTAATGAACCTCGACTCTAATGACCAAGGTAGAGCAGGTTGATGTGTCGGGTTTGCTAAAAAAATATATATCTTTAGCGACCCACTCCTGCCTTCGGTCAGATAACTACGGTGTAACTTTACAGAAACAGGTAACAGTCGTTTCTGTAGAAGATGTTAGAAGGAAGCTGAAAAGGGGGGCAGCCTATTCATAGGTGTTGTTTAACTACCTCATCCCTTCCAACTTCTGTCAGGAGATTATAAGTTTGTTCCTTTCGCGGCCTCGAGCTCCTAGCAATCACATGCCTTCAGAGACCTCCTCGACCGAACCAGCCACTTCCCGGTAAGTCACCAGTCTACCCATCTTTTTTTTTCACAATAGCTAGAATAAACCAGAAGATAATCCTAATTTGAAATATCCCCGATTGCATATATACTAGATTAAAAATGTCAAATAAAAACATTATGACCAGGGAAACAGGAATTCCCCAGCTTTCTGGATAAGGATGTTTTAACAGAACCCTCTTTAGAAAAGCCTCTGCTTTCCGGTTAACGCCGGGGGTCCAGCGAGCTTCCGCCGCTGGACTTGTTGAGAGTTCAATAATAGCGTCGATCCTAGGGGGCTATCCCACCTAGGCAATACCTGCCCCCTTCACTTAAAGGGGCAGGGCTGGGTTTATTGCCCAGCGCCTGAGCTGCCTCCCCCGCCCCTTGAGGGGGAATGCCGAAGGGATCGACGCAATTTTTGTTCTTTCCCACCCATGAGCTTCGGCTTGTGGTGGGCCCACGTTAAAACGAGGCCTTGTGCCCAGCCCATACAAGTGGGGTATAAGGCAAATACACCCTCTTTGAGAAAAGGTGAAGCATCTTTTTTAATTTCCAAAATGATTTAAGGAAACGTGTGATGCTGACTAAAGCAAATCAGATGAGGAAAATATTAATGACTGTCTGATTTCAGGCCGACTTTTACCCATGCACTCTTTAAAAGAAGATTTTTCAAGCAGCAATGGTGACACCCATAAAAGAGATGGTCACGTTGAGTATTAAGAGGAAAGGTTCTCTCATGATTTGGTAGCGTGAAAGATCAGGTCCAAAGGAAGTTAGAGAAAAAGAGGCTGGATTATAAATTGGCTAAAGTGCCGATTTCCTAAAAGTAGGAAATCGAGATTTTAATCAAAGAAATGATAAATGCCCATTAATTAGGATTTGACGTTAGGAAATTTCCCACCCGTCGAATTCACGAGAAACAGAAACTAGCTCTTTTTAAAGCTCAACGCATTCGCTGGGCAGTCGCCGACCTGAGACAACAGAATCTACGCCATGCTAACAGACTGCCGAATTCATGTCCTTTAACAAGTGCCACTCACACAAACTACCCCTGGGAAAGGAAAATCAACTTGTCAATTTTGTACAACTTTTGAACAACGAATTGATATAAAAACATCTTGTTTTTCAAAACATCGAGTCCAAGAATTTTATAAACCTTAGTCGCCAGCCGTCAGCTGTTACAACCTTTACTTTTCAGGCATGAAACTTTACTCCCTTCTTCTTAAAAAAAAGTACACAATGAGGGGTAGGAGGTGTATGGTCACATCCCTCAGAAAAACTTCGCTGATTTCTGTTCCCACGTCAGACAACACAGGTGTGGCAGACGGGCGGTTGTCGCCTAAATTAGTGTTCAACGCGGTCGGGACACTAACGAACTCGAGTGGAAGTGACTTGACACTTACTAGGCGCCATAGGTCTATAAGTGACGTAGTTTCGGATACAGACACACCGAATCTTCATTTTAATAAGATATTTCTATTGAAAAATATATTTATCAGAGCTGAAGGTGATTTTTTTTAAATGGTATTTTAATAGCATTTAATTGTATAAAAAAATATTTTCTAAAAATGGAACCTATCAAGAAAAATTTGAAAATAAGACAAAGGTATTTCTATTGGAACGATTTCCTCTTCTTAACACCCAACATTTTGTCACCCAAAACTTTCAAGCAATAAACAATCCAAAGTTTCACATTAATTCATCAAACTGAATCAAAATTAGATTTTTTTTCTTTTATTTGATTGATCATCGTTTAATGCGTCATATTCACTCATTTTATGTTTTAAAGATTATTTGGATTTTTTTTTAAAGATTCAAAAGATGACACGATTGAGATAAATTTGGGACTAAATTGAATTCTTTGATTATTAATTTGCATCTTTTGTTCGACATAAATGATTTTATAACATGCAGTATTGATGGGTTTGAAATAAATCATAAGCAGATGAATTTGTGTCCGTTAAACTGCATCTAATGGTGAAGTTACAATTTTGGAGCTCTAAGGAGTGGGGATAACCCTTTATAGCCATTACTCCTATGTCCACTCTGACCAAGATTGGTAATACCTGTAAGGGACCCTTCTATGAGTTAATGGAAAAAAAATGATTTTTTTAAATATCTTTTTTTAAAAATGAGTTAAAGATAATTTGAATACTCATGAAGAATGAATAAAAAAAAAATGTCTTCGGCATAAAATAACCCAACATGCCGTAAAATCCAACCAACCCATCCCAACCCATATGAATTTAATGTCACTTAAATGCCGACTTTAGTGGCAATTAAGCTCAGTGTCGATTCGCATCCAATTCATAGTTTATACTAAAAACACTATTGTAACTGCCGCTGGTCTGAGTGGAAAGAAAATGCTCGACGCTTCATTCTGATCTTATCAAGTTTATTTCATAAGTAAAATTAAAGTCGTCGGGGTGGCCTAAAGTCGGTATCAGCCGATCAGCGAGGGAGTCTATCCCTTTTTCACTAGCGCTAGACCAAGGAGATTGTTTTTGGCATCTGAGGTGGCAATCTGAGGTGGAGTGCCACACCTACCATCAGCTCCTTACTTTACCGCACAGATCCCTAAGCTACTCATACGCTGAGTTGGCGAGGGCCGGTATCGAACTAGGAACCTTGTGGCTTCTAGCCGAACGCTCTACCGACTGAGATTACCCAACTGCACAAAAGAAGAAATAAATAACATTCAATAAAGAAGAAAGAGATAAAATTCAATAGAACATAAAAACAAATACATTTCAAAAGAAATGGAAACCAAAGAAAGAAATGGACACACATTCTTACCGTGTTGCCTCTTGGACCAGCAGTAGTAATCTAAATAGTGTTTGTATATGGACTCTAATTCCCTTTACACATTTCCGTTTGGTGACATTGCAGAAAATTAACGGCTCAGCAGCAACTGATAAATGGGATTTATAAAAAAAATTACTCTAAGACTAAATATTATGGTGATAGTTAAATTGATAAACAAAAATAATTATTTAGAAATAAAGTATAGCTAACAAATCAATTTAGTGACCGTAGCAACTAGTATTTACCTCGTACCTCATGTGTATGGGTTAGGCATAAATCCCTATTAATGTGGGACCACCCACAAGCCTAGATTCATGGGTGGTGGGTGAAAATTGCGTTGATCCCGTTGATTCCTCCTCCTCAAGGGGCGCCTCAGGCACTGGGCAATAAACCCATCCCTGCCCACTTGAATTGAGGGGGCAGGTATTGCCTGGGGGATAGCCCCCTAGGATCAACGCTATTAATT
>CM042143.1:127513435-127790935 GCA_023376005.1 Doryteuthis pealeii | reverse complement strand
CTTCTCCTAGACTGGTCGCCCCGGGTTTCTTACTATTTACACATAATGTTGCGTAGCAGCGTCGTCACGGTACTAAATTGCAATAGTTTTATCTTCGTTGTAAGGGATGACAATAACACCAAAGTTATCCTCCAGAAGTTTATTGAAATAAATTCAAGCTTCTTAACTTCGAGAGAGAGGGTCAGTTTAATTAATATATTCAGTCTTTAGACTTTCGGTCCTTCGATTAAATTTCTGGGTGACAAGCTTTTTCAGTTGGTAAATATTAAGGCTAGCTTTCCCAACACCAACTACACGAGGTCCCGCTCGGCCAACAACTCGCATCGACTCTCCCGACTACTGACTCCGATCACCTCACTCTCTCTCCGGCTGACTGCCTCCGGGGCTGACTGACGACTCACCTGTCTCGAGCCCTCAGTTCTTTTATATTCATAGCTACTCCTACGTATTTTATCTCTTGATCTGATAACGGGAAGTTGTTATATTTCTTTGTTTAATAAAACCGGAAATTCATATTTCCGTTTGTACAATATATAACACTCCTTCTTATCTCATTTTTCAAAAATGTTCACGTGGACATTTTTCTAACGCCCCACTATCATTCATTTTTTTTTGCTTTTGCTTTTGATTTTTTCTAAACCACTCTATCTGACCTCTCTCTCTCTCTCTCTCTACATGTTTACAAAATATGAAATAAAAGTAAAAACAAAACAATACAACACAAATCAAGAGAGCGAAAAGAAAAGAAAATGGCAAAAAGTATGTGAGAAGTTGTACTTACGTATAGTCGTCTGATAGAAAGTTCAATTTTTCTTCTTTTTTTTTTTCTTTTTTAAATGTCCTTTGTTATAATTCTGTCTTCTTCTTTTGTTTAAAATATGTCTGTAATAATTTTTTTTGTCGTTTTCAAAGTCTATAGGAAGTTTTTTTTGTTTGTTTGTTTCTTAAAAGCCGCCACCTACACTATTAATCACGATGTAAAGTCACTTCTTATTTTTAGAATGTATATTATCATAAAATGGAGTTTTGTTTCTTTGTTTAATGGTATTACAAACTTTGTAGGTTATTTAATGTAGTGGTACTATTTAACCCATCGCTTGGATAGTGAGAGGGTTCATACCTTTCCCAAGGGTATTTGTCAGAACGTAATAGCACGACTGAAGTTCGAACTCGCTTACTACGATGTTGCAGTTCAGCACGTTAGCCACTAATACCACGGGGACTCTCCCGAGAAAATCCGATGTTATGTTCAACTTCCAAAATTTAACCTTGTATGGCAAAAGGTCAAATAAGGAAGGGAAAAGAAGTCAAGAAAATTGTGTTGCATAAATGTTTCAAGTGAGATTTGCTTTTTTGCCTTTGAAAATCAGCTTTTGAAATTTGTCCTTCGATTTGAACACAGACCACTGGCATTAAAGCACTTACTTTATCCACTTATACAAATGTATTCTTAGACTTTATCTTTATGAAGACGATTCTATTGAAGTGAATGAGCCATTAATTAATTGAACGACAACAACACAACAACTAGTTAAGCCTAAGTAAATTTGTACATGAAGCAATTGATATATAAAATACTCTGGAATATTCTATATTTTCATTTGAGGGATACCATTCCTTGATTCTTAATTGGCTGCTAACTTTAGAGTGGTTATGGTGCTTAGTATATCACACAAGGCCAATTTTTAAGCGATGGTTTGAATTCAAAGTTTTCTTTTAACTAGACTGTTTGCCTTATCAAGGTTAAAGAACCCAAGCTGCTGTCTTACTATTTACACATCTAAATAATCCACTATTCTGCACTATGCTTATGACGATGTAGAAACCGTATTGGGTTACGGATTGCTTGCTACCCCTTGTCTGCCAATTCGACAATAATTGGAATCCCACTGCAATGGTTCTAATCCCACTTCTACAGATTCTAAGAATTGCTGGATTTGCAAAACGATTGGTTTCCAGATTCCAACAACAAGGATTATCGCCAAAAAGAATGCAGAGATAAATGACACTTTAGGAAATTATTAAATCTTTTTTTCTTTCTTTCTTTTTTCTTTTCTTTTCCTTTCCATTTTTTTCTTTTCTTTAATCTTAATATTGGCCGGTTTAGTAATTTTCTCACTGATTTCTAAAGGCTGAAAAAGACAGTTGCTTTTAATGGGATTTAGAAGAAAAAAGAAAAGAAAGAAAAAGAAAAAATTGATTCTTCTCTTGATTCCCTAAAAAATGAAAATCGATCAAGTTTCAACAACAACAACAACAAATTGTCTCTTCTCTTGTAAAAAGTAATGAACGTATAATGCGTGAAAAATATTCTTCTGTTTTATCATGAAAATAATAAAAAATGTTAGATTTATACTTTTTTTTTTCATTTTCCTTTTTTTCATATTTCTGTTTAAAAATTATAGTACGATAAAAGATTAATTATGGGAGCGTTCATTTTCCTGTTTTAGGTTTGACTTTTTTTTCATTTCGTTAAGATTATTGAATTTATCGTTGAAGGTTTCTAATGAGCTATGTAACTGTTCTTCGACGGTAACTTTGAAGGTGACTGTCTTTGTGCTCATACAAGAAAGAGATTAAATTAATCTTCCGATAAGAGGGTTTTATGAAATAGAGAAAAAAAATGTTGTCGTTAAGCAGGAGTCACCATCAAAATACCGTGTAGGCTCGTGTATAAGTCGATCACAAAATCATTAATTTAAGGGATTTGTAGAGTAGAAATGGACTGTCCCATTGATACGATTTGAGTTGCCATTTTAGACCTGTAGTTGAATGCAGTTTCACAGTGGATATTATTTGTGGTATAAAGTTTGATCCTTTCTTAAAGTAGAAAGATGTAGTATCAGTTTTTATCTTTGTCAGTTGATCTGCCCGTGAAGTAGAAAGATATATATCAGATATAATCCTTGTCTGTTGCTCTGTCCTCAAAGTAGAAAGATGTATCAGATTTAATCCTTGTCAGTTGATCTGTTCTCGAAGTAGAAAGATGTATCAGATTTAATCCTTGTCAGTTGATCTGTTCTCGAAGTAGAAAGATGTATCAGATTTAATCCTTGTCAGTTGATCTGTTCTCGAAGTAGAAAGATGTATCAGATTTAATCCTTGTCAGTTGATCTGTTCTCGAAGTAGAAAATGTATCAGATATAATCCTTGTCTGTTGATCCTGTTGGTCTTTCCTTGAAGTAGTCCATCAAGCAAGTAATTTTAGGACAATTTATCAACGCCATTAAATAGTAAATTAAATACATGTTTAGCGTTTTTGATTGGTCAATTCAGTCACCGCCAATTAGAATAGTCTATAAGTATTAGTAGTGATTTTTCACACAGCTTATACCCAAAATCGTCCAACACCCATTAAGTAATGGGGGCTTCTACAGGAAGCACAAAACTATACAACTTATCTCCTTCAATAGTATATAAGAGCCTGGCTTTTTAGAGGCCAGGGAACTCGTATTCACGCTGAATGTTAGAAATTATGTTAGTGTTAATACTACTACTACTACTACTACTTCGTTGACGTTACATTCTATAGGATTGAATTTTAAATCTAACAGTTGTTCCTAGTCCATCTCATTGTACAGGGTGATCAAAAAGTCTTGTCACTCCTACATATTGTTTTAACTTTCATTATTTTTTTTGTTTTAATAATATGATATATGTATAAGTTATGTTATTATTTTACCTCTAAAACAAATCTTTAAAAATTAAATTATTTTATAGAATTTCAGGTTATAATTAAATACAATTATTTTACCTCCAAAATATTATAAAGAAATATATACCTAATGTAGGTGGGTTATCTGGCTTGGTCGATATACCCCTTTTCAAACCAACCAATCATGGCCCGCAATTGTTGGCACCAGAAATAAAAATATATGTATCTTCTTTTTCAACCAACATCTCGAAGGTAGCGGACGTCAAGTTGTTGCTGCTACTATATCAGCAGAGAAAACGAGGAGAATCGTTTGTGAGTACAAAATCTTTAACATAACTCTTCCAAGGACTCTGTTAAGTGGACTAATATTCATTTATATCAATATACTACAATATAGCCGTAAACAGAACAATTTGTTTGCAACTAAAAATATCACAACTATATTTTCTTTATATATGAATGTAATACAATATTCTTCAAAACTCAAAGTTATTCCACATGCTTCCTGTTACTGGCTTATGTTATCACCTTAACCACAATATTTTGCGGCTTAAATCATCATGATAAATTGACGTGTAGTAAAGTAGATTCTTCTGTTGGTGGGGGGCATATCATAGATTGGGGGTGGAGCATGAGACCCCAAGCGCCGGCTATGTCTAAAAGCAGAGTTCATTTCTTCAGATTAGTTTGGATCTGTGTTCTTTAGCAAGGTAATGGGTTTGATTTTAACTGACAGCTAATTTATTTAGCATATATTTACATATTTGAATCTTTATACACGTCTGTGCATTAGTTATTTAAAAAATCAAGTTGCTGCAACAAGTCTTTCGAGCCATCCTGTATTTGAATGTCAACCTCACAAAATACTAATCTAATATTTTTGCGTAAAACTGAGGCCTTCAAAATTTGACCTATACACGAGTATATACGATCAGTGCAAGGGGTTTATAAATCCACCATACAGCAGTGGTTAACAAGCTATTCCCAAAAACCGTTATAAATGAAAGTGCTAAGTAAATAATTATTATTGCTGTGTCGTTAATTTGATCGTCAGCCTGTTAGTCGTTATAGTAAAGCTGAATAAATATTTAATAGTTTCATTTTGGATCAGTTGTTAGCAAACTAATCTGGTAGATCATTGCGACTAAAATGTCAGATTGTCAAATAATTCATAGGTAGCCTATTAATTATTTACGGTAAGCGTAGATTAGATTCAAAACTAACGGTTTAGTGGGAAAACACATTTTTAACCCTTTGTTAAACTCATTTTTCTATTTAACCCATAAATGGAACCCTAATAAGTACTACGAATCCAGTTCAGAGTGGACTTGGGAGTAATAGCGATGAAAGGGTACTCCACACTCCCCAGAGCTCCAGAACTGGAACTTCACCATTAGATGCAGTTTAACGTATACCTAGGACACTAAGACCCTCAGCCACCACCTTATAACACATATATGTTTAAAAGGGATGGGGTTTGACATAAGGGCAATAGGGTTGAGACAACCATATAGGTACTAGGGTTTGATTAGCCAATTAATCGGAGGGGGCCTCTCCGACCGACTGTTTAGCCTAAGTAGAGGCTAAGATGGAGTTTTACATGTCATGGATTGCCCAGCCATCAGGATTCCGCCCTTAAGCACCACGGGTGGTCTGCTACATTGGAGCTTTTTAGAAATTTATAGGTGGCTGACCCGGGGGGGAGGAACAGTTATTGTTGACTTCACCACAGGCACACAGTGAGAATCGAACTCACCAGTAATGTTATATTACCCTAGCACGACAATCATTACACTGCACGGCACGACCCCCACCCTCTTTTTACAAAGGAATTTGCACGCGTTACAGAATGATTAGATAAACGTTTCAAATTTCTTTTTCCTTTTTATGAATTTACTAGAATCGGCTGCCCGGCGTTGCCTGGGTAGAGGTGTAAAATAAAAAGTTAATCTCGCAGATCATTGATTGTTTTGGTCTTCCATAATTGATTTGTTTATGTTTTAATCACGAACACAACCAATGACTTTCTCTTTTCTTACTATTCAAATCTTAATTTTTAAATATCTCTCTAGATATAAATAAAATCTTCATTATTTTTGCACAAAAAGCAAGCTCTAGTAATAGTGAATGTGTATATATATTTACTTTGTCATTAATTGTTTTATTTTCGAAGTTTCCTCCGGACATACATACATACACACAACTTCCCTTTAAATATGTATAGATTTTCAAAATAAAATGTTCAAATTAATTAATTTATTTATTTGTCGATAACTTTGACATAAATATGATCACTAATGCGTATAATTCTTTAACAAAAAATTCATCTAGTCTTTTCACACGAACGATATTGTTAAAACAACCTGCTTAAGCGTTCGTGCTGTTGATATAGTAAGCAGCACGTGTCCACGCATTTGTACGCGTAGTTCAGCGATCGTGATAAATGCCAACCATTGCGCATGCGTGCCCACATTTCTTAGAATTTACGTCATGCTTCAACCAACATTTCCCAATTTCTTTTGATCTGGTCCGTAGTTATGCAATATCTACGTCACTTAGGACGTTTTTGTGATACCTTGTTAACCACAGCTACATGGTGTCATTATGAGGTATAGAAATAGAAAGACAATATTAAATATTATGCTAACAGATATCTGTTTCAACCTGTGGGATTTATAAAGTGCAATTCAATTGAAATCATTTGAAAATTAAAATGAAGACAATTGTAAAAAGACACTTTATTAACTGGTTTTCATCAGAGCATTTATTTTTGTATGGTGTCATTATAAACCCCTTCCTCTTATCGATAATCTTCATACAATGACTGCTATTTACACAGTAGCATTGCAACCAACAAAGCCTTCATCAGATGATAACTTTGGGTTCAGGCATGGTTTCGGGACCGAAGCATCATTACCACTAACCCAGAGCGCCCCAGCAGTATCTCACGATACCACCAGAGGATCGAATTTTGAAGGCCTCATTTTTCGGTAAACAAATAATCTGACGAGTAATAAAATATCTACGTCTCTTATGACACAATTTAGGGTTGTAGAATTTATTTGAACTAGCAGGATATATCACAGTATGATAATTTAATTATTAAAACGTTGGATATGTTTACTTAAGAGCTATTGCTAAATAGTTCAATATGTAAAGAGCATAATAATCTTGATTTAACTCCCTTTCACACTTTTTTAAATTTCTTTCCTTCTTTTCATCTTTTCATTATGTTCGATTGAAACATATCTTTTCCATACTCTCTTTTTCTTTTTTTTCTATATTTCTCTGTGTAGCATATCCCTTTACTTCCTTTCTTTCTTTATAATAAAAACGGGATGGTCCATTATTTAGATGAAGTGACAACACTCATAAGAAATAAAAATTCGGCGGATAAGCAACACCAGATAATCAGGATATTACATTTTATTTTGGACGGTCTCATCTTTAACCAGAGGGTGTTGCAAGATGATAACGGTCGTACAATCAAGTAACACGAGTATTAATATATAGATAAGATACATTTCTTAATTGGAAAAAAGGTTGAACTTTAATTTGCAAAATACGTTTCGGTGACGATAACAACAGCAGCAGCAGCAACAGTAGCAGCGGCCGCAGTAACAGCAGCAGCAGCAGCAGCAGCAACTGCAAGTACTCTCTTTGGATTAAATAAGTTTTAATACTTCACATTTTCAAATAAAATAAAAAATCCCTGTCCACATTTTTATTAGGTCATTAGTAATAATAATAGAAATGAACAAATCTTTTCAAATCCCATTAAATATGTTAGCTTCGGGCTAACTATTAGTTTAATTAATAATCAGAAGAATTTAATGATCCACACAGGAAGTAATTATTACACTATTTGCATAATATCCGTCAAAAATATGTAATTATTTAAGAAATTTGGAAATACAGAGAAAATTCAACTTGTCGACTGGGGCTTTAGAATACACCCACTGCAGAGGGGTAAGACCTATTTGCCGTGGGTGGCGACCCGTGATGCTTAAGGATAGAATCCTGGTGGCTGAGTAGTCCTCGACATGCAATACTCCACAAACTAGACGGGCGGTCGGAGAGGCACCTTCCGATCAATCGGCTGGTCACGTCAAGCCCTAGTACCTATATGATTGTATCAATCCTATTTCCCTTATGCTAAACCCCAGCATTTATATCGTATATGTGCAAGAAGGCGGTGGCTGAGGGTCTTACTGTCCTGTGTATGACGTTAAACTCTATCTGATGGTGAAGTTCTAGTTTTGGGGGTGTTCATCACTATTAATCCCAGGTCCACTCTGACCCGGAGTAGCTGTACCTATTAGGGTCCCATCTAAGGGTTGAATAGAACAAAAATGAGTTAAAAAAATGTGTTTAAAAGAATTGAGTTTTAAAAAATCAGTACTACCAAAGATTAATAAAAACAAAATGTCCTCGGCATAAAATAACCCAACAAGCGTTGGCATGCCGTAAAATCCAACTAATCAACTAACTAACCAACTAGCACAGTTCAACAGATACTGAAGCTTAGGAAATAATTGACATTACACTTTACTCTGATGGAAACGTTGGTAAAGAACTCTACTTTGATCCTTGTGGAGGCGCAAGGTGTAATGGTTACCGTCGAAGGAAATAGAATCACCATCACGAGTTCAAATCCTGGATGAGGCTGTTTGGATTTCACATAGCGCTAATACCCTCGGGAAAGGTATGCATCCAACTATCTTCCCCTCAGCTATGGGTAAATAGTAGGGCAGCCTGGGCTCTTTATCTTCGGTTAGGTAACCGGTCTAGGCGAGGGGAAAACTCTTAATTCAAACCTGTTAAACTTTGCTTAAGAAATTGACATTGTGTCACATCCTACTCGTGCGGAGGGGTTGGGTAAATACATACATACTTTGATCCTAGCTAGGGCGCACATATACTACACTCTGATCCTTGCCAAAATTTCAAATGGACAAAAAAGAAAGAAAGAAAGAAAGAAAATCAAACTGGAAAAAATCTACACACACACACACACACACACACACACATATATATATATATATATATATATATATATATATATATATATATAAACTACTAAAAGTAGAGGAATCATATGTAAAATGGGGAGGTGATATTTTATTATGGAATAAAATAAAAAAATTTATTTTATATCTTATTTCACAATAAAATATCACCTCTCCATATTACATATGATTCATCTACTTTTAGTAGTTTATAAGTTTTCATGTACCAAAAATCTATATATACACACACACACACACACACACACACATATATATATATATATATATATATATATATATATATTGATATATATTGATATATATTAATAAGTAATGATTGTTGTAAAGATAATTATCTGTTTAATTATCAGAGATAAGTAATTATCATTGAAGAAATAAATTATTGGTTGAGTCAATTATCGGATCTAATTGATCACTTCTAGTGAATTGACTAATTATCTTTTTAATTATCAGAAATAACATATCACTGCAGAAATAACTGGTTATCTTTTGGAGTTTTCATACCGATGGCAAGATGATTAAACAAAAGGAAATTCTTGTTCATCGTTTACTCGTATCACATCATGATATTAAATCTGTTACGATGTTTCTCGTTTGATAATTCAAATAATTTTTTGGTTCATAACGTTCAAATTATTCACCATATGGGGAAATTAATAATAATAATAATAATAATAATAATAATAATAATAATAATAATAATAATAAGAAGAAGAAGAAGAAGAAGAAGAAGAATGGGTGAAGCTCACAGGGTGAAGATGAAGGAAAACGAAAAGATAGACAAATACCTGGACCTTGTTAGAGAATTGAAAAAGCTGTGGAATATGAGTGTTAAAGTGATACCAATTGTAGTTGGTTCACTATGAACGATCCCAAAAGGCTTGGGGGAAAAAGACTGGAGGAACTGAGATTAGAGGAAGAATTGACCAGAAGAATTGACGTCTGCATTGCTGAAATCGGCTAGAATACTCAGAAGAGTCCTGGAGATCTGAGGAGACTTGCTGTCACTCAGACTCCAATGAAAGACCACCAGCTAACGCTGGTGTGAAAAACTCGATAAATTAAAAAAAAAAATTAAAATTAAATTAAAAAAAAAACCATTTATACTATTTTAGGTAAACTAATCGTTGATGTTCGAAATACGCCAGACTACACAGCGCAGGATAGCGTCGTCAGTTATGTTATTGACTGACTTCATAGGAGGGTTTCGGGTCTTCAACATAATACCCTCCTCAGCCAGCCAGACCCCGTTGGAGATGATCAAACTCCAACACGCACCCATGTGCAACGCCAACAGAAAAATGATTAGAATACGCCAACGCAATCCTCGACCTCTTTATATCCGATTGGCCAATTCCACAGCCAATCATCGATAAGGGTAGTTTTTATAATCAGGATCGCGTGACTCAGATATTTTTTATTTAATAATACATTGTCATAGCTGGGATGATACTCTTGGAGCAATCTTAGACAGCTTCATAAGGCGCGTTTCAACTGTACCCTTTAATGTAATTTTTGTTAATTCACCAATGTTAGTGTCGAACTCCAGCCAAGTGTCTCTGTTAGTGGCTCTTGGCCATTTGATCTTTCTAAATGTATTGGTCAAAATTCCTTCGGCTTGGAGTGACTGGGCACTGTGGTATGCTTCCCGGCCCTGCATCTTCTTTGTCTCACCAGGAGTAACTCCTGTGCGCTGCTGATCGGTTATTTTGACCTTGACATTTTGTCCTGGCCTGAGGGATTTTTAGTCCGTGTTCATTCTTGCATATTTTTCGGCATGGGCATGTCACTCTCGTTGTCCTTGAGTTCAAAGCTGTGTTCGATTCCATAATGTCAATCAATTTGGGGATCTCATGCTCCCCCCCCCTCTCGGCATCCCCTGGAGGTATGGTTCTATTGTAGTTTCTGTAGCGTTGCTTAATCCTAAGCCGGGTTGCTAGCCCGGACTTATTATTAGATAGCTTTAATGCGCCAAAAACAAAGCCAGCCGCCATTCCTAACATTACACAGAGCCTCCACAGAATAAAATATGTTCTTCTTCTAAAATTACAAATTGTGTAAAATTCTAAAACGCTAAAAACCGGAAGAAGAAACATAAATCTCATCAATCTTTATGAAATTAATTTGTTAAATTCTATCCAGATAATTCCGTAAATCTTAAGAAGGATTAAAATTTATACATTTCCGCTGATAACAAATCACAACAACAACAACAAAATTGCGCTGACAATTTATTCAACTAAAAGTTTCAAATCAAACCCCAAGGGTTAATTCTTGATCTAACGGAATAACATTTTTGTTATTCTCCTTCTTTCTTGACAAAAACACATTTCATCTCAAATATTTTAATTTGGATTTATGACCTGTGAAATCCGAAGAATCACCAATTGAAATAGACCAAATATTTTTGCCATAAACTCATTGATTTTTCTAAAGAAATATTTTATTATCAAAATGTATGCGAGTATATCAAAAGTATTTTCGTTTTTACAGATCTTTACTCAGTCTATTTCATATACGTTCATCTCATATACGCATACACACACACACAAACGCACACACACAGACACAGACACAGACACACACACACATATATATATATATATATATATATATATATATATATATATATATACTTTCAATAAGAATGAAAAACCTAACAAACCGTCATTTGGCTATTATAAATTTTATTTTGACCAGAAGTCAATGAATGAGCCTAGTTTCATCAGATAGCCAACTACATAATAACCTAGGAGAAGAAACTAGAATACAGAAAATATTTTTCATTTTCTTTCCTTCTCTTAAAAACTATTACATTTGATATGTTTACTTAGAAGCTATTGCTAAATCGTTCATGTAATCTTGATTTAACTCTCTCTCTCTCTCTCTCTCTCTCTCTCTCTCTCTCTCTCTCTCTCACACACACACACACACACACACACACACACACACACACACACACACACACACACACACACACACACACACTGTTTTTTTTCTTTCCTTTTTTTTTTCTTTTCATTATGTTCCATTAAAATATATTAGCGTTATCGCTTCCACACGCAAACCCTCTCCCTCTATCTTTCTCCTACTCTCTTTCTTTCTTTCTTTCTTTCTTATTATATTTTTTCTGTGTAGCATGTTCTTTTTCTTCCCTTTCCTTCTGTATGATAGAAACGGAATGATGTCCATTACTTAGCTGAGATGACGATACTCATAAGAAATCGGAATACGGTGGATAATTAATACCAGATAATCAGGCTTTGCATTTTTGCATTTCACCTTGGACGATTTGACTGTCTCGTTATTAACTAGAGGCTTTTGCAAGATGATAACAGTCGTACTTTTAAGGAATACGAGTATTATTCATATGTAGATCAGTCTCAAAATTATTTTTTGATTATGAATATTAATATAATGGGCGACATATAAGATAATAACATGTTTCCGTATCCCCAATGATTCTTGCATTAAATCTTTGATGCAAAAATATTGGCATTATAATACATTTCAATATTCAAACCTCCAGCCATGTTTTTGTATTCTTTTCTCTGTCACATTATTCCGAATAAAGCTCAGTTAAACTTAGTCATTTATTCTTGATACAAAGAACAAAAATAAATTCTCATTAATAAAATAAAATAAAATAAACGTTTTATCCCATTGTTCATTGTCACGTCGTATGTCAATTATTTGTTTCATGTTCCTTGACGTGAATGGTTTGGAATAAGCGCAAATATGGCTTTCAAAGAAAAAAAGATTTTAATTCAATTGAATCTATAGAATGTAAGAGAGAAACCAAGTTGGTTGGTTGGTTGGTTGGTTGGTTGGATTTTAAGGCATGTCAACCTATTGGGTTATTTTATGCCGAAGACGTTTTAGTTTTATTCATTCTTGATTAGAACTCAATTTTTAAACTCATTTTTCCTATTTAACCCTAACAGGTATTACCACTCCGGGTCAGAGTGGACCATGGATTAATGGTAATGAAGGGGTACACATTCCCCACAGCTCCAGAATTAGAATCCTCAATGGGAGTATCTCTTAAGATGTTCATTTCTTTTTATATATACACCGTTAGAGCTAATGGCTTGTGTCCGGTGTTGTAGGAAAACGGACGATTCCTTTCTTTACATTGTATGGTTGGTGGGTGTTGAAGTTGAGGTGCTGTCCAGTGAAGGTTGGTTTTCGATACACGGATGATTGTTCCGTGAGAGTTATTAACACATCTAAGAAGAACAATTTGTTATCTTGTTCTTTCTCAATTGTGAAATAGAGGGATGGGATGGGTTGGGTTCACATGATCCATTAGTACTCGACTAGAAGGTTCCCGAGTTCAACAAGGAATACTAGAAGAAGACCGGAGGGCACATCGACCGAAACGTTGTGTATATAACAATAAAGATGAGGACAACAGTCCGAAAAATCCAAATCCAAAGCTACATCCTAATAACACGCAGTTGTACTTATATATACAACAAAATAGCGGTTTACAGTGTTAATGAGAAGGCTAATTTGCATATTGATATTAAAAATTTGATTTTAATAAATATGTGCTTAGTATTACTAATTTTTTAATTGTTTGGTTTTATCTTAATGAATATGAGCAAATATCTTGGGGATAAATCTTAAAAGAAATCGATTAACTGTCATTTTATTCTTTACTTCCTATTTTAATTAAATAGATGAATTAGGAAAATTTAGCAATGAAAGACGGGACTGATGGAAGAGTAAATTTCAGTTGTTGTAATTTTTTGTTATACACCCCCCCTCTGTTTCAAATCTTTTTATCTGCATTATTATTTAGTTTCATTGGCATTTCTAATCTATTAATAATAGAGATTCGCTTCCGGTTTTTGTATGTAACAAAAACTACGTCACTGATTACGTCACACTGCATAAAACGTCATAACGTAGAATAAATACACTCAAAATTTGAGCATGCAATGTTAGACAGTCCTCATTGTTTTTTTAAAACAAGTTTTAATAAATACATACCTGGTATTATCTATCTATATATAGTTTGTTTTATTTTAATATATATTTAAAGTTATCAGAACTAAGTTTCCATTTCAATTTTTTTATTTTTTACTCCTTTGATAAATTTATTTTATTTTTTACTCCTTTAATAAATTTGATGATTTTACTTTACTTATGATACAAACTCTCTGATATTAAATTTTCAACTCCCATCCCCTCAGGCAATATTTATTTTACGTCGCCCAGAGGGCGTTTTTTATTTTGTACTAGTTTGATATATTTTATTACATTAAAACTTTAATACTTGCACCCGGGGTGTGCATATATTTGCTAGTATGAATAAAATATTTTGGATTTCCTCGAAATTTGCTTAGTGGTTCCAAAATATGACAAATAAAAAGAAATAATTCATTTAACATGATTCATATTGATTTTCGCGAAATGGAAAATGTTAAATTTCGCAACCTTAAAAATTGTCAATACTCTCATCAAATGTAATAACAATGGTTGTATTCTTTTTATTTTTCAAGTTGTTGGGACATATTTTCAATAAGAGATGTAATATTTTTCTTTTCCTTTTCTTTTTAAGAAAAGATTATATCCTATTTGCAATAAAGTAGAGGACATTCCAACTGATATTAGTGATGTAAAGTATTCGTCGTTTGAATCTTAATAGCTTCATTAAGACCAATTTTCAAAAACATTTCTGCAATCACACAACCTTAAAACGACCAAAATAAAAAATAAATTGAACATTTATTTCTGATAAAACAACCACAGAATTTTAAGCAGAATTTTTTAATGAAAACATCTATATTTTCTGACTTTTTGAATTCAAGCACACGCGTATATATATATATATATATATATATATATATATATATATATATATAGTGGAATGTAAATATATACGCATAGATAATATATGCATACATACAGTCGAATCAGGTTTCATAAGTTTTATTTCTAGATCGAGACTGAATAAATTTTACGGTCTACTAATTTTACGTATTGGTTAAGATATTGGCTCGGGCTATTGTCGGTGAAATACATATCTATTTCAAAAGTTTTATTCAGAAGTTTAAAAAGTTTGCAACAAAGTTCTGTTGGTGTGCAAACATATACATCTAAATACAACCACCAGGAAATACACGAATGTATATATCTACCAAACCCTTGCGTCATGGGCAGGATGTGACACAAGGTAAGTGGTCTAAGGCTGGTTTGAATTCAGAGTGTTTCTTCCCCTAGACTTGTTGCCTAACCCAGTCTGTTCTACTATGTACCCATAGCTAGGGGGACATGTTTATGCCTTTCCTAAGAGCATAAGAGGCCAAGTGGAATGTAAACAGCTTCGTCCAGGATTTGAACTCGGGTCACTGATGCCATTTGCTACGACAATCACCGTTACAGAAAGTGTGCCTCCTCACGAATGTATGAATTAATATTTTACGAGTTTAAATACTCGTTTCTGTTCGATAAGATATCAAAACATTGGGAAACTAATAAAAAAGAAAAAAATCCCTTCTGCATATATTCAATTGGCTGGGTGTGCGTGGTGTCATGGTTATAGTTGTAGGGAATGGACCACCGACTTGGTTTCAAATCCTATACGAGGCTGTTTTCATTTCACACAGCGCTAATACTATTGGGAAAGCTATGCATGCAACTACTCTCCCTCCAGCTACGGGTAAATAGTAGGACAGAATGTATTCTTTAACCATGGCTAGGTAACCCGTCTAGGAGAAGGAAAATTCCGAATTCAAACCTGTTAATCTCCGCTTAAGAAATTGACCTTATGTCACATCCTGCTCGTGCGGAGTGGTTGGTATATATATATATATATATATATATATATATATATATGTGTGTGTGTGTGTGTGTGTGTGTGTGTGTGTGTGTGTGTGTTTATTTCAATTATTCTAAACAATGTCAATTTTACAATTTTTGTTGTTAATTAATTAATATCCACCGAAAGTTGCTAGAAACAAAAAATTAAGGTGCTGAATACTAGTTAACAATAATTAATACTAGTTAACAATAATTATTCAATGAGTTAAACTATAAGTTCCTCTTTTTAAATTTTTGAACAATAGAATTTCTTGATATTCACTAAACTTAGTCCAATAAGTGAAGTTGATGTTCTAGCCCAGGTGAAATGTTAAGAGTTTGAAGGCTGATTTTAACGGCAAGTATTTTGGTACCAAATTATCTTCTAACCCAAACTGTGAATACATTGCATGGAGTCAGATGAACTTGTACCAGCGCTTTTATTCCCGATGCCAAGTAGTGCACTGGCAGTCAGCAGATCATCTAAGAAAACACATTTCTAACTGTCTGCAGTACTATGAATTGTGTACATTGTGTCATCCAAGTATATTTATTCCGTCATTATTCTTTATCTATCCTGTTTTGTCTGTAATAAGCTGTTGCAACTGTTGAAATGAGTACGTATATACTCTGTATATACTAAAATGAGACTATTTAAAAGACAGAAAACTAGAGGTGATAGAGCAAAACTGTTTATAAATTTGAATTCAGCACACCCAAATTAGTAAAAAAAACACCTATTCACATTCTTGCCTCAGACAAAAAATATGTTTTTGTAAACCAGTGTAATTAGACCTTTTCAATGTGAAATGTATTTCCTGGTCTTGGTAGGCAATGATAGTTATGATACAACAGAAAAGCAGTATTTCTTGAGGAGGACTTACGGTTCCATCTAGCCAAATGGCAGAATTTGTTTAAGCTTTTTTTTACAAGTATTTATTTTATATTACGGCATATTTTTTAAATTTATTTTTTAATGTTTCTTTACAATCTTTTATTATTAGATTTCTGAAGAAAAAGAAGAAAAAAAACAACCAGTTTGTGTATTTTTGTAGATTTTTAACATTTTTCAGACAAAACAGACATGAATTGATTATAAAAACAAATCAGCCTGTTAGAAATCTACCTGCCTATGTGTTATATACCCTAACTATGAACATTAATGTGCATGTCTTAATCCTCATAAATACGGGAGTATTATGCTGACTGAGTAGTCTTATACCACTAGCAGTGGTTTACCTTCTTCACACCGGTGGCGAATATCATATTTTATAAAGATGTTTTGTCAGAAATAAATGACCAATTTATTTTATATATACTAGCAAAATAAAAAAAACACCCTCTGGGCGACGTAAAATAAATATTGCCTGAAGTTGAAAATTTAATATCAGAGAGTTTGTATCATAAGTAAAGTAAAATCATCAAATTTATTAAAGGAGTAAAAAATAAAAAAATGGAAATGGAAACTTAGTTCTGATAACTTTAAATACATATTAAAATAAAACAAACTATATATAGATAGATAATACCAGTCATGTATTTATTAAAACTTGTTTTAAAAAACAATGAGGACTGTCTAACATTGCATGCTCAAACTTTGAGTGTATTTATTCTATGTTATGACGATTTTAGGTAGTGTGACGTAGACAGTGACGTAGTTTTTGTTACAGACAAAAACCGGAAGCGAATATCCATTATTAATAGATGTTATAAAGATTCTATTTCATTTCCAACCTCCGTTTGGTTATTTCTCATTTAGTAACTTTTGGTAGGAGGCAACATTATGTGACATGTGGGGCCGTATATAATAGTGGGTCATATAGTAGAGTCTTAGTTAGTCTTTATATGTATACATGAAATCAAGCAAAGGTCTTTAAAAACCATAATACTTTTTGTATCTTCGCCGCTCACATTCTTATTCTTTATTGAATAAAGGGAGATAATAAAGTATGCATAAATTAATAGCTAATAATAGGTTTTAGCTATTAATTTATGCATACTTTATTATCTCCCTTTATTCCATAAAGAATAAGAATGTGAGCAGCGAAGGTCTGATTAGGTTGTTTACCGGTTAGGTTCTTTCTGTTCGTTCATTTGCAAAATAAAGAAATAAAAAAAATAAGATTAAAAATTTAAAATAACAACATCTAAATCCTTTGAAAAGCAGAACCTCTCGGCAATTATTGTTGTATCAATTAAGTGAAAATGTCACTGCCTCGAATAGAACTACTTCTTCCTCAACAAAATAAAGTTGAATAAGAATGAAACAACATTTTAGCTTTAAGCGTCGCTTCTCTATTTGCAATAAAACGGAAAATCTCGTAAATAATTCCTTCATCTGTAGATATTTTAATTGCAGATTTATAAATGATAATCAATCTTGTTATTGACGAAATCCTAAGAATCGCGTTCTTTTTTTTTTGGGGGGGGGGCAAGTCCACTGATGGCTGATGTGGACAATTCGGTGCAGTCGTTTCCTCCCACAGCTGCCACAGAAGAAAATCCAAAAAGTAGACCAAGACGTAGACCAAGTAGAACGAGAATAAATTTCTACTGAAACTTGTTTTACAACTTTATCTCTTCTGTTTTTAATGCTCTTAATGTTTTTAAATGATGAACACAAGACTTAGTTTATTTTTCTTAGACGTCTTTATTACCCAATAGCCCAAAAGGGTTCAACCGTGTGGTGAGAAGATAGTTTACTTGGGAACATACGACCATTGCGTCTGCTCCCATCGACAAACTGCCAAATTCTAACTACTCTAACTCAGTTTCCTTCACACGTTTTTCCTTTAACCAATCAGAAATCAACGACTAGGTCAGTGAAAGGTAAACTGTTGTCAATCATTACTATAACCGTCATAATATGTTCCAATGGTAACTTTCCATTTAGGGAAAAGGGGAAAAAAAGAAGCGAGTCCGCCGTCTACTCGCAAGCCAAACTTTCTTTTGGTTCGACCAGCAGCTGAAATCCGTCGTCATCGTCGTCGTCGAAATAATCTTTTCTGACTGCCGTCTCACGTAGGCCGAATGCTTGTCTACTCGTCACCACACGCTCTACTCGCTTTGGTTATTTTATGGGCATATTACCCAAATATCCGGGCACATCAGTCGAACCTCGCGTCCGTCCAGTGCCTAAATCGCATTTGCTTTTGCATGCGGGAGGACGCGGGTTCGATCCCGGCAGGCAAGACAATGTCTTGCTCTTTTTCCTTTCTCGTTCACCGTCATACTACAATACAGTCATAATTTGTAGGAAACCCACGAATTATGAAACAACCCTTCACTTTCATTCCTGGTGAAATATTCAACGTACCAGATAACTCATCGACTGTGTACAAACGTCAATAAATGCATTATCCTGAAACACCTATTTCTATTCAATTAAGCGTAACCAACCACAAAGAAATTACATGAAATTTTCTTATCAAAATCAGCGCTATAAGTTATCAGTATTATCAAGCAACAAGCAACAAACCTCTTATCATTTAATCAACATAACGTTTCTTCCTTAATAGTTTTACATTCAGTTTATAAATCAAATTGTCACGAATAACAATGTTATGTCATTCATTTTCAATTGGGTTTTTGTGATCATTATAAGCGAACGGTTGTTTTACTGATAAGTTTTATCGTTAATTGTTCCAGTAATAAAACACATTTTTTTGTTTCAAATGTTTATATAATTTATCAGACATAATATAAAATGTTTCAGTGGCAATGAGGAAAATTAGGTTACTTCGTACATTTAATTATTGTGCCTCTATTAATGTTATATCTCCTTTCACACTACGCCTAAAAAGCTTCTGGTAGTATATATATATATATATATATATATATATATATATATATATATATATATATATATAAGAGTATAGATAAAAGGATATGAAAACAACACAATATGCTGTTAAAGTGAAAACATTTTATATCATTTTATATCATTTCCCTTTAACAGCATATTGTGTTGTTTTCATATCCTTTTATCTATACTCATACCGTCGGATTCATTTCCTTTCTCTTAACTTATATATATATATATATATATATATATATATATATATTATATGTGTGGGGGGGGGGTAAAATAGGGAATTAAATCTGACTGTATGTAGAAAAATAGAAAAATGAAGTATTCCAAAATTAGTTTATTCTTGATGGTGAAGTCGACGTTATAACGTTTTGGTTTATGCAACCTTCATCAGGATATGTTGTGTGGTGATTGTGATGGTTTCCCAAGTCATCCACCATCAGTACACAACATTTCACCGCATGTCCTAATGAAGGTTGCATAAACCGAAACATAATAACGTCCATTTCACCATCAATAATAAACTCATTTTTTGGAATACTTCATGTTTTTTTCTATATTTCTACACATATATAAGGAATAGGAAGAAGAAAGAGAAAGAAGGAGGAATGAGCGGGGTTTTCAAAGTAGTATTTTTGACTAACGAGAGGAGAGCCTATTTGGTATGAATTCAGCGTTTTCCTTCTCCTTCATAAAGAGCACAGTCTGCCCTACTATTTACCTATAGCTGGAGGGAGAATAGTTGGATTTGTACCTTTCCAACGGTTTTAGCGCAATATGAAATGCAAACAGCCGCGTCCAGGATTTGAACTCGTCTCGCCGTATTCATTTTCTACGCCGGTAACCATTACAGCACGCGCCTCCAACTAAATATTATTTTCGGATACAGGCTTACACACATGTGAATCTCGAGTTGAGAGTTTCATGGACAATGGGTATAATTCCCCCATAGCTTTAGGCTCTATAACGCACACCGACACACACACTCTCTCTCTCTCTCTCTCTCTCTCTCTCTCTCTCTCTCTCTCTCTCTCTCTCTCTCTCACACACACACACACACACACCATGCAGAGTATGGCTTCTGGCCTTCTTGCACACCTGGTTATCGGGGTGTGGATTTGACATCTAAACTCTCAGTAGGTAAAGGATTAAATGTAAAAGCCTACATTCAAGAGACGAGATTCTTTTTTCAGTTGTTAAACAAATTGAATTTGTTCTATGTTCAGTTCAATGAAGAAATCCTTACAATCACATTGTACCTTTTCATTTTTTGCATTCTTGTAAAATCCCTCATACTTACGGTAATATTAGCTGCACATATTCGCACCATGGTTGTAGTGATTTACTAAGCTCAGCTTACTACAGTCAAAGGCATGTGACACCCAGTGATGAATAAGCTCATTGCCTGTTAGTACTCATCTACTAAGCTTAGCTTAGTTCAACACAAGGCAAGGGGCATGTGACACCCAGTGAGGAACGAACTCATTACCTAGTAGTAGTCATTTATTAAGCTTAGTTTAGTTTAACACAAGCCAAGAAGCATATGACACCCAGTGAGGAACAAACTCATTACCCAGTAGTACTCATTTACTAAGCTTAGCTTAGTTCAACACAATGGCAGGGGCATGTGACACCCAGTGAGGAACAAACTTATCATCCAGTAGTACTCATTTACTAAGCTTAGTTTAGTTTAACACAAGACCAGAAGCATGTGACACCCAGTGAGGAACGAACTCATTGCAAAGTAGTAATTTACTAAGCTTACCTTAGTTTGACACAAAATCAAAAGTATAGGGCGCTCGGTGAGTATCAATCTCTCTAGTAATGGCCTGATAGTCTAGTTCCCTTAACCATTAATCCACACTGAGTCATCCTTAAAAAAATTAAAAAATAAATAGTTTAGATTTAGAACAAGGTCGTAAGTATAGGTGAACTAGTAACATTTGAACTTACTAATCAGTAGAAATTGTTTTCCAAGAAGAGGTGTCTATTATTCTACAATAAATTTGATATTTAGAAAAGTTGCCTTTCTCTTGGATATTTTTACATGGGCGCCACGAATTCTTAGAGTAAAAACAATCTTAATTTTTTGAAACTGAGTCACCACATTTATTCTTACTAGGAAATGTATGCGCTCCATGGGCGAAAGTATTTAAGATTTGGTGTAATAAAATATTATATTAATTGGAAAGACTAATGAAATTAAATAAGAACGAATATAAAAAAATATTACGCTTATTTTAATGGTTTCTTATAAAATTATATATAGGATTGCTTTTGATATGTTTGAGAATAAAATGATAGTATTAGAAATCAGTAACAATAAATAATTATTTATTAAACCCAGTTTTGTTAAAATCATTATTATTATGGCAAAAATATTCCCACCATATACTATGTAAATCTTTATTTCTTAGACGTATATAACGCATATTTCTGGATTTTAAATGCATAAATAATACGGACAGTTTTGCGACAAATCTAACTCAGCTAGACTTTAATAGAAACATCGTTAATAGATAGGATGTTAAGATTTAAATAATAACTATTTCATAACCGTTGAGAATATCGCTTAAATAACTAAGTAAATCGTGAAATCACAGGTGACGTAGTTTCGGTTACTGGCAGAGAGTTACATAATCTCCATTATAATAAGATATGAGTACTTTTTAAGTATATTTTTAAAATCTTTTTATTTGAAAAATCTATTCGAAAAACTGTTGTATGACATCATAAATTATAGAGCTATTAAAATAATTTTAGAATATTTTTTTGTTATTTTTTTTTTTTTTTACTTTCGACTAAAATCCTGGACATTATTAATTTTGATAGCAATTGTCCACGTTTGACATCATTCTCAAATGATTACATAGCAGTTACAAATATAGAAGATAAATATTTATTGAATAATATGACAGCCAATTTATTCGGTTTCCTTTCTATTTGGTGCCTGTCCGGTTACATTAAGTTCTGACTGCTGTAGGATATCTAATATTCAAAACTAATTTGCAGTGTGTATTTTCGCTCGCCTGCAACTCGAGTCTATCGAATATAATTTGAAAAAGAGAAAAACTGTTTAATGTTTGTTGTAATATGAGATGTTTAATTTGAAATGCTACAACGAATCAAGAAACTGAAATAAATATCCGATCCGTATCATGGGAAACATGAAACTGGAATCACAATCAGAAATAATTCAAATGTATAATTTTCCCCATTGTCAAACATTTCTGGCGTTTATGTTGTATATTTTTATTAAAGACCCCTTTTACTATGCGACCCCTGAATTCGTTGAGTTATTCTTGAAACAAAAGTATGTGGGGATTAAAAAAACGAAAATAAAAATAGAAATTAAATTTTAAAAAGCAACAAACTCCCATGGAGAAGAACCCTCTGCGCATGTCCGACAAAAAGGACTGACTCCATACCCCCAAAAGAATATCTCTGCCATTTGAATTTCGGCCGCAACTGAGTGTAGTCGCTCCTACAAGCCAGGGGGGATATCCCCTTGCTACAGACGACTATGACCCGGTCAAGAAAGCCTATGTCATAAAGTCACCTTTATGAATATTTAGACCACGAATGGTGACAGACAAGTCAAAAGAATAAAACGAACACAAACTTAAAATGGGAATAGACATGTATTACTGGAAGAATTGTTGCAAACTTTGTTTTGTCTGCAGAATGTTATACATATAATAAACCACTTATCTGAAATCCTGAGATAGGGGAATTATCGAAGTCCCTTGCTACGGCTACTCTGGTCGTTCAGGAAGATATGAGAGAGACCCTATTTTGAGGTCTGTCTCCGTTTCTGGTCAATCAGAAAGAGGGGGAAAGAATTTGCCTCTTTGGCTTTGCCGCCAAAGTATGCTGGCTCGTGATTGGTTGGTTCGATAGTGAGGCTCGTGGGCAAGGGCGATAACCCATACCTCAGATTTCTTTATACCTTCTGCCTTTGTCTCTTTCCTTTTCGTTCCTTTTCGTTCTTTAAATTCCATTTCAGTTTACCAGCTCACAAGAAGGAAAAAAAACAGCTTTAATAGAGATAGGATACAAGTACGAACGAACTAAACATGTCCCCATAAATCTATGATGATATTGATGCTTCTATTTAGAAAGGAGTTTATGTCTCCAATTATTTTTTTTATAAAAAAATGTCTACCGGGCAGTAGAATTCACTCCCCGCCTCCAATGGGGCATCCTGTTAGCCGTGGGTGGCGACCCCTTATGCTTAAGGATGGAACCCTGGTAGCTGAGCAGTCCATGACATTCAACACCGCACTTTGGCCCTTATTTAGGCTAGACGGGTGATCGTAGAGACCCCCTCCGATCAATCGCCTGCTCCCGTCCAGTCCTAGTACCTATATGATTGTCTCAACCCTATTGCCCTTATGGCAAGCTCAAACCCTTTTTATCATATGGGTGCTAGAGGGCGGTGGCTGAGAGTCTTATTGTCCTAGACATGATGTTAAACTCTATCTGATGGTGAAATTCTATTTCTGAAGCTCTGTGGAATGTGGAGTACCTCTTCATCACTATTACTCCCAGGTCCACTCTGACCGGGAGTGATAGTGCCTGTTAGGGTCCCATCTGTGGATTAAATAAAAAAAATTTAAAACTGAGTTTAATAAAAATTGAGTACCAATCAAAAATGAACAAAACAAGATTTCTTCGGTATAAAATAACCCAACAAGGGTTGAGATGCTGTAAAATCCAACCCAGCCAACCAACCAACCCATTCATAGTTATCCCTCTTATATCAAGAATTTTAATTATCAATTATGACAGTCCGTGTTGATGCAGACCCCACAAAATTATTATTCCGCTAAAAATTGCTTTATTCTCTAAGAGTATTTAAGTGCATCGCTTTAATAATCATCTCGAAATGATATAACGTTTTAACTTGATTACGGTCATACACACATACAGACACACACACATATATGTGTGTGTGTGTGTGTGTGTGTGTGTGTGTTTACTATTTCACTATGCGATTAACTTCAAGTTTATAATTAATTAATTTTCAAAATTAGGTCCGACTCCAATTAAGCACTTATTCTCCCAAAAATTATCGGCAAAAAGCCATTCTAAACAAACCTTATATATATATATATATTATATTATATTATTATGGACTCTCTCGTCGATTTCGACGCATGAGGGTTCATACAATGAACAACGCACACAGTGATTTGTTTATAGTGGTGAAGGCTTGTGTTGAACCATCCACACTTTTTTGGTACAGTCGATAGGAAAGAATTGGTGCACGAATGCCACAAACCCAATCAACGACTGACCTCAGGAATTTTGAATTCAGAGTTTTCCCTCTCCCAAGGTTAAAGAGCCCAGTCTGCCCTACTATTTATATATTCATAGCTGGAGGGAGAATATATGTATTCATACCTTTCCCAAGCGCTATGTGAAATGAAAACAGCCTTGTCTGGGATTTGAACTCTGGTCGACAAGTCCATTTCCCACTAACCATTATGCCACACGATTACATATATATATATATATATATATATATATATATATATATATATATATATATATATATATATATTGTTACGGCTATCGCGAAGATGAGTCAGGGTTGTCCCTTTTGACTGTTAACATCCACAAACAACACAGTGATCAATTTTATATGACTTTAATAACAATTAATAAAAATGTTAAAAAAGATGATTAACCAATTCGAATGAACAAACATAGTGAACACAATTTGGGGATCTTAATAGTTTCGCGTAATGGTGAATATAAGGAATAATTTAGAAATGTATGGGTGCATGCAATATCGAGATAAGGGGTGTTTTGTTTTATGGCATATCAACTCCTTTCGGGTTAAATAACGCCGAATCAAGTCATTTCAATAATCAGTTTCTTACAGTACCTGTTTCTTAAATGGTTACCCATCTAAATTTAGAATTGGCACATCGATTCTTAACTTCGGTATTCTAGCGGAAACCGGGGCTTTCAACGTGACTTGACCGTAAGCTCAAGATAAGGGAAGGGATCAAATAAAACTTATCTGTTTTAAATGCTGTATACTATTTCTTTAAGAACCATATTTGGTTGTCAACTTCTGATTTCTCAAGTCCCAAATTTCTCCTCATTCCAATATTTTTATTTTTATGTGGGAGATTCCATCTTCCCGTTTCTTTCATTCCTTTTTATATTTCTCATCTCCGGAATTGAGATAGACCATGATGCCGGAAAGATAACGAAGATGATATATTTAGTTTTCATGGATGAAGGATCTCGATTTGTCCCACCCGGTCATAAGACTAATATTAATGTGTCTTGTGTTCTTTTTTAGAGTATTCAATCCACCGGATATTTCTCGCACGGATGATGCATCCGTCTTCACTGGTTCACAGCATCTCGTGACTGCCTCTTTCAAACTTTCTCTCCTATCAGTTTTTCGATTTTTTTTTTGTTTTATGTTTTTTCTTTGTTTTTGTTCTTTTGGAGGGGTAGATTTCTTTTGTTTGTTTGTTTTGTTTTTTTTTTTTTTTTTTTTTTCTTTTTTTTATGCCACAATCTCGTCTTCTGTCTGGTTGTTATTGTCCAATCAGAATCATTTGATATTTTTTAATGATTACTCCGTTTCTAGTTGGCGCATCTAAACTGCTGCTTCGATAAAAGGAGTGAGTATGATGAACTTGTCGGGGCCAAAAGCCTTGACCCCTTTTTCGGGACGTTGCGCGTATTTTCGCACGTACGCAAACCCCTCCACTGCCTGACCAGATAAATTCAGTTTTCGCAGCCTTATCCTTTGCCGGGTGTTCCTGCATTGTGTCACGTAAGCCAAAACATCCCTTCTCCACTATTTCGTCATCGCTAACCAACTTTTGCCTGACGTCATTTGATGCTTCCCGTAAATTTCATGTATATAAGAAAGTCGTTTTGCGATGACAGCAACACTCCGAGGCCAGCCGGAAACCTCGACGATCCTGATTCCTGTTCTGGACGAATCACTTTTCCTGACTGCTTGCCTCTCCGCCGCTACACGACTTGCCTCGTTGCCGCTAGACGATCTGCCTCTTCCTTTGCTGTGATGACACGAACCTTGTTCCAGTTCCAGCAACCAGCCTTTTTCAAGGCCAGCTCTTTTCAGAGCTAACCAGTCGGCCGTTTCACTTCAGTCTTTCCTTAACCACGAATGCGATCCTAGGGCGAAATCCCTTGAAGATCTGGATCTTATGACCGGATAGGCGTCCCTCGCCGACAGTACGCTGGGTACGCTTGGTAGATCCGACTCGATCTTCCGCCGAGCAAACACCTAGATACTCGAGGCATTTGCGCACACTTGCCAGCCGGTCTGAAACCCCGCATAACCGCGGCCAATCAGACCCAAGCAACACACGTGCTAAGCGAACGGTTCGTCGCTGTTACGTTTACGCTCGTACCCGAACATTCCTCGACGGGACTACGACCGGGGCTTGCAGCCGATCCAACCGCAGGCCGAGACCGTTACCGACCGACCACGACGTCAACCGAAACCGTTACCGACCACGACGTCAACCGAGACCGTAGACGCACTGCTATCCCGATTCCGGATTCCAGCTGCCTATCCGACAACCGACGACCTATCCACCCAGATCAACAAAAGACTGACCGAACGTTGAGCGACCAACCTCGAACGTCGAATCCTCAACTAGCCGATTTACGTTTCTGTCAATTCTCGAAATAAATTGACCACCGTGTTACTTTTGCCATTCCTCTGCCTTTGTTTCTTTCATTGTCTCCAGTCGTTTCACTTATTCAAACGTCTGTGGGGTCGACATCCTTATCGGCCTCGCAACAAACTGAAGTTGAGTGGGGAAAAAGAATGTCTCGTCTCGTTACTATATATATAATATATATATATAAAATTACCTTGTACATAAATCACAACTAACATTATTTTTATAATTTATCGTCATACCTTCAATGGCAGTTTTTTTTATGTTAGAATGTATTTTAAGTTGAAATGGCTTAGAATATCATGTTATTCCTTCAAATAATTTGTTCTTTCAGTTTAAAAAAAAGTAAAATCTTCCATTTTTCTTAATGTTTTATGTCGTTCCATTTTATTCTGTAAGTTCAGTGTGGTTTTGTGAAAAATAAATAGTATATTTTTTTGTAGCCAACAGAAAATATATTTTGCATACTAGCAAGAATATTCGCACTCTTTAAGTTTTAATGTAATGAAATATATTAGATTAGAAAGTCTTATGAAATTAAATAAGAACGCATATAAAAAGATTACACATATTTTCATGATAAATCCTCCCTGGTTTTCACTGAACAGATGAACTCGCCACTTCTAATCCATTACTTTGCTGCCCGATCTTTTGTGGCTTGTCAAAATAATTTCTTTCACGAGAAATTTAGCTCCTGACAAATTGTTACACGTAGCGATCACTTGATGAAGATAAATAGGATGTGTGAACACAAAAGAATTGTAAAATCTTACAATTGTGGAAAACAAGAACATGTCGAAATAAAAACAAATTTTAAAACACAAAAGAGATGTCGTGAATGTCGGAAAATTGAACTTATAATACAAAATATTGCAGAAGGAAAAATTCATCAAAATTAATAACTGGAAACACGATGGAAAATAATTCCTTCTTAATACTTCCCAAAATATTAACAATTTTGATGTTAATGTTGAAATAAATGCCTGTAATATGTTAGTTGACTGTGGAGCTACAGCTCATATAACTACAGATAAATCCAAATGCATCAGAAAAGATAAAAGATTTGACATGTCGTAACATTATCGGAATAACTAATGGCAGTCGTTCAAATGTTATGTCCATGCTAAAGGCGGTGCTGTAATTTTCCTAAAAATGATAACGGAAAGAAACAAAATATACTTTTACAGGATGCTTTATACATTCTTTTATATCTTCTTATTGTAAAGGAGGTTATGTCTGTCTAAAACTACATCACTGCTTACGTCACAATACCCTGAAGAATTGCTTACGTTTATCAATGGTATTTCTCTGAACTTTTTAGATGAGACTTGATAATTTATATTATTTGGATTATTCGTACTATTGTCCTCATCTTTATTGTTATCTGTACAATGTTTCGGCCGATGAGCCCTCCGGTCTTCTTCAAGTATTTCTTGTCGGGCGCGGGAGCCTTCTCGAACTCGGAAACCTTCTTTCCGAACTCGGGAGCCATCACGGAACTTTGAAACCAACCCTTTATTCAATCGACGGGGGTATCCTGCTCTCATTCTGCTAACCCTAGTTGGGGTACAAGTGTTAAGCTGTATTAATTATTATTCTATGCTACTTGACCAGAATTGAACCAACCGCCTAGAGATAACTGTCACTTAGAATTGTCTTAAACCAACGCTTATATCTCCAACGCTATGAGTCCAATTGGACACATAGCGTAGTGGATATAAGCGTTGGTTAAGCTTATATCCACTACGCTGTGCCTCTATGAAACTCAGAGTAAGATATTCCTCAAAACAGCCCATGCTATTATTACATTTACAATCCTGAAATTTGTCTTATATATCACTAAGAAATAAAGGTTTACATAATATATGGTGTAGTTAATTTGCATACTGGTTTTAACAAAATCGGGTTTAATAAATAATTACTTTGTGTTATTGATCTCTAATATTATTGTTTTATTCTCCAACGTATTAAAATCAATCCTATGAAAGATTTTATATATTAACCAATTAAAATATAATTAAAATAAGGGTAATCTTTTTTATATACGTTCTTAATATTAAATAATTAGATTTAACATATGTCATTAAACTAAAACTTAAATACTTACACATTGAGGGCGAATAGTCTTGCTATTTTTAATAGAGAAAAAAACACGCTACAAATCAGATAGAAGAAAAAAAGTACAACGCGATATTAGCACTCTGTTCATTTTTTTAGAATTGATAAGGTACAAGAAATGAATGATCGCCAAACATACTGCGGCCATAAAGAGTCAAACAGAGTTCATAAAGGAGGAGGGTGGTAGCCATTCTGAAATGAAGTACAGTAGTGACACTTTTCACTGAAATTGAAAGAAACCTTAATCTTAATTTAATCCTACAGAGAATAAAGCAATTATCAGTTCAATTTGAAACTGAATGATAATTTGTGGGGTCTGTGTCCGCGCTGAATGTCAAGTTTTAATCGTTCAAGTTCTCTATATAACAGAGGTACCTATGAAATGTCAATAAGAGTCCTTCATTCAGTAACAAAGAATTCTGATGCATCTGTCTTTCATAATATTACTATTGTATTATTTATAATTTGAAATTATCTTTTTTCATATTCAGTCATATAAAGGATGCAGATTGTGTTTTCATCCAGTAGATAAATAATTAATCAATATAGAATTTTAAAAGGCAAGGTTGGATGAATCTTAAGGCAACTGTAGAAAGAATATAGATATTCAGTGGAAATAAGATGAATGTTTTAGATATAAGGAACAACTGACAGGTCTTAGACCTAATATATCTAGCTGAAAAAGATATTATGATGTTTTCACACCTGCCGTAGCGAGTGGATTACTGGAGGCTGTGTGACAGCAAGTCTCCTCAGGTTTCCAGGACTCTTCTGAGTATTCTAGTCGATCCCAATAGTGCTGTAGTTTGGATGGTCTCGATTCTTCCTCTGATTTCAAATTCTCCCAAATTCGGTAATATGAACATTAGCAAATTATTGCGTATTATTCAATTGAACTTAATTGTTATTAAGAACACATTTTATGATATTTTTCGTGTTAAAACATGCAGTTGTATTGATTCGAACAAATTCGTATTTTCAGTGTAGATTTACGGTGAAATGAAAATGGCCGACCAAAATGAAACAAACAAGGGGAGGTTACTCCTATTTGTGTAACTAATGTTCAGATTACCCCAAATTCTTTTCCAGGGCTTTGGGGACCGTTCCAAGGGTACCAATTACAATTGGTACGACCATCACCTTCATGTTCCAAAGTTCCCTCAGTTCTCTGGCAGGGTTTAACTATTTGTCTCTCTTTTCGCTTTCTTTCATTTTCACTCGGTGGTCGGTTGGGACGGCAAAATCCACGAGATGACAGGTTCTTTTCTTCTTGTCGAAATTTACTGGGTCCGGTCTCCTGGCCGGGATTAGGTAATCCGTCTGTACCTCGAAGTCCCAGAGAATTTTAAACGACTCATTCTCCAAGACATGTTTGTTCAGGCTTGGCCATATACCATTTAGTTGTATGGTGAAAATTGAATTTCTTGCACAATTCCCAGTGGATCACCTTTCCCACAGAGTCATGCCTAGTCTTGTACTCTCTTTATGCTAGTTTGCTGCATTCACTTATTATATGATTGGCCGTTTCGTCTCTGTTTCCAAACATTCTACACTTTCATTCTGCTGCGTCCTATCTATCTTTCCCTTTATATAGTTTGTTCTAATGGTGTTGTCTGTGCTGCGTTATAAGCGATTTGGTTTCTCTCTTGAAGTTTCCTTTTCTTAGCCATGTCCATATCATCTGATGTCTCTTGAGTTTGACCCTTAAAGTACCTATATAGTTGTTTTTCTCCCTTTTTCTTTTTCTTTTTACGTTTTTATTTTGCTGTTTTTTTCTTCTTTTTTTGTTGTTTTTTTTTTGTTTTTTTGTTTTTTTTGGTGTATCTGTTTGTCAATATGTTGCAATTGCTTTTCCTGGCTGCTGTGATTAGTCTTTCCTTACTTTTATTAGCGTATTCTTCAAGTGCTTGGATTGTTGTATTTATACAATCCTCAATGTTGACGAGACCCCTTCCCCCTTCCTTTCTTGGCACATATAGTCTGTCTATGTCGTCTCTCGGGTGTAATGCCTTGTACATGGTCATGAGTTTCCTTGTCCTTTGGTCCATCTGTCGGAGATCCTCTCTTGTGCATTTTATGAATGACCCCGTGTATCCTACGAGAGGAACAGCTCATGTGTTTATTCCCTTGATAAGATTTCTGTAACATAGCTTGGTTTCTAGGAACTTTCTTGTTCTTCTGACGTATTCCTTTCTTACTTTTTCTTTCATTTCTATTTGTTTGATGGCTTTTAATATTCCCAGGTATCTATAGTTCTCTTTTTCTCTAAGTGTCCTGATTTCTTCTCGATTCGGTAGTTCTATTTCCATTCGCCGTTACAGTTTTTCCTTTCTTCATCACTAACATGTCACACTTATCGATGCTGAACTCCATCCCTATATTTGGGTGTATTCTTATAGTTTGTATAAGCATTTCTAATTCTTGTTTATTCTTGACAAAAATCTTGATGTCGTCCATGTACATTAGATTATTTATTTTCCTTTGTATTCTCGTTGTATGAGTTTGCTACATTCGCTTAATGCATACGGTTTATGGTTTTCATCTTTGTCACCACACAATCTACATTTGCTGTTATTTTGTGTCTTATCAATTTTTGCTTTGATATAATTTGTTCTAATGGAATTGTTTGTGCAGCAGTTATAGTGATTCAGTTTCTCTCTTGAGGTTTCCTTTTCTTAACCATTTCCAAGTTTTTTCATGTGCTATCTCCCCAATTTGTCGTTTGAAGTATCCATATAATTTTTTCTTCCCATTTCTGTTTTTGTCGTTTTTTTGTTTGTCCATATGTTGCAGCTGCTGTTGTTGACTGCTATAAAGTAATCTTTCTTTTGCACTTTTTTGTGTATTCTTCTAGCCCTTGGATTGTGGCATCTACGCAATCCTCTAGGTTGGCAAGACCTCTTCCATCTTCCTTTATTGATACATATAGCCATCTCTATCGTCTCTAGGGTGTAAAGCCTTGTGCATTGTCATTAATTTCCTAGTCTTTTGGTCAATATGTCTGAGTTTCTCTCTTGTCCATTTTAAGAAAGACCCAGAGTATTTTATAATGGGAACGACCCAACTATTTATTCATTTTATTATATTTCTGCTGCAGAGTTTGGTTTCTAGGAGTTTTCTTGTTCTCATGAGGTATTCTTTTTTTTAACTTTTCCTTTCATTTCTGCTAGCTTGATATTGTCTGCTTCTAAAATTCCTAAATATTTGTAGCTTTCTTTTTCTCGAAGTGTTTTCTAGTGTCCTTATTTGTTGATTGTATTCCCTCCATTAGTTTTCTTTTCCCCTTTTTAATCACTAACATGGCACATTTTTCAATTCCGAATTCCATTCCTATATCTCGGCTGTATGTTCTAATCGTTTGTACCATTAGATCCCGAGTTCGATAAGAAGGTTCCCGAGTTCGATAATAAACACCTGAAGAGAGCCGGAGGGCACGTATTGTATGTAACAATAAAGATGAGGCCATAAGTCCGATAAATCTACATACTACAAAGTGCTTTCTTTTTTTATAAAGTAAGTAAAGTTGCCGGATTGGCCTATTGTCGGTATCAGTCGGACAGCCTATCCCCTTTTCAGCGCTAGACTAGGGAGATTAATTTTGATGAGGTGGAGCTCCACATCTACCATCAGCTCCCCACTTTACCGCACAAATCTGATTACCAATCTGTGCTACTCATACGCTGAGTTGGCGGAGACTGGTATCGAACTAAGAACCTTGTTATTGCTAGGCGGCTCCTCTACCGACTGAGCTAAACCGGGCCCTCCTTGTTGATATAGAAGGGACAAATTATTAAAACAAGATTATGTAGCGCCAAGGTTCCGATTCGAATATCGAACAATAGCGTGATTTGTCAATATGCAGTTGTGGTAGCTACGATGTAAATTCCACTTTCTTGTCGATGAGGGTTTTTTTATGAAATTAGCATTTGTAAAATTTTTTAGAGAATGAATAATGGCAGAAGTTTAATTTGAACATCCTCCCCCCCACTTCATTAGATTAATATATTTTGTTTAATAATAATCATAAGCACGTTGTTCTTTCTTTCTTTCTTTTCTTCCTTCTTTCTTTCCTTCCTTATTTTTTATTCCTTCTTTCTTTCATTCTTTCTTTCTCCTTCCTCTTTTTCCTTGTTATTATTTATTATTCACGCCAACTTCATTAGATTAATATATTTTTGTTTAATAATAATTATTATAACGCCTCGTATGTTATTCTTTTTTTCTTTCTTCTTTTCTTTTTCTTTCTTTCTTTACACTTACTTAGCTTTTTTATCCTACTTACCTTCTTCTTCCTATTTTATCTTCTTCTTTAATTCCTTCTTTAATCTTTCCTTCTCTTGTTCTTATTTTTCTTGTCCTCCCCCAACTTTCATTTGATTAATATCTTTTGTTTTAATATTAATTATTGTAACGCTTCTGATGTATTCAAATCATTTCAGTCAATATGGATTGTTTGTTGATCATTTTATATTTCTCTTCTTCTTCTTCTTCTCTGATATTTCGTCATTAATGTATTTCGTTTCTTAATTGAACGTATCATTTTAACGCCTATTCACAAAGTCAATTCAACAGGATAATTGCTGTCACATTAAACTATCACCTTTTATCATTTAAGCATTTCTCTCTACTTTTACTTTCACTTTTACCTTTAGAAATTTACAAGAATCGCTTCTGTTTTTAACTAAAAACAATCGATATTATGACGTAGCAGTTTGGTTTGGTTTGGTTTGGTTTGTTGAATTTTACGGCATGTCAACCCTTGTTAGAACAATTTATGCCGAAGATATTTTGTTTTATCATGCTTGATGTTTTTTGTTTTGTTAATTAAACTCAATTTTTTAACACTTTTTTAAAATTCATTTTTATGGTAATTAATTTCCTGGATAAAATTGCTAGTGGTAGCAGAGAGAAGTTGGACGAATGGTATGAAACACATTTGGGGAGGGGGGGTCTTACCTCTCCACAGAGGATACAGTCAACTTATTCTAAGTCTCGTCAACTGGATAAGAATTGCGTGTGTGCACGTGTGTGTGTGTGCGCGTATGTATGTGTGCGTGAGCGTATGCTTGTGGAATGTAAAAAATGCAAAATGGTGACTTGTGTGCGCGCGAGCGTGTGTATGTTTGACTGAGAAACAACACGAAAAATATAGAAAACATGGTGACGTCAACATTCCATTTTACTAGTTTTTATAGACAAGGATATAAAGACAAAAAAAAAAACAAATAGATTAATTTAATAAATTATTTTAACGATTTTACTGATTCTACCTACTTACTCAATTCTTTAAACTGATTTCAGAGAACTATTTTTCCTCGACACCGTTTCCCATTGTGACACCGTTGTCCACGTGCTTTCTGTTATTTGTGTGTGTAAGACGGGCGAGAAAGTTAACTTCTATCTTTTTTTTATGAATAACAACCCTTGGTCCACTACCGATATGCAAGGTAAATCGATATGCACAAACATCTTACATCTATAATTATATCATTCGGGTTATTTTATCATTATCTTTCCTCTTCAATGTTTTATTTACTTAGTAAATTTTAAGTAAATAATTTTATTTGTGTGTTTATTGATTTTACTCCGTACTTTCCAACACTTCGTTATGATTTTATAATAAAAGAAACCCGAAGTTATGAATAGAAACAAATATTTTACAGTGCTTTTCTATGAGAAAATAAGTACGGAAAATGGAAAAGTAAAATGTAAAAAATAATAAATAATTCATTTTTGGGGATTTTCTTTTTTACTCATTTCAATAAATTATTAATTGGCTCGTTTTTTTTTGACTGTCCCGTATTTAGATATATTCAAACTGCCCAGTCCATATTGTGTTTCCCATCTTCGTAGATTCGCAGTTTTTATGAGACTATCAAAATGTCAAAATATTTTTAGCCCTAAAAATTTTATTTAATTATTTTTTATTTTTTTGTTTTGGACACAATACAAAACGATAAGTACATTACATACATTAGTTTTATTTTCTCTTTTTTTTTCTTTCCCACTAAAAATATTGTTTAACATAAGTTCAAAATGAAACGCCGATTTTTCACTTGAAAAAAACAAATTAGAATTAATTAAATCGATTATTTAAGGGTAAAAATTTTTCTTTTAGTCGAAAAGTAGTAACATCAGAAAAAGAAAAAAAGAAAAATAAACGCAAAATAATATTACATATCTATTTTTTTTAATTAACTTGAAAATTTTGTTCGTTTAACCAGTATATCGCAAAATAGTTTCTGAACGACCAAGGCCAATTGAATCAGAGAAAATATTGTTTTTAAAAATACAAAAGAAAAAAAATATGCTACAAAAATTATTTTTTTGAGTTTTAAGAATATAACTTTTTAATTTTTAGATAACTTTTTTCATAATGAATAAACTGGTGAAAATTTCATTAAAATTAGATAATTCTGATATTTGTTAATTGTTTGAAAATTAAAAATTTGGAATTTTTTATTATTTCCCTTTGTGATCTTAGATCATACCTAGTATTATTATTTGTCATCCTCAAGTAAATTTTGCTTTCCATTAAAATTACACTCAAGTCTGAAAGCACTGGTTCCCTCGAGATCACCGAAGTTAAGCAGCGATGATTATGTGACCACTTAAGCAACAGCAGGTACTGTAAGCAACCTGAATCCTTTGTTTATTAAAAATAACTTCAATCAGCATTAAATGACCCGAAAAGGGTTGATATGCTATAAAACCTAACATTCCATTAAAAGAACAAAAAAGATTCCGGTTTTAAGTCAATGAATGATATTTTGAACTTATTGAAAACTGCAAACCAGACAAAGAGTCTTGCATAGTGCCAATCAAGTCTGGCACCTCCAAGTTGAATTTGAAATTTGGGAATGAGAATTGAGATGCAGGAAAATCAATGTACAACTTCCTTTCTAAAAAAAAAAAAGATCTTTTCTCTTCCAGAGTACCAGCATTCAAACAAGCCAATTGCTCATTATCATTACATAGGAATAATTTACTATCTTCTATACATTCATAAAAGGCTGTTGTGTGTATGTAAGTATGTGTGTATGTCCAGATGAAACTGAAAATAAAATAATTAATGACAAAGTAAATATATATACACACTCACTATCTTCATTTTTGTTTTGAAAATTATGAACATTTTATCCATATTTTCAAAGACACTTAAAATTAAATTTACAATAAAATAACATTAGTATTCTGCTTAGACCATAGGCATTTCTAGTTCATAATAAAGAAAAACTTTTGAATCCTGCCAAACATGAAACTCTTTCTGAATTTAAGATGTTAAAAGCTGACTGAAAGAATTGCTAAGGATTTCTTTTAATTCTTTCATAACTTTTTAATTATCAATATAGATCAATAAGGGGTCAGTTTAGCCCAGTTGGTAGAGCACTCGTCTCAGAATTGCAAGATTCCAGGTTCAATACCAATTCCCACCAACTCAATGCATGAGTAGTACAGATTGGGATTGGGTAATGGGATCTGTGCAGTAAAATGGGTAGATGATGGTAGGTGTGATGCACCACCTCAGTAAAAACAATCTCCCTGGTCTAGTACTAGCGAAAAGGGGATAGACTCTCTTGATGTCCTGTTGATACCAACAATAGGCCACTCTGCCAACAACACACACACACATATATATATATATATATATATACACACACACACACACACACACATGGTGATCATCTTTAAAAATAAATAAAACTATATCTCATAAAAATGTTTAAAATAACAAATTAAACAACATATATATTGTTATAAAGGTGCCGGGTTAGCTCAGTTGGTAGAACGTTCGGCTAGAAACCACAAGGTTCCTAGTTCGATACCGGTCCTCGCCAACTCAGCGTATGAGTAGCACAGGGATCTGTGCGGTAAAGTAAGGGGCTGATGGTAGGTGTGGCGCTCCACCTCAGACGCCAAAACAATCTCCTTGGTCTAGCGCTATTGAAAAGGGGATCGACTCCTTCGCTGACTGGCTGATATCGACTTTACCTTACTTACTTATATATTGTTATAATACATTGTAATTAAATGTCTAAAATAAAAGTTATGAAAGTCAAATAGTTTTACTTAAAATGATTTCTTTCAGGAAAACTTTTCGTTCCTCCCAGGTGAATAGAACAAGCAAAACAAAATCTTTCAGTTATGGCTTCTTTTACTTTCACTTTTGGTTTGTTTGGGGGAGGGGGGGGTTAATATAAAGTAAATGTTCAAGTCAATAATTGTGATGTCTATATTGAAATGATCTAAAAGAATTGGTTTCATCACTTTTAGGACATTGAACTTTTCTTCTTTTTTTTTTTGTCCAAACCAAAGAGAATTATTTTGTTGATATTATGTCTCAGGATTGAAAATACACAAAAAAACAAAACATTATCATATAAATAATATTTATATATTAAGTAGAAATTGGTAGCTGAAATTTTCTTTAAAAATATGTGGGAGCCTTGTACACAAATGTTTTATAACAAATAACAGTTAACTATCTATCTATCTATCTATAATATATATATATATATATATATATATATATTATTATTATTAGTGTGTATGGTTGGCATAGTATACTAGAAAAGGTAGTAGTAATCCAACATACAGTGCTATTAGAAGAGTGTTCAATATCTGTGATAGAGCGTTGATAGTTTACCTGATGAATGCCTTAGCAGGAAACCATTGGTTGTAATATTGTTCCCAAATAAATGAATAAAAGCTAAACCTTTTATTTGTCACTTCATTCAACTATATATATATATATATATAGTGTGTGTGTGTGCATATTATATATATATATATATATATATATATATATATATATATATATATGGGAGAAATAAGAGGAAATTAATCTGACAGTATGTGGAGAAAGGTATACAAACACAAGATGTTGTACAAATTGGATATTTAGTGATGTCTCAGTAATGTTTCAGTCTGTTAGAAGTTCTTCAGGATATTGGATTGAGTTTTTGCTTCAATGGTGAACATTTTCATACTGGTGAATTAGGAGGTTATGAATAGGCAAAAGCTGAAACAGTGACCATCTCACACTATAGTATATATATATGCCTGTATATATGTATATGCATGCCTATGTGTGTGCATATATATATGTATCCCTGTGTATGTGTGTGCATATATATATGTATCCCTGTGTATGTGTGTGCATATATATATGTATCCCTGTGTATGTGTGTGCATATATATATGTATCCCTGTGTATGTGTGCATATGTATATGTATCCCTGTGTATGTGTGTGCATATGTATATGTATCCCTGTGTATGTGTGTGCATATGTATATGTATATGTATCTCTATTTATGTGTGTGTATGCATATATATATATGTATGCCTATATATGTATGTGTATGGTTGTGTATATGTATGTCTATGTATTCTTATCCATGTATGTATATGTATGCCCATCATATAATAGATCATATTATAGTAATAATAATATATATATTACAATAGTAATAATGATAGTAATAAACATGCACACATACACTTATAACAATTCCTACTGTGGCGTTAGTTTGTATTTGCCTGTGGAGTTGTCTGCCCCTTTTAGTTTGCTGGTGCCCGCTAGGGTGCTATAGTATTTAAGCGCCGGGTTCAAACCTTTCACCTCTTTTTCCTGTTTCAGTAACTACGAGCCACATGGGGTAGATTTTATCTAACCCCTCTCGTTGGGGCTCCGCCCCCCCCCCCTTACATTACTGTAAGTTCTTTACAGCATGGACTATCGCTAGTCTCATGTCTGTACTCTTTTATGTTATAATGTACCATTCATGAATGTGTCTTTATCTTTATTTGTACCTTTATATATGTAACTCTTTTACTATGTCGTTGTATCTTCATATCCATGTGCTATGTATATATTAAATGTTTTTGTCCGTTAACCTTCGTCGCAGTTTTGTGTATCAAAGTATGTATAACTTTGAATCTTTCTTACACTACTACCACTCCCCTCTCTTACATCCACAACAAAAGATTCAGACAAATATTCAAAGATGTCAACACCACTACCTACAATAAACATCTATTTTGTATAACATCCTGTGTTTGTCCACCTTTCTCCACACACACACACACATAATATATATATATATAATATATATATATATATATATATATATATAGTGTGTGTGTGAATGTGTATGTATATTTTACATAGTGGGAAGCCATACATAAAAACCTAAGCTCATATGATGGTTGGTCAAAAAAAGGCATGGATCCCATAAGGATTCCCCTTTTGGGGCTCTTCGGGCGGCAGGCAATAAATCCAGCCCTGCCCCTTTAAATCAAGGGGGCAAGTGTTATGTGGAGCAGGATGGCCCAATGTGATCATGCTGTTAATCTGGCTGGAGCCAGCTGAATTCTACTAAGAACAGTAATTTGCCCACGAGAGAAACTGGCCTTACTGGCCAAACTACTCCAACAAACAAGGGTGACAGGACGCTTACCAGAAGTCACCACTCACAACCTGGAGGTTATGAGTTCAATCTGTAGCCTTACTAGGTAATTTAATTTACCTCCTGCTACAGTCTCCAAAATCCATCTCCATCTCCCCCTCTCTCTCCCCCTCTCCCTCTCAAGCCTTGGTTTCCTTGCTGGGATTTTTCATAACCTTTTCCAGCAATTGTTGGATAAATTCCAGTGCATAGAGATGTAGTCAACAGCATTTATGTCTGTGTCCTTTCCTGCTGGTTACAGCTTCATCATCATCATCCCCATTTCAGCTATCATCCATGTCACGTCTTGCAGCCTTTATAGTTTTCATAGTGCATTAAGCAGCAACAGTCATGATGTCTACATTTTGACACGTGTGCATCAATCATCTTGATACAACTAGCTCTTCTTCCAATATTTTGATGGTTTCCGCTCTTCCATGTCAGATAACTTTTTCTAAACTATAACAATAATCTTTATTCACTCCAACAATGTTGATTGTTTGCTAATATATCAGGCTGTTCCTGAAAAAAAGAAAGATTTAAGAATTGTCAAATTTGGCACAGACCTCATATATATATATATATATATATATATGTGGTGTGTGTGTGTGTATGTGTGTGTAATATTATAAAAATTGAAAAAATACAATTAATGAATGATATTTAATAAGTTGACACTGCAGTCTTTCGGTTTAACAAACCTTCTTTGGTTAAAGGAAAAATAAATTATTAATAAAAACAAAAGTCTGCGAGCCTCTGCTTTTGGCATGTGGCTGCTTTTGTTGATATTCAAATATATATATATATGTGCGTGTGTGTGTGTGTATGTGTATATCTGCATATTATATGTGTGTGTGTATATCTGCATATTATATGTGTGTGTATATATGCATATTATATGAGTGTGCAAATGCATATTATATATAGGTGTATTATATCTATTATATATATATATATATGTGTGTGTGTGTGTGTATGTTTTGTATTATGTGTGAATTAAATATACATGTATATTTGTGTGTATTATATATATGTATATATTATATATATATATATATATGTATGTTTGTGCATTATGTATGTATATGTTTTTGTGTGTATTAAATATACTAGCAAATATATGCACCCTCCGGGTGCAAGTATTTAAGTTTTAATGTAATAAAATATTGTATTAAATTAGAAAGGCTAATGAAACTAAATAAGAATACAGATAAAAAGATTTGAAACAGAGGGAGTATAATAAAGATTTGAATAATAAAAAATGGAACAACTGAAGCTTACTCTTCCATCACTCTCGTCTTTCATTGTTATTTTTTCGAATTAAGTATTTAGTTAAAAGAGGAAGTAAAGAATAAAATGACAGTTATTTTATCTTGTTAATGGATTTCATTAAGATTCATTGAAGAGATTTTTGATTATATTCATTAAAAAAACCAAACAGTTAGAAATCAATAATACTAAGCACATATTTATTAAATTCGATTTTTTAATATTAATATGCAAATTAGCCTTCCCGTTCACACTGTAAACCGCTATTTTGTTGTATATATAATATAATTGCATGTTGTTAGTATGTAGACATAGTTAACAGTATAATAATGTAAGACAATTTTATTAATAATTGAGGTTTAGATAAAAAATAAAATCATGTAGAATGTGATGTCAATAACTAAGAGAATTGTAACTTGAGTAGGAATATAGTTTCGGTTACAGACAGAAAAACACACAATCTCCATTATAATAAGATATGTATGTGTTTGTGTGAATATTATATATATATATATATATATATATATATATATATAGTATGAACAAAAAGTGATAAGACAAACAGGAATATTTCTTATATGTTATTTATTCTCAACTAGTTTCGACCTTAGGTCATCAGAAGAAGATTTCTTATTTGAAGAATTTGTTTTTAGAAAGGGAGCATTATAAACGAATTATTAAAATTGAAATATTTTTTGAGGGTTTGAAATGCTATTATAATCTGGGTAGAGGAGTGTATTAGTAGTAGCAAGTCCATCTGTTCCATGAAAAACAACTCTCTCTATATATATATGCATGTGTTATGTATGTATATATATATATATATATATATATATATATATATATATATATATATATATTAGAGATGGGCAGTTTAACTGTAAACAGATTTTTTGGAGGGTTTCATCTACACCCCAGAATACTGCACCAAAATAGTTTACAAAACCGAAACCATTTGCTGTAGTGATTAAACTACTGAGTGACCATATATCCCAGAAAACACTTGAAAAAGACTTTCAGATTTTGATAAGATTAAAGTTTTATCAACATTTCTACTATTGTAAGAGGAAAAGATTGAACAAAAATATAAAAACAATTAATTGACTATTGTTTTTTAGAAAATAAATGTGAAATCTATTTGTTTACAAAATAAATGACGGAAAAAAAGGAAATAGGACAGATATGACACTGGGAAATCTATCTTAGCCTAAAATGTTTTTCTAGAAGGAAAAAAAAAATAGATGGGGGGAAAAATAAATATTCAACTCAACAGGTCCTTGTTGAGGGGGTCTGCAAAAAGAAACGAGTCAAACGCCTTCTCAACAATGTCGTCTACAACAATGTCGTCATCGTCATCGTCAAAAGTTTTAGCAGCTGAAAATCGCAACACACTTCCTGCTGTCACCACACTTTTATTTATACTACTGTTTCCCCTTAACATCCAGGCGTCTGCACCCCACACACGAGACTTTCAAGCCAATCCCAACCGCCGGAATCCTTGCAGCTATCATCCGGCACCTGGCGCTTACATCCGGGACTGTAGCATCTCGACTTCGGTGCCAATGTGTCGCCTGTTCGCATTCTGAAGGACGTGGGTTCGATTCTACAGTCCTACATGCCAGGCAAAAAATATTTTTGCTATAAAAGTAAATAAATGAAATTATTGGATCCTTTCTGTTCACTAAGGATGATGGCGTAGTGTCCCCCTCCCCCACAAAAAAAATCTGCATCTGCACAAGTGACTCTGCAGGCCAATTCTTGAGTCTTTGGTGCACTGAATGCATACAAACTGTGATGCTTTCTAGGGCTGCTGGCTTTTCTCTCTCTTTCTGGCTCTCTTTTCTATTGATGCTACTCTCCTTTCTGCCTCACCCCTCTCCGTACCTTACTTAACGTTGAGGCGCCAGGCCGCTCTATTTTTTGCATCTACCTCCCACGTGTTTGTGTCAATATGGCATATCCTCATAGCTGTCCTGCAGGCATCTTTAAATCGTAGGCGTGGTCTACCAACCAATCGAGAGCCTTTTACTAATTTACCGTACAAAAGATCTTTTGGGATGCGTTTATTTTCCATTCTCCTGACATGTCCAAGCCAACGAAGGCACCTCTCACAGAGAATGGAAAACATGTTGTTTATGTCGGCACAATCCAGCACGACTGTTTTGGGCACTTTATCCGGCCAACGAATGTGTAGAATATGTCATAGACAACAGAGATGGAAGCGTATATGTTGTCCACGCTTCACTACTGTAGGGGAGTGTACTGAGGACACACGCTTTGTAGACACACATCTTTGTTTTCTTGGTGAGACTGGCATTATTCCAGACTCTCTTACTCAGTTTGGCCATGACTACTGCTGCTTTCGTTATTCTGCTGTTGACTTCAAAATCAAGGAGACTGAGTTTGAGATGGTAGACCCAAGGTACTTGAAACTCTCCACGGATTCAAGGTTGTACCCATCAATATTGATGTTTAGAGGAGAGTCCACGTTTTGTGCCATGGAATTGGTAGACCAAAGCTCAGATACAAAGGCAACATCAAGAGAAACCTGGAGGACTTGAACATTCCCATAGGCAGTTGGCAAGACGCAACCAGAGATTGAATCAAATGGAGAAAACTGATTCACATGCGGTCATCATCAGATACGATGGACAGCAAGTAATAATAATAATGAAAACTATTAAAAAAAAATTGTTTTTTAAATGTCAATTCAAAAATTAAATTATACATAAAAAGCAATTTATATATTTAACTAACAGTAAATTTGATATCTTACTTTTACTTATGGAAAATCTGAACTCTTTACAAGCATTTGTGAGGTGACGTCAGGATAGAACAGATCTTTACTACCTGCTACTTAGCCGACTTGTCTGGTGAGTTGGGTGTGTGGACACTCAGCCTCATCAAAAACAAAAGATGTAAAAAGGGTGGATGAGCTCCAGGGGAGTCAACGGCTATCCACACTGATAGTAGTGGGATTGGGGACTATTCACATAAATCCCTGTAACAAATGGAGTAGATGGGGCTCCTCAGCCTTGGTTGGCAATCCATCTAGGACAAGGAAAAGTCTATTATGAAACCTTTGCTGCCTAGCAGTTTTACCTCATACCAAGGAGAGGTTAGGGGAGTAAGCCCTAAAATGAAATAAGCAAAACAGAATAGTGAGAAACCAAAGTAGTTGCAATTTTTGCTTTTATGTTAAATTTTAAAAGTCAGATTTTTTTAAGGGTAATTTTTTTTCTGGTAAACCAATACACCAATCACCAAATAAAATTGTAAACAAGAAAAATGAATAAAGATTTTTTTAAGGGTAATTTCTTTCTGGTAAACCAATACACCAATCACCAAATAAAATTGTAAACAAGAAAAATGAATGAATATTTTTTAAGGGTAATTCTTTTCTGGTAAACCAATACACCAATCACCAAATAAAATTGTAAACAAGAAAATGAATAAAGATTTTTTTTATAAACAAATTTGGTTTTATCTAGCAAATGTGCCTAAAATTAGATAGCAAGAATAATTAAAATAGTTCTTCATTTCAGTTTTTAAAAGTGTATATTTCCAGATATATATAAGTAGGTATGTTCAAATATATTGAACGGAAATAATAGAAATATTTTAAAACTTTCTTAGAGATTAAGATATTGATTAAATGTACAATTGAAATGATTTTTTTTGTCTCTGGATATTTTTTCACACACCTGATATATAAGATTATTCATTTACTAAATAGAAATGTTGCTGCCCTCAACTGTGAATATATCACATTTCACTTGTAATTATTTCTTCCTATCTCTTCCATTGTGATTTCAAGAAAAAAACTTATATTATTATTAATCTATTCTCTGTCTTCTTTCCCCTCCTCCTCCTCCTGAGAAAATATTTATCTCCTTTTATAACCACCTGCCGTTAAGGAATTTCTCCCTCCCTTCCTTTCCCTCTCTCTCTCATCCCCCCCCCCCATCTTTAAATATTTACAGATGATGCTTCAGTTTATATCCCAACTTAAATAATCTTTCCCAAAATTGTCAAGATGATTTAGCAATTAAGATCTTATCACTTTGGATTTGGATTAAAACTTTAAATATATCAAAATATTATTTTGAATATTTATGTAACTGGAAAGATAAGTTGAAATTATTCAAACTAGCAAGAATATTTATACTTGTCTGTATTTATGAGATGAGGTTTCATATGAATCATTTTGATATTTCAGACTGTTGTCCTCAACTTTATTGTGGTATGTATAAACACAATGTTCACGCCACTGTAATCTCAGACTCTGTTTAGGTGTACAGTTAATTACCTTAAAATAAGTCATCTTCAGACGATTACCCATGAATTTAAATGTGGTTTCGGAGTTGAAATCATTACCACTAGTTGCTTGTAGCCTCTCAAGAAGGCTCCAAGCAGCATAAATTCTTTTTTTTTTAAGACATTGTTTTAAATGCCACCAGCCTTATTGGCAGAAATGTGATTAGATATAGAAAAAGTGACTTATTCTAAAACAGAAATTTCAAAATGTCATAAAGGACGACATTTATTTATTAAACACGGTTTTATTAAAACCAGTATGCAAATTAACCACAACATATATTATGTAAACCTTTATTTCTTAGTGATATATAAGACACATTGCAGGATTTCAAACGCACTAATAACATGGGCTGTTTTGAGGCAAATCTAACTCAGATTTTCATAGAGATCTCATGAATAAATAAAATTTATTATTCTATGTATTAATGATTTTGAGTATAAATTAAATACTCATTGATAAACTTAGACAACTTCTGAGGGTATTGTGATGTAAGCAGTGACATAGTTTTGGTTACGGATGGATAGACACTGAATCTCCATTATTATAAGATATCAAAATATCAGTTTCAATATATATAGCTGGAAAGATAACCTGAAATCATTCAGAATAAAATTGTTTTTTTTTTGTTTTTGTGACAATTATTCTTAGTTATAGTTTGTTTACACAAATACTCGCAGATAGGTCAAACTTTTTTTCCACCAAAATCAGTGGTGCAATCTATCCATTCGACATAAACCTAAAATAACACTCCTTTAATTTTTATATACTGTTTGTAACTGTTGAGTAGATAATTATTGATTTTTTGTTATTGAGTTGACAGTTACACTTTTTTACGATTATTATACTAAGAAACGCAACCCTTATTGCTATATGCTTGCATTATGCATCACAGTTTATGGCAAAGTGTTCTAGATCGGATATTTTTAAGCAAAGTCTTGAAACAAAGGTGAATTATTTGATAAGTTTTATGTTAGAATAGGTTGTGTAACTTACTAGATTATAATGTGACCTATCTGCGAGTCAACCACAAATACCCACTTTGACAACTACAAATTAGGAGATCGAAAACCAAGAACCCAGCACGCAGAATCAGAAACTCTATCTCTGGGCTACTGACCCGTTGCACCCGAAACATGCCAAATTAACCTGTCAATGATAAACATGCCACTACTATACATAGTACGGTGAGCGTTGAGAGGATCGCAAATTAGGCCCTTGCTCAGGCGGAAGAATAATGGAATTTGATAATTTGCTTTTGAAGCATTGTTAAGTAAAGTATATTATTATATTGAAAATTCGTATATCGTATAAAATTCAGATATACGCATTATAATTGCCTTAAAAAAATATAGATGATAATATACTTTACTTAACAATGCTTCAAAAGCAAATTATCAAATTCCATTATTTCTTACGTCTGAGCATAGGCCTAATTTGCAATCCTTATAAAGGATTCTCTTGTTATCTTTAGGAGACATATACCTTCCAAGACAGCAGAAATATATTTAATACCAGAAATTGTATCAAACTCTAATATATATATATATATATATATATATATATATATATATATAAATTAGGCATGACTTCAATTAAGCACATACTCTCCCAAAAATTGTTGGCATAGCCATATCAAACTAACTGTTTGCGTACTTTCATATATATATATATATATATATATATAGTAGATAATATTGGGTGGTATATTGCTAAGCAGCCAGTGCTCAATATCATTGATTGGGGGTTTATATTTGAATTATGGTAGCATGGACATGGAGTCAACACCCAGTTACTGACAGTTTCTCATCTATACAATCTTCAGAAACACACGTGTGTGCTTTCCAATACATATACAATATATATTCTTGTGGATAGGTCAAATTTGTAAGACAACATTCTTAGACAAAAATTTGATATTGACCCCTACATACATGTGAAGTCACCCTTATCTTCAATAATTCTATAAATTGATGGTTTTAGGATCATAAATCAAGGGTCATCTTATATATGGGTGTGAATATGGTACATTCCTATATGTGGGATAGAAGGGGTTTTTTTTCTGACCATAAATCCTAACAAGTTTAACATACAATTTTGTCATTCCTTATTAGTTTAAATATGTTTACATTCATATTAAAAAGAAGCACTTTTTTTTTCTTTTGCATATCCAAATTATTAGCATGTGATATTTTTAAATTTATTTGTTTGTTTGTCATGATTCCTTGGGTATCACTCATTTTTTATCTTCTCATATCCTTGAACAGAAAATATACACTATTAATATGATATCTATTTACAAATCAAATTTTTTTGAGTAATTCATCTGATTGTTCCATAAAAATATCTTCTTAAATTATTTTTCTCTCCATTTTTTTCTGAAATCATCCAAATTAATCTTTGAGAATTTTTTGATCTGATTAGGCAATTTGTTTGCAAATAAATTTGTTTTCTATTAACAAAAAAATCAAATTAGTTAATAGATTTAATTTTTGAAATCTGCCCTAACATTTTCCTGTTTGATGAGAAATATTAAAGAGATGTCTACCATAATGTTTTACCCACTCTTTTTTCTAACCTTCTAGTTTGTTGGATTTTATGGCATGTCAACCCTTGTTGGGTTATTTTGCACACCTATGCAGATGCACACCTATAGATTTATACAATGATTTCAATTTCCTAAGAGAGCTCAAGGTAAAAAATTAATAAATTAATTGCATAAAGAGCAATATCTTTACTTTCCATAAAAAGAAAAACTTAACAAACCGTCATTTGACTATCATAAATTTATCTTGACTGGTAACTCAATAAATGAGCCCAGTTTTGTCAGACAGCCATTACATATTATGTAATGGCTATCTGATGAAACTGGGCTCATTTATTGAGTTACCAGTCAAGATAAATTTATGATAGTCAAATGACGGTTTGTTAAGTTTTTCTTTCTTATTGAAAGTGTTATATATATAAGAGAGTTTTATAATTTGCTCGAAGCATTGTGTATATATTGGTTTGGAGGTTGATTTAGAAGGCTATCACAATGCAGGTGAAGAAAAAATAATAAGGTAACAATGGTGTTGTGTGTTAACCTGTATTTTATTCTTGATATTTCGAGATAAAATCGCTTTTTCAGAAGATCACTGGAACTGAAGTCATCTTGTTATGGTATTTCTAGTTAAATGAAATTTCATTTAACTAGAAATGCCATAACAAGACGACTTCAGTTCCAGTGATCTTCTGAAAAAGAGATTTTATCTCGAAATATCAAGAATAAAATACAGGTTAACACACAATACCATTGTTACCTTATTATTTTTTCTTTACACCTGCATTGTGATAGCCTTCAAAATCAACCTCCAAACCAATATATATATATAGCCTAGTAAAGTTGGCGGTGTGGCCTATTGTCAGTATCAGCCATACAGTGAGGGAGTCTATCCCCTTTTCACTAGCACTAGACCAGGGAAATTATTTTGCTGAGGTGGAGCACTACACCTACCGTCAGCTCCCCATTTTACTGCACAGATCAGTTTACCTAATCTGTGCTACTTGTACACTGAGTTGGCGGGGACCAGTATCGAACTCAGAACCTGGTGATTCCAAGACTGGTGCTCTACCGACTGAACTAAATCAGCCCACACACACACACACATATATATATATATATATATATATATATATATATATATATATATATATATATATATAATTGTTTTCATCCTGACTTTTTAAAGTTTTGGTATTATCAAATCATTCCGACAAATGTCTTGATATTTTGCTTTCAGAATTTCTCAGATGAAGTGTTTCTCTTTTATTTTTGTTTTCTTTCTTTTGAGCCGAAATATTAAAAGACTTCTAAATACCTTTAAGACAATAGACAATGAAAAATATATTGAATCGGCTTACAATCAATTTAGATAACTTCACATTTTTGTCTTAACAATTCTCTTGTAAGTTGCCAAGAGTTGAATAATATTTTTCTTTCTTTCTTCTGTTATCACAAATGCTTAAGGCCAACCAATTCTTTGACTGTTAAAACAATATGGTGGAGGTAAAAAGAAACAAAAGAAAAAATGGAAAGGAAACGGATAGCAGACTGGGACTGTCATGAGTGTTGGCACTAAACTGCATTTTGTGGTGAGGTTCCATTTCTGGAGCTCTGTAGAATATTGAATCACCACTTTGTTGCCATTACTCCCAGGTCCACTCTAACCTGGAGTGATTGTATCTGTTAGGTATTGAGATTCGTGTTGAGTGACCAGTATTCAGCTGTGTTGCTAGTTAAATCCACTGTGAAAATCTAGATTTTGGTGGGTGGTTTAAATAGCAGGTTCGGCTATTCCACTATGCACCTTGTCCAAGTCCATTCCCAGGATTCTCATTGGCTGTGTGGATACTTTATATCCCCAACACTTGACTGTGTTCTGATAGTTTGTACAGAGCCATTATTCGGTTACAGTCTGTCTTTTTTTCTTCTCTGGTGACTGGATGCTAGTCACAGCCTTCCTGTGAAGGTCAGTATGATGTTGATTCTACATTAGTGTTCCATCTGATTTTGGCATGAAATAACCCAGCAATGACATGCCATAAAACCAACCAACCTGAGTATGAATTTCTTCTGTAGCCATACTGGTTAAGGTTGTTGTCGTTGCAACAGATTTCACTCTGGATCGGTTGAGCCGATTCCATCCAATGAATTCATCATATCCCAAATGAATGAGATTTTTAGTGAATTCATGAAAAGAGTAACAAGAGAACAGGAGTACCCCAAACCCCACATGCATATCCTGGTCAGGGGAGGGGATGTCTTTGTTTGCTACAGATTTCCAACAGACACAGTGACAAGTACGCCAAATACTGTTTATTCTTGATGATAATGGAGTTGCCCTTTGGCATTCAAATTGGTTAAGGTGCAATTATTTTACTGTGAAATGATTGGTGAATATGATGTGCGAGTCCTGGGGGAAAAGGAAATTGGTGAGTATCTATGGCAACAGACATCTGATGTCTACCACAAGAACATTGTTTCCCTTTTCATTTGGGTTTTTAGAACTGAGTAATTACTAATATTTTCAGTCATCTAAATTACGCTTGATTTGCAGTTTGAAATTTTTCTTTTCTATTTTTCCATTCATTTTCTGAATCCAGTTTCACAACAGAAAAAGATTGACATAAATAAAAACTTGTTTATTCAACTATTTAACCACAACAGTTGAAGAGTCGGTTTAAAAGGCATCAAAAATTGGAGAAAATTAGTTAAAACTAACTTAAAAGCTGCCTTATCAGGTGGCAATTAAGTACCTCCTGCAAAGGTCTCTTGATTAGGCCTTCAACAATAATTGTTTTGCTCACACTTAATTTAAAAAGAATTTGATGTATATAGCTCCTTACTTTCCATACAAAATTATTTCTTTTTCATGTGTGATTTTTGCTGGATTTTGCAATTAATTTTTGATTATTCTAAAATTTCTTTCCAAATCATAAAAATTGTAATTGTACAAAAAATAATGTAAAAAATCACCAAAAACAGTAATTAAAACTTGTCAATCCCAAATTTCAGAATTGCGGGTATGGATTTGATCTGGAATGTTTTTAATTTGCTGAGTCAGCTTGATTCCAAAATGGTATGATATGTATGGCTACAGCCTCTAGGAGTGAAGATGAAAAAATCTGACATGCTGACATTTAAGTTTTGATATAATTAAAATATATTCAATTAGAAAGAATAACAAAATTAAATAAGAACACATATAAAAAGATTACTTATTTTAATTATATTTTAATTGGTTTCCATATAAAATAATTCACCTGATTGATTTTAATACATTGGAGTATAAAACAATATTAGAGATCAATAACACCAAGTAATTAATTATTAAAACAAGGTTTGTTAAAATCAGTATGCAAACTAACCATATCATATATTATGTAAACCTTTACATCTTAGTGATATATAAGACACATTGCATAATTTTAGATGCACTAATAACATGGACTGTTTTGAGGCAAATTTAACTCAAATTTTCATAGGGACCTCATTAAATTAGATTTATTCTATGTATTAATGATTTTGACTATAAATTAAATAACCATTGATAAACTTATGCAATTCCTGAGGGTATTGTGATATAAGTGGTGACATAGTTACAGACAGACACTGAATCTCCATTATAGTAAGATTAATGAATACAATATAGAACAGTTTCTGGAGCTTTATTAAAAAAATAACTTTATAAAAGACTGATAGAATCTTGAGCATTTTAGTATGATAGAGGTTAAGTTTAATATTAAGCAGAAACAGCTGAGAAAGGCCCATCCCATAATTGAGAATATAATTTAAGAACATGACTTGAGCAAGGTTTTATTCTTGCTTTGTAAATTTGATAAGTGTTCCCTACTTGACACGTGAATCATGTCAGCTTATTTCTAATGCGGAAGTTGAGCAAGTTTGAAATAATAACAGACTTTGTCTGGCACCAAATCTTTGGTGCTTATTTCATTTATTTAATAATATTCTTAATCTCTGGCTCTGCTGGAAGACAATTGTGCCAATTTGGAACTGTCCTTCCTAATACCAAATGTTGGAATATATTCCATTGTCTTGGCACTTATACTTCTTAATGTAGGTTATATCTACAGTCACAGATTGAAGCCGAGAATTCTTTTAATGGTTTTACAAAACAAAAGAATCCTATAATTGAGACAAACAATAGCAGCAGCAGCAAGGATTTTGAGATTTATTATACTGAGTATTAAATAGTGTTTCTTAGTCACAGATATTATATGTATGGTAGGCAATAATTAGTTGGCATCAGCAGTTATGAAGAATTTTGGTTGATTTCCAGTGTCAACCAAAGTGGCCAATTCGGATCTGATCCCAAATAAAAATTTTGGAATATTTGCAATAAAATTCTTCATGATTGCTTTATAATTAGCAGCTTATATTCATCGTACACAATTGTGAACTACATGAAATCCAAAATACTTTTTCTTTTTTCAAGTTGGATATTGTATGATTTGGACGCTGTGTGAATAAAGTAATTTTTTGTTTTAAACCTAAAACAAAATGAGATAAAATCAAAAATGATTGAGATATAGATAGAATGAGATCAATAGATATAGATAGACAGAATGAGTTTGAGAGATATAGATAGACATCAATGAAAGGTAGAATGTTCTTAAGAGATCATTATATAGATTAAATATCAGGAAGTTTATTATTTCCTATGAATAGAGTTATAAATATATATAAATATAATTGTATGGGTAATAAAGAAGGCCCTAAATAGAAACATTCCCACCAACAACTAATCTTGTCAATTGGATATATATATATATATATATATATATATATATATATATATATATATATATATATGGAGGTGAGTGGGCTATTGGTTAGAGTCGTGGAAAATGGACTCGTCGATTCGAGTTCAATTCCTAGACGAAGCTGTTGGCATTTCACATAGCGCTAATACCCTTGGGAAAGGTATGAATCTATATATTCTCCCTCCAGCTATGGGTTAAATAGTAGGTCAGACTCGGCCCTTCAGCCTTGGGTAACTAGTCTAGGAGAGGGATAACTCTTAAATCAAAATTCCTGAGGTTGGTCGTTGATTGGGTTTGTGGCAACCCTTGATGCACCAATTCTTTCCTATCGACTGTGCCAAAAAGTGTGAATGGTCCAACACAAGTCTTCACCACTATAAACAAATCACTGTGTGGATGTTCATTGTATGAACACCCATATGTCGAAATCGACGGGAGAGTCCATCATATATATAATATATAATGAAATTTAAAAAATTTGAAAAAATATTAAAAGTTTATAGACAAAATAAATTCACTGCAAGCTGCAATTTGAAATGCCATTGTTATCCTCATAAATAAATGAATACAGTGATACAAGTTCAAATCCTGAAATAGGCTAATTGCATTTCATATGGTGCTAATACTCTTGGGAAAAGTATGAACCCAACTGTTCTCCCTCCAGAGATAATAATAATAGAAAAAATGTAGAATATGACGTCATTAACCGTCTTTCTTGGTCGTGTCTGAACGTGAATTTTTAAAAAAAGTTCTTTTTCGAACATTTCAAAATTCTCTGCTTTTTCCAACGAATTTCATTTCAAATAAGGATTTACTCTGACGAAGGTCAAATTTTCTTCGTGTGCGGAATATTTCTACATTTTTTTCTATTCTTATTATTTCATTTCATTTGGTTATTTAAAAATAATAATAGTTTGAATAATGTACACATGGTTAAACTCCTGACCGAAACACGTGTAAGTAAAATTGATTAAAATATCCTATATTATCCATTTTATACTTTCTTTCCTTTATTCATTTTTTCAACATACTGTCGGATTCACTTCCAGTTTCATTTTACACACACACACACACACATATATATATATATATAACAATAGAAAAAGAAGATTCATACATAGATGGGTTGACATGTCATTAAAATCAATCAATCAATCAACTTGAAATATTGGGTTTATTGTGTATAATAACATTCAGCCCAAAACATTGGCCTTTCAGTTTGAAAGTGTTAAATTTCTGACTGAAAGTGATGTGTTTCTCTTTATTAAATGGTGATTGGGACGTGACAATATCAACATTTTCAGTCTAGCCTATTTATTTTCACTCTTGGGGTGGGGTGGGGTGGGGTGGGGGGCGGCGAGGGAGGGGGGACTTATCATCTTACAAATAATTGAAATCTATGGTTTCTATGTAAAATTTTATGAAAGTCAATGTAAAGAAATGTATTATCTGAAAACTTTAATGAGAAAAGGGACAGACTTGAAGGAATGAGTAAATTTATTTTTCATCTACTTTTATATTTTTCTTTTTTCCAGGCTGCTCTGAAATTAAAGTCTATCATCTTACAGAAAAAGAAGCTGGGTCCATTACCATCCACTTCCACAGAGGTAAATGGTTTTATTTCTGACAAATTTCAAATCTTGTTTCTCTTCTTTTATTTGTCTGAATTTTTCAGATTAGGTTTCATATCTATGATTTTGATTTTTCACACTGTTGTTCTCATCTTTATTGGGATATATAAAACCACATTTCGGCCATTGTGCCCTCCAGCCTTCTTCAGGTGTACCTTGTCTGATTTTTCACACTGTTGTTCTCATCCTTATTTTGATATATAAAAATCACAACATTTCAATTGTTGTACCCTCTGGCCTTCTCCAGATGTACCTTGTCTGTCCAAACATAGCATTTTGAATCAACAATGAACCACAATTCAACACACAGTACACTACACACAACAAACACCCAGAGGCTCACCTAACACACTCCTCATAAAACATTTACACATCCACAAACCAATTATTTATAAATTAACACAATTTGCTCAACTGACAACTTTTGAGCAAATTGTAATAATTTATGAATAATAGTGTCTCAGTTATTGAAAAATAGAAATTGTTTTGTTGCACAATTATTTTCTTGGCCTCAAAAATAGAATAAAAAACAAATATATATATAATAAAACGAGAATGCATTTTAACTGGGCCATTAAAAAGTTTTTAAAAAACTGAACAAATAAAAAATAAAACCAATCAAATAAATATTGAAAAAATCCTCCATTTTATTTTTATTCTACAGGTTTGTCTTTGTCTTGTTCTTTCCTTGCAGCATATTAATTTGAACATTATACAATCAAAATGGATATTATTCCAGTAATTCTGATAGTTTTTAAATTCAGTGAATCCTTGGATGCATAGATTTGATTTGAATGAGACACCAGAAAATTTGATCAGTTTTGTTTTATGGCATACCAACCCTTTTCGGGTCATTTAATGCCAAAACAAATCATTTTGATAAAAGTTTCTATGTTTCAAGTTCTTGATATGTTCAAATTGGCATAAATAATTTTCATTAACTTCATTTGATTTGATTTGGTTTGTTTAATGGTATAATGATAACCCCCTGTGGGTTATTTGATGCCAAAAATTACAACTTACAACAATACACAATAATATTACTCTATTCATTGCACCTTGGACCATACAAACTCTAAAAATAATATTAGATTTATGCAAATTCTAAAAAGCAAATACACATATTCTCAATTTCTAGGAGAGATTCTATAAAATTAAAGAAATCGGATAACACCCATCTATACAGATGGTTTCAAATATGAAAACATTTAGATTTTCTTATTGAAAAAAAAAATAATTCATTATTAAAAAAGTTCATTGAGACACATTCATTGAAAAATACCCCAAATAATTTATCATAGAAGAAAATTATTTAAGAATTTAAATGAAAAAAGTTTATTTTCCAAAAAAAAGTAGATCAAAATAGTATAACTTTAAAGTCTGAAATCCAAAATAACCTTTTTGGCATTAAATGACCCACAGAGGTTGATATGCCGTTAAACAAAACTCAAACTCAAAGTCAAAAGAGTATACAAAGCTGGCTGTTGGTAATTTGGAGGGAACATTCTTTTAAAAAAATATGAAAAAATTTGGGTGTGGATATCTTGAAGATTACTCTAATGTCATTTGCCAATCTAGAATTCTCAAAACAAACCTCCTCACACACACACACACACACACACACACACACACACACACAAGTTTGCTGTGAGACCAGTACCATTATAAGTACTTTTAGCCAAGGAACAGTTCCATAATTTATTAACTTATTTTTATTTATATTTTCTTTTAAAAAGTTTAAGTAAATTTGTAGATGCTAAATCTGATTTTATTTTCACATTTTAAATTTCTGAAAAAACTCACTCCATTCAAAAAGAGTTTTACTTTTTAGCAATAAAGTTGAATTCATTTTTTTTATCATTAAATTATTAATTCCCCAAAAATATTTATAAAACTTTCTTGAATAAAATTTAACAAGAAATATCCAATTTTAGTTTCATAAAAAAAGTTCACTGGGTAAACAAAATTTATCTTTTTTTGTGATTTGAACAAATTATTTTACATTTTATGTGGGGGTTCATTTTCATACTTTTAATTCAATTTAGAATGATCACCCATTTCCGGAAATTTAACAGTGGGTGGGTGGGGGGTCGTATTTTGTAAAACATTCTAGTTTGAAGACATGCACTCCTGAATTTTTTCAGTTATTCTCCCTTCAAATTAACAGCAGGTGCCAGCCTCCTCATACGCTCTTTTGATCAGCTTTTTGGGGGGGAACATTTTTTCAGGAAAATAAACTTGTTTCTCATTTGAATTCTTAAATAATTTTCTTTTACAATAAATTATTTTGGGCATTTTTCAATGAATGTGTCTCAATGAAAATTTTCAAAATTCATTATGGAAAAAAAAGTTAATTCATTGTTAAAAAATGTTCATTGAAACACAGTTATTGACAACTGCCCAAAATAATTTATTGTAAAAGGAAATTATTTAAGAATTCAAATGAAAAACAAGTTTATTTTCCAAAAATAAAGCAGAACAAAAGAATGTACGAGGCTGGCACATGCTGCTAATTTGAAGGAAACATTCCTTAAAAAAAAAAAAAAAATTTTCAGATCGGGAGTGCATATCTTGAAGATAACAGAAATAATCAGTTTAGAACAAGAGTTATATTTTGGTTATATTCCTTTCTTTTTTTTTTTTAAGATATTGATATTGGGGTTATTTCCTAGTTGAGTAACATGATATTACAGGGTGACCCAGAAAAAACAGAAACTAAATTATTTATTTTCCCATTAAACTAACCCCCCCCCCCAGTGTAGTAACATAATATTACAGGGTGACCCAGAAAAAAACAGAACCCACAAATTTTGTAATAAAACTTTTAATTTTAATTCTTTTTAAAGTTTAAGTCCAACAAGGGTTAGGGTTGGGGTTTAGGGTTAGTTTAATGGGAAAATAAATAAATAATTTGGGTTCTGTTTTTTCTGGGTCCCTCATGTTACTCAACTAGGAAATAACCAATATTGGACATTACCCCTTCAGTTAATCTACATGGGTCCTGTTCTGTGTGTTTGTACCAATTTCTTATTTACTAATTCATCATTAATTTGAACCAGAACATCATTAGTGACAAAAATACTTTGTAATGATGTACTTGTAAGTCTACTAAATTGAACATTCCTCATATTCTTTCCTGTGGAATCTTTTCAAATAACTTTGCAGATTGTTTCCTTGACTTCCAGATGATTTGTTCTACTCGTGTTTGCTCAGATGACTTTTTACAAAAAGTTTTGTCTTGTCACTTAAGATAAATGCCCAATATACTTTTCAACTTTTGAGTGTTGTTTTTTTAAACGTCTGTCATTTTGGATACTTGAAGTTCTATCAACAGGTGTTTAAGGGTTAATATTTGCTTTTAAATAAGAGAAATAAAAATTCAACAATCAGTGCAATTGAAAATACACAAATTATGGTTAAACTAAGGGTGGGTAAAAAAAAGTAGGGATTATTCACCTAAAATCCGTTTTTAGGCTTTAAATGTAATTTAGTTATAGAATTTTTGACTTGGAATAAAGTTTAATTATTAAACTTTCAAATAAATTGTCAACTATAAACAAATATTAAAAATTTATTAACAATTTGGTAAATTACAAAAGAAATCGTTGCATAAACTATCCATTTTTGTGGCTTTTAAAAAAACAAAAAATGAAACCCATCATGTTAAAATAATAATCTAGAATAAGGTAATTGTTATCTGGTACGCCAGTCAACTACTATTGGGGTTCTGTTAATAAATTTCTTCTAAACAAGGAAAATGAATGAGATCTTTGTTTTCTTGGAAATGGTTGCTCAAGTAGTAATGGCACTAGACTGAAGAGTTTCCTAAATAATTTGATGCAATATCACGGTATGAAGATGAAACCGAAAAGCCACAGGTTTTTAGTTAAACCACCATCTCTAGTGATTGTAAATTCCTTATTTTAAAAATTTTATTTATTTCTGAATCATTATTTTTATAAAAATTGAACATGAGAACAAAATGCACAACATGGATTTTTATTTAAAATTCTATATAAGCAACAGCATTCACCTCCATCTTGAGAATCGCATCGAATGATCTTACCAGGAACTCTTGTGGAATGGCAGAAATAAATTCTTGTATTCGTCCTTCAATTTCTTTCAAAGCCGTTGGTTTCATAGAGTAGACTCATTCCTTCAACAAACCCCAAAGAAAAAAGTTGTAGGGTTTTAAATCAGGACTTCTAGCCAGCTACTCATGCAGAGCACTTCTACCCATTCCTCTTCTAGGAAAATGGTGATTCAGTCATTCACAAATAACAATAGCAAAATATGGAGGAGCACCATCTTGCATAAAAATCAAGTCTTCAATATTTTCCCAAGTATTGACAATAATTATAAATAGTTTAAATAGGGAGTTACTTATCAATCACCCTGTATAATATCTTTCATCACAACTAATGATGTAATACACAATTTTATACTATTGAACATAATTAAACTAGTACTACCTGTTCCATGGTCGGTTTATCAGTAACTAAACTGACACCCCTCATCATGCACACATTGGCTTGTCTGGTGAGGTGGGTGTGTGGACACCCAGCATCACTAAAATCAAGAACTGTCAGATGAGCTCCAGGAACCTTCAACAGCCACCCACACTGATAATTGGGGGTACTTACTGTTCACATAAATCTCCAATACAACCTTAATGTTAGGGTATAAGTGCTGGGTCTTCCAGGAGGTTTGCCTCTTGTGAAATAACTCATTATTTCCTAAGACAGCACCCTGCAGCATCTCAACAGTCCAGTTATCTTTGATTTTTCCCTGGCACTGGATCAACTGCCGGACAACCAAGAGGTGCACCCTCTTTTCACTTAAAATATCTCACACACAAGTTTCACTTCATTTCGAGTGAGGTCATCCTCATCTGTGACAGACTTCTATAAGTAAGTAAGTAAAATATAATTAATACTGATTTTTCAGTACATAGGATTTTATCTTTAGTTTTTTTTTTTCCTCATTCAATTTAAATGGATCCCATGTTTTTTTTTTCCCTTTCCAAATAATTTTAACTAGTTCCACTTAGTACATTGAAATTTGGTACATATTTATTGGTAGTTTTCACTAACATTTCTCTTTTTAGTTTTTTTCTTTTAAAAGTTCAACTCCATTGCTATTAGTATATTTGCTTCCTATATAAAGGGTGTCTACAAGGTATGTGTGCACTTTAAATTTTAAACCTCTTTAAAGTGCACACGGACTTTATGGACACCCTGTATATGACATACTTGCCATCATATTTAAAAGAAAGAAAAAAATATTTTGAATAATGGGAAATGTTTGAATATGTTTTTATGATTTGAGAATCAAATTATGATTAAGAAACATTCATGTCCATTTCTGAGAATTCCTTTCAATTGATCTTTGATTCATTGGTAACCTTAAACATATCTAGCCTTAATAATAATAATAATAATAATAATAATAATAATAATAATAATATGCAAAATACTAACAGCAAATTAGAGTTCATTTGCAGGCATTTTTTTTCAAACCCCCCCCCCCCCGAATAACTGCATAATGGTCATCAACAGAACCAGAATGATTCCATTAAAAGGAAAGTTTTCAACCAATGCTTGTTTGGATTTTTAAAAAATTAAATCATCATTACTCTATTAAAGTTTGGTAGATAAAATCGAGTTCATTAGTTTGACTTATAAAGTATCAGAAAAATAAAGTAAACTTCATCTTGTTCAATTTCCACTAATCTGACTTTCTTGTTATTGACTAAACTTTACTTGATCTGCCACACCCCAAACCTCAGATTGCTTACAGCACCTGTTCTAACTAAATTGTCACCCTAATCGATTCTCACTTAACTCTATGAGCAAAAATATGCACCCTCCTGGTGTAAGTATTTAAGTTTTAATGTAATGAAATATATTAAATTAGAAAGACAAAATTAAATAAGAATGCATATAAAGAGATAACACTTATTTTAATTATATTTTGTTTAGTTTCTATATAAAATAATTCATAAGATTGATTTTGTTGGAGAATAAAACAATAATATTAGAGATCAATAAGACCAAATAATCATTTATTAAACCTGGTTTTGTTAAAACTTGTATACAAATTACCCACACCATATAATTTTGTATACCTTTATTTCTTAGTGATATGTAAGAAAAATTGCAGGATTTTAAACACACTTATAACATGGGCTGTTTTGGGGTGCAAATCTAACTCAGATTTTCATAAAGACATCTGTCTATCTATCTATCTAATATATATATATATATAGGGCAGTTGGTGTGTGTATGTATGTATAGCTGGAGAAAACTACAAAAATAAAACAATTAATGACAGTAAATATATATACATATGTTGCATATAGTTCAGGCGGAAGTAGGATTTTCCGTTTAAACCAAAACAAAGAAAGGACGACAAAAAAATAACAGAGGACTTTTCCGGTTAATGCGAACAAAGAAGGAAGGGTAGAACAATGAAATCGGAAATAGATTTTTCCACTGATAAGTATAACAAAAGAAAATGCGTAGGCGGTTTACATACATAAAAAGGAAGTCAATAGCAGAGACAGGGTTAGTTAGCCAGAAGACACGGAACAAAGAACACATGGTTCATCACGGCCAAGAGGCTGTGAGGCCCACTAGCCACCTCTTCGACCCCACCAACCCATTTCAGCAGTCATTGTCAACCCTCGGCCATTTCCATTGTCAACGCTCGCCACCCACACACAGCCGAGGGAAAAGAAATAAATTCAGCAGTTTCTACTATACACATGTGTTGTGATCTCCTTAAGTCCGACTACTACATTTAAGCTAGTAGACAATATACACATATCAATTTGATACCATTATACTACATATATCGCTTTTGGTACTGTGACCATATCGCAATGTAACACATATTCACTATCACTAGAGCTTGCTTTTGTGCAAGAATAATGAAGATTTGATTTATATTTGGGAAGATATTTAATAATTCAAATTTGAAAAGTAACAGAAGAGAAAGTCATTTGCGTGTTATTTAATTTTTCTTTTTTTTATGCATTTTTTTTTTTTTTGCTTTGAAATATAATATTGATTGATTGAATTAATCGCCTCATTTATATCTTATTCTTAAAAAATTGTAAATCATTGAATGATAAATTTCTTACTATATTGTTATATATTTACGTGGGGATTTTTATGGGGCAACCAGTGAGGATCTCACTTACGATAAGTAATAATGGATCTGCAAGACTAACTTTTTAAAAAATCCCCCCTATACCCAGGTGACGCCAGTAGCCACTTCTAGTTGTTAATGAATAAGATTTTTTCTATTATGATGACTATAAATTAGATACTCATTGATAAACCTACACAATTCCTGAGTGTATTGTGATGTAAGTGGTGACATAATTACAGACTGACACCAAATCTCGATTATAATAAAAATTTTCCTAGGCTTCTTCGATGATGTGATCCACCTAAGCTAATCTTTTTGACTTATACATATTTTTTCATGAATTACTTATGGTTAAACATTAAATTTAAATCTTACACTACATTACAAAAATGATGGCTATGCCTATTCATTATGTAACATAAGTTGTGATGTTGATTTGCATAACTTGACTTTTTTTAATCCAATCAACATTTTAAAAAAAATATTTTTTTGTATTTTCCATTTGTTTTTATTTCTATCACTATGGAAAACCACAGAGACAAATTTTGTATTCTGACATTTTATTATAATAGAGATTTGGTGTCTGTCTGTAATCAAAACTACATCACTGCTTATGACACAATATTGAGAGAAGTAGAAATATGTTGAAAATTGTGAATTAGATATGAGATTCATCCACGAAATACATCTACAAAAATTACACCAGCAAAGGGAGCTTAAGTGCCAACTTTTATCTAACACTCTAACAGTTTTTGGCATTAAATAACCCACAGGATTATTATACCATTAAAAAAAAACATGCAATCCAAATTAACTTAATGATAATTATTTATACCAATTTAAAGAGATGAAGAACTTGAGACATAGAAACCTTTGTCAAAATGAGTTGTTTCAGCATTAAATGACCCATAAAGGGTTGATATGCCATAAAACAAACCAGCCAAACTAAATGTCATGTTCAGCTTTGCACATTATTTTCAATTTGTATTTCTTTTTCCCTTTTGAGACAAAACATTCAATATGTCATTTGTATGTTTCACTCTTAACACGCAAATATTATAAAGAAACATTTTTAGAGAGAATCTCTTTTCTTCTTCTTCAACCTGAAACATCCAATCCTCCTCATCTTTGGATTTATCTCCTTCTTTTTTTTCCCATTCAAACTTCAGTTAATTTGTGCAGGAAGAAAAAAAAATCCAAAAAGGATTTTGTTAGAATTTCTTTAAAGCTCTTTATAGATTTGTAAGAATTAAAAGTACAAAACATTCGCAAACAATAGATGTTTGGTTTTTTGGTTTTTTGTTGTTTGTTTTTTTTTCAATGATTTCAAAGATTTCTTAAGTCACATGAACGTTACCATTTAATCTGAAAGTTTCTTGCAATCTATTGTGTCACTTTGTAATAGCTGATTCCAATTGGACAATCAGTTTTTCTTTTTTCTTTCTTTCCTTCATCTTTTTTTGTTTCTTTGTAATTTCAACTGCAGCATCTTTCAGCTGATCAAAATAGTAACAACTTTTGTACGAAAGCATCTTCTTATCATCCCCATTCTTATTACTTTTTTATTTTTATTTTTTTAAATATTTTGGGACATATCTTCTTTCTTCTACTCTACCATGTTCTAACTGATGGAAAAATCAAGTGTATTCATGTAATATACATCTCGAAAACTATTGTTTGTCTGTATTTTTGATGTGAATAATGTTGATTTTTCAGACTGTTGTCCTCATCGCTATTGTGGTATGTATAAACACAATGTTTCAGCCACTGTATCCTCTGGCCTTCCTCAGGTGTTCCTTGTATATTCGAGTATAGTAATGATTCAACCTGGGAAATCATTTTTAATAGTTTGGCTGTTGATCAAATAAGAACTTTTGAAAAGTTTATTCCAAAGATATCATTGTTTTTGTATGCCTGTTTGATCAACTCAAACTATCAAAATAGATTTCCCAAGTTGGATAATTACTATGCTCAGATATGTGGCGATTATTAAAAGTAAAATAAAATTAAATAAAATAATAAAAAGTTCTTGGCGTCTGGACTCTGGAGTCCAGAGTAACGGTCTTGTCAATAAAGTCTCCATCTATACAGCTAATCAGTTGTGTTTTTTATTCTCCCTTCATTAATTAATTAATACCATAAGACTTATTCCCTATAGATACACAGGGAACACCTGGGGAAGGCCGGAGAATAGAGCAGCTATTTATAGATACAAAAAAAAAATCTAAATAATTCAAAAGCTATTATGTTCTTCATCTACAAGTGATGCTACCTTCTGACCATCTCTCTCTACCCCCACCCTCCTCCCCCTGAAGGTTCCTTCACCTGAGATTTCCTCTTTACCTGCATACTCATTCAAATCATACTTGTACTAAATAAGCTGTGTATCCATTGATTTCTTGTTGTAACAATAGTCCATGATGATATTGATGCTTCTATTTATAGTGTGAATAAATGAAGGAAAAAACTTAAAGTTTACTTCATTGTAATAACGTTTTTCAACTGCAGAAATGCAGAATCCTCAGACATCTTCAAAAACATGGTTATTACTCCTTTTTATTTCATTTGTTCATTACATTGCATTGCTCTCTCTCTCTCTCTCTCTCTCTCTCTCTCTCTTTATATATATATATATAATATATATATATATATATATATATAGTTTGGAGGTTGATTTTGAAGGCTATCACAATGGTGTTGTTTGTTAACCTGTAATTTATTCTTTGAAGTAAGTCAGACAGTCAACAATTGGTTTGAGCAATGTGACTGGCCAAGCCTAACCATGAAGTTACTAGTTGTATTTGATGTGTGCCGGCTGCATCCCTGCATCCGACTCCACAACAAATACGTTTATTTATCTGAAATCGGTACAGAAGATGCAACCGGACACACACCTGGGCACAAGGCCCGAAGTTTTATTTTTGGGGGAACGGGGTACAAAACTGGTCATGCTTCTATATCTTTTAGTTCTGTCTTAGCTAGTCTCTCTCGCCGACCGATCCATACAAAAACAAGCACTCTTCTTACACTACCGCTTCCACCGAAAATCCGCTGTCGCTCTATGCGTGACGCCCTACTTACACCCAATGATAAAAATAAATGCCTATTTAAAATTTATTTACAATTCTAATGCTTATTAAGAGGTGGGATTGGAGGGGGCAAAAAACACAAAAGTCCCCAACGAAAAACAAGAAACAGAAATAAAAGAGGCCATTTTGGTTACCCCCTTTCCTCGTCTATTGTACTGGGACCGCCGACTGTCTTCCGGAAGACCGAAAGCAAGCCGATCAGTTCCCCTAAGCAGGGAATGGGTGTCCTTAATATGGTCAAGGGGAAGAAATGAGGGGATAATGATTGGAGGGTTTTGGGATGGATTTAATCGAAACGTGCTGACTCTCCAGGAACAAAATACTAAAGGTTTTAGGGGTGTGACAAGAAAATTGTTGGGCTAGGGGGTCCTGGATTTGTCCTAATTGAAAAAACTGGGACATGTTCTATTCGTTCACCTAACTAAGCAGCCTAAAAGAAATCTTAGAGCCGGGCTCGTAGCTTGCTTTTCTAATTAGACATTATTAGTCTAAGGGGAGGGGTATCGGTACCGCTTACGGGCCGTAGTGACCATGGGAGCTTGGAAAGGTAGACTCAAGTCCTGCCCCCACTCTCGCACACAAGCTTGCTGCACGCACCCACCTTTTGCAGAATGTCATGAAAGGAAGCTTCCTTTTGTCGCATCTAATCTTCACTCTAAGCTGATGCTTAAAGAAGATGATCAAATCCCAACAGGAAAAAAGCCTCCTCTCATGCAATTCCCTCAGTCGTGTGACCCAAATCACCATTCGAGCCACGGCTAGTTCCGCGAAAAACACCTTTCGTCTTTCACCGGAATACGGAGGACTGACATTGTCTACGACGTAACCCACGTCGAGTTGGACCAGCCGATCGGGTACGATGCGAGCAGTGACCTCGTTCACGTATCCCCAAAGCGGACGAACTTTTGGACAGTGAAAGAAGGCGTGCTCAGCCGTTTCTTCTTCCCCACTGTCGCAACGTTCACAAAAGGGCATTGCTGCCATATTCGCCTTGTAGAGTACGCTTGCGAGGGGCAACGCATTTCGAGCGAGTCGCCAGGTTAAGGAAAACTCAGAGTTGTTGAGAAACGCAGAACCTGGCGCCCAATTCCAATGGGAGCGGACCTCCCCCAACGACGAGCTGAACCGTTCTACCAGCGGATCCGTACCGGCGCCCTCCACTATCGCCCTATATAGTGCCCTTCGAGGCCATGAGATGTCGCTGGACACAGGGAGCTTGCGAAGTGCATGACGGCATTCAGCAAAAAACTGCGCTTCTCCAGGAGGCCTACAGCGGGCCTCAGCCTTAGGGGACTGCCGTAATTTTGGGAAGGCGGCCCAAATTGTCGGCAGCCACACAGCAATTCGTGTCCAAGATCGATTTAAGAATGACAGTCTCTCGGCGGCTCGGTGAGCCGTCAAGTCTGGCATCCCCAAACCTCCATTACAAGGTCGCTGGGAACAAACCTGCCTACGGACCATTGGCCGGCCCTTCATCCACAAAAGCGAGAATAGGGACCGTTCAAGCGCCAATAACCGAGCCGGGGGCAGAGGAAGTACAGACAATCGGTAAAGGATCAGGGGGAAAATGTACGTGGCGCACGCCTCCACCCTGCCCTTTAAGGACAACCTCCTTTTCAGCCACACATGCACCAGTGCTTCCACCTTTGTCTGTACTTCCGACCAATTCTTCTCTAACTGAAGGCCTGGCCCGAACCAAATCCCGAGGATCTTGATTGGACCATCCTTCCAGCTGAAGGGCCCTGGCAGAGGAGCGCCACCTCTCCAGATTCCCAACCGCAACCCTTCGCTCTTTTCACAATTGATCTTTGCCCCAGTCAACAGCTCATACCTTGTAAGCGCCTCTTTCACCGCAACTATGTCCTCGACCCTGGACACGAACACGGTGACGTCATCGGCGTACGCGGATACCGTGGCACTAACGGGGCCAGGAACAACAATTCCGCGCAGGACCGGACTTGCCGACTCATCCCTAAGCCTATGGAGCAGGGGCTCCAAAGCGAGGACATAGAGTAGAGGAGACAAGGGGCAACCCTGTCGGACCGATCGTTCGATCGAGAAGGCTGACGAGTGCTTCCCATTCACCTGTACCACTGCCGTAGGGGATCGATATAGGATACTAATCCATCTGCGGAATTCCGGTTTGAATCCGGCAGTCTCCAAAACAGTGGCCAAGAACCGATGGTCTACCCTGTCAAATGCCTTGGACTGATCCAAATTGATCAGCGCGGCTTTCTCGTCGTCTTTTAACCCCTCTAGGATCGTGCGAATCAAGTGCAGGTTGTCTTGGATTGATCTTCCCTTCACAGCGTAGTTCTGCTCCAGTCCAATCAGATCCCCAATGACAAGCTGCAAACGATTTGCAAGGACCCGGGCCAAAATCTTTAACTCTGTGTTTAGTAGAGTTATGGGCCTGTAATCGTCTAAACCCTCCCAAACATTCCTGCCACCTTTCTTCAGTAATGTGATCACACCTTTGGTAACGGCGTCGGGGATCCCTCCCCGCTCGAACCAATTGTTGAACACATCCGTCAGAATAGGGACAAAAATGTGCGACATCCTCAAGTACACTTCATAGGGCAAACCATCCAATCCTGGCGCTTTGTTGAGGCTGACCTGCTTCAACGCGTCACGGACTTCGCAATCCGTCACTCTCCCCTCACAGCTAGCTGCTTCCGCCTCCTCAAGGCGGGGGAAGTCGGCCAAATAGCTGTGGAACTCCTGCACCGGGAGGTTCGGCAACCGGGCAAAGCGTGCCTGAAAATGAGCCCGAAAGGATTCACGTATTTCACGAGTCGACCGAAGGCTGTGCCCGTCCGGGGTTCGAACACTGCTGATATATCGATCAGCGAACCTTCGCAACTCTTCCTTACGCATTTCTGCGTCGAGATTCACCGCTTTGTTGGACACTCTATTTAGCCTAGTTCTAACTATGAATCCCTGATAACGCTCGCTACTCAAGCGCTCAAGGTTCCGTCTAGCTAGATCTATGGCTAGGGGATCCCCCCCATCCACCGCCCGGGAAACTCTTTCTCTAATGGCCTTCTCCTTCGATGCCTTATCTAAGACGAGCCGTTGGCAATATTTGATGGAGAAGTCCTTAATCCTACGCTTAAGGGTACCCCACCACTTATTCCCGATAACCGCCCCCACTAACGCCCGCTGAAGAAGTAATGCCAACCGCTCCCGGAAGTCCCGTATCCCCAGTAAGGAGGTATTGAACTTCCAGTAGGCGGTCAGCCTAGGCCTATCACCTAACTGAAGAGTGACAGTAAGCAATTTATGGTCACTCTTCATATAATCGTGGAACACAGGGCACCTAACAAAATCAATGTCGGTTCTTCTAACTAACACCCTGTCCAGATAAAATCTATCTGAGCCAGGGACGAGCTACGAGCCCATGTCCACATCTCCACCCTGGGGTGATCCAGGCGAAACCTGTCGACCAGATCGAAGTCGGCCATTAGGTCGCTCAGGCTGCTTTCACACCCCCCCGACCCACTAGCTCCCCTCCCCCGGTCTATCTTGGGATCAAGGATCGCGTTCCAATCACCCATTAAAACTAGCCGTTCCGGACACAACTGCCGAAAAAAGGGGTCCTCTCCGCAGCGATATTGGGCGTATAAACCGCGACCACACAAACTTGTAGTTTCTCACTGCAACATCGGCCACGATCAACCTTCCATCTGCACCAGCATAGACAATATCAGTCACCGCGTCCAAGCTGCGTTTCACTAGCAGTGACACACCCCTGCTTTTCGAGCCACCATATGTCGAATAAACCTCAAAGAAGTTCTTCGGCACATAGTCGTCCAAGTGCGATTCGAAGTGTGTCTCTAGCACCGCAGCAACATCCACTCCGAGGTTAATGAATTCAGCAACCGCGAAATTAGCGCGTGATGCGTCCTTCATGCCCCTCGCGTTCAGACTAGCTAGAAGAAGAGTCATCTTACCTTGCTTATTCATTGTCCACTACGGACCGGAAGTCGGACGATTTCAGTTCGCCGACTGCGAGACCCATACTGCCTTTGCCTAGTTCAACTGACTCGTTTGTACGGGTGATGCCGCCGACGTCCCTGGGATATAAAACCTTTAGAGCCACAGCCCATGTCCATTATTTGATATGTCTGGGATGCTCCTCTTCATCTCACAGCATCGAGGCTCTGAGAATCCCTCTTTGAAGCTTCAACCTGGATCCCCGGATTTCCCGAATGTTCGAAAAAATGCCGCCAGATGTTTTTGCGGCAGTTGACACGGTCACCTTTGTTTGATATTCCGGCTGTAGTCGGTAGTTTTTAAACACGATGTTGTGTTTTGCTCGCCTCTCCGCCTCTTCCTTGGTTGGCAGCAGCAGCTCCCAGGTTGCGAAGCTCTTTTGATAGACATACTTTGCTGGGGTCTTAGTAGCAATCAGTATGTCTATCAATTCCTCTCTCCTTATGCCTATCAACCTTTTGGTTGAGGCATTTGTAGACACCAGAGAGAGGACCCTGAGATTTATTTCCTTGCAGATCTCCGGGATTGGGAGAAAAATGTTCCCTTCCGTGAACTTGCTGTAATCCACGTCTTTTCCTGGTGGTCCCGAAGTCTGTTTGGTCGTTGGTGGTCTCCATGTTGCTGCTGCTGTCTTTGTGGGTGTAGCAGAGCCATTAGGTTCAGAAGGGCACTCCTTTGGTGATGAAGAATCGGAGAAGAGGTTGGGCCAATCATCCTCACCCAACGAGAATGGGGATGAAAATGGCCCCTCCTCGCCTTTCTGTAGTCTTGATGTTGAAGGTTCTGCCCGGGAGGGTTTGGTAAATGGTCCCTTTTCCATGGGTTTGGTTCCTTCCTTGGTTTGAACGGGTTTGGCCCCTGCTGGGCCGGACTTGTCTCCGTCCACGTTGACCGTTTTGTGGAAACGGTCGGGACTGGTTTCAGCCAACGGTGGCTGCGAACCCTTCTTTTTGTGGTTGGGGTTGGCCCTGGTGGGCCGGACATATCCCCTTCCACAGGTAGAATGGGGTTGGCCCCTGGTGGGCCGGACGTAACCCCTTCTACTGGTAGAGTGGGGTTGGCCCCTGGTGGGCCGGACGTACCCCCTACTACCGACTGAACGGGTTTGCCCCTGGTGGGCTGGACGTAACCCCGTCCATCGTATCGGCCGCCGACACAGGGTGACTATCTGTCAGCCCTTGGGAGAGTGTCCTACCTGGACCGGGCTCTCCCTCCGCGCTCCCCTTGGTGCCATCCGGATGGATGGGTCCATTCGGCTGAATGGGTCCTGTCTCCTGACCGTCTACTTCGATGATCACCAAGGCCGTGGGATCATCGGACCCGTCAGACCCGAAGTCTGACGCGTCCATCGAAACCGATTCTCCTTAACAGGAGTCAACTTTTCCTCTAAACAGAGGCCAACAATTTTTCCCTTAACAGGGACCAACTAGAGTGCACTTTTTGGTAATTTCCTTCGTCTTCTTCTGGCTGGACTTGCTGTGGTCGTAGCTTAAAGAACAGGAAACACGATCCTTGCTGGCATGATCGTCACTACTCGTAACCATGAAGTTACTAGTTCTCCAATGAACCCACTATAACAGCTTAAATAATTACTGCCACTACTGCCAGGAAGAGTCCATTAAGCTGAGGAGGTGTTTGACTGTTCCACTGTCCAATAGTTAATAATCTGTAACAGTCATTTCCAGACTGCAGGTTCAATCCTGGCTAAGGGTGAAAGTAACACAGAATAACAATTAACAGTATTCTACATTCTTGATATTTCTTTTTCAGAAGAACACTGGAACTGAAGTAGTTGTCGTCTTGTTATGGCATTTTCTTTACACCTGCATTGTGATAACCTTCTAAATCAACCTCCAAACCAATATATACACAATGCTTCAAGCAAATTATAAAACTCTCTTTTATATACATATATATATATATATATATATATATATACCTTTGAAAACTTTCCTAAAAAAGTTTTTTGTTTTTTTTTTTCTTTTTCACAAAAACTTTATTTCTGCTGGCAATGAACTAAGGTCAAAACTAGTTACAAACTATCAAAGAATAAATAACATAAAAGAAATATTCCTATTTGTTTTATAACTTGTCTTCTTATATATATATATATATATATATATATATAAGCGATAAGACATATAGGAATTTATCTATTTTCGCTATCATTTTTCGCCATCTTTCTATATAAATAAAAAGATGAACAAAAGTGATAAGACAAATAGGAATATTTTTTTCATGTTATTTTTTGATTGTTCTCAACTAATTTTGACCTTAGGTCATGGCCGGGAGAAAAAAAAGTTTTGGTGGAAATAAAATGTAGGAAACTATCAGAAACTAATTATGGTTATGCAACAAAGTAAAATAGGGAATTAAATCCAACAATATGTAGAAAGTAAAAAAAAAACCTGAAGTATTTCATAACAGGCATTTTATTCTTAATGGTGAAGTCAATGATGTAACGTTTCGGTTTTTACAACCTTCATCAGGGCTTTAGATAGGGGAAATGTTGTCTGGAGAAGGTCAATGTCTTCTGGAAAATGGAAGAATTGTTGCTTGGTGTGTAAAGAAAGGGTAGTAACCATTGTTGGCCTAGTGTTAGTTCCTGGATGCATGAAGATTTTTAAGAAGTGGTGAAAAATGTGGAGGTGTTGTGGGGGGTACATGGATATGAGACAAGAAGGATTTAAGTTGAGAGAATTTATTATCATTAAACTATACTGAGAGAGGTTTAAGGTAGGATTTATGCCAATATGTTATAGAGGTGTCTAATCAAAGTATTAAATCTAAATTATAATTTTGAACAAATACTTTCTTTATTGCTTTGTTATTGCTTTTATTATTGAATCTTTTTTTTTTTTTGTACAATAGTTAAGATTACGTTGTTACACATATATTGTGTAAATATCAGAGTGTTTCACTTTTGTTAATTTGAAAAATACTCATTTTTTAAAGTGAAAAAATACTTACTTACTTCTCACTGAATAGGATTCACTAAACACTCCAAATCCATGACATGCAACACTACACTTTATCCCTTACTAGGAGCTATTAGGGCAGTTGGAGAGGCACCCTAGTCACATCAAGCCCTAGCACCTATATGATTGTCCTGACCATATTGTGCTTATTTCAAATCCCCAACCCTTGTCATTTGATAAACAATATTCTTGTACTTGTTTGTCTGTATTTTTGAGATGAGGCTTGATATAAATTTTTATTTTTTGGACTATTGTCCTCATCTTTATTGTGGTGTGTATGAACACATTTTTTCCCCTAAATGATTGTGATTCTTCTCATGACAGATGTTAGAATGATAGACATACAAAAACAATGACATCATTATATGAAAATTATCTTTAAAAGTTCTTTGACGTCTGTTTGATTAACTGTCAAACTAATAAAATGATTTCCCAGATTGGATTATTACTATGTTTAGATACACTGGGAACACTTGAGGAAGGCTGGAGGATACAGCAGCCAAAACATTGTGTTTTTACATACCACAACAGTCCAAAAAATCAAAATTATTTAATATTCTTGTACGTAATAATTTCTGATTTCCTTTTATTTTGTTTCTCTATTTAAATTTGCTAAGATAAATATGAATTTCTCCCTAAAAATCTATTTAAATTTGCTAAGATAAATATGAATTTCTCCCTAAAAATCTATTTGTATCCTAACTCCACTCAAATAAAATTAGTGAGAATTCAACGCTGCAGGTGAAAAGAGATCCCGCAGGTGAGCGTCTTTTTACATTTAATTAGAATTTCCTAAAAAGCTTCAGGTTAGCATTTAAAATTACCTTTTATCATAATTTTAATTATCTTAAAGAATATAATTCCATATTTCTTTTGGTAAGCAAAAAGATTTTCAAGAATGGCTCATTAAAAAAATATATTTTTCAATTCACACCAAATTTTCCTAAGCATAAATTAAAAGCTTCTTCATTTTTCAACTTCTGTTAACCTTTTTTTTAAAAAAAAGTAAATTTTAATTCCTTTTTGTTATAATACTAAACAACTTGTTATGATCCATGAGGATGCTTCTATTTATATAGATAGATGAAATTATATATATAATTAAATTATCTGGCAAACAACACATGAAACATATGAAAACACTGGACAGCTGTATACACTGATGATAAGACCTAATAGGTTGAACAGCTGTCCAGTGTTTCTGTATGTTGCACACTGAGTTTGCCAGATTTTCTGGTTGTGATGATTTAATTTTATACTTCTATATAGGAAGGAGTGAATGATTTTAATTAATATTTCACAGTTATATCTGTTATTTCAAGATTTTGGACAATTAATAAATGATGTTCAATGCAAATGGGAATTACACAAAATAGTGATTTAGTTGCAAATTGGACTGGAATTTGTTTTATTCTCTAAGTTAAAGCATTTAAAAACATCCAGTTGTATTATGTTGCTTTTGATGGGTTTTAATTATATACATATATACAATTAAATCCTGGACGAGGCTGTTTGCATTTCACATAGCACTAATACCCTTGGGAAAAGTATGCATCTAACTACTCTCCCTCCAGGGTAAACAGTAGGGCAGAATGGGCTCTTTAACCATGGCTAAGTAACCAGTCTAGGAGAATTGAAACCTATTAAACTCCGCTTAAAAATTGACTTTGTGTCACATCCTGCTCATACTGATGGTTGATAAATATATATATACAATGTTGGGAAATTAAATTAACGACCCAAGTTCAAATTTCATTGGGTCCCGATTATAACAGAGGTCCATGATGCTTCACTTTAGAAAGGAGTAAAAGATTCTAAATTAACATTTCATTGTTGTAGAATCAAAATACAGGCTCTGTTGTTGGCACCTTTCCATCTACTAAGGACGATGGCATAGTGTCCAAAAAAAAATTATCTGCATCTGCAACTCTGCAGGCCAATTCTTGAGTGACAGTCTTTGGTGCACTGAATGCACACAAACTGTGATGCATTCTGGGGATGCTGACTTTTCTCCCTCTTTCTTGCTCTTTTTGCTGCTGAGTCTACTCTCCTCTCCATATCACCCCTCTCTGTGCCTTTCTTAATATTAAGGTGCCAAGTCACTCTATTTTTTGCATCTACCTCCCAAGTGTTTGTGTCAATATGGCATATCCTCATGAATCTTTAAATCGTAGGCGTGGTCTACCAAATTATGTGAGTTAGAACCGGCCCTGTAATAACTCACAAAACATAGCCATGTGTTGGGTATTTATGGATCAAAGGGTATACACTGAAAACCAGCAGCCAATCAGAGTCCAGAAAAAGAGCTTGGCTAAGTTACATAGTGGAACAGTCTTAACCTGTATATAAACCACCTACCGACACTGATCCTCAATTGAATTTGAATGATTAAAATATGTTATTCAGTGTGAACACAGACCCTACAAAAGTATCAATCAGTTGGATTGGACTGGAATTGCTTTATTTTTTAAGTTAAAACATTTTAAATCTTATTGCTGTATTCATTTACTGACACATCACCCAACCCCCCACCATCACAGTTGGACACAAGGATCATTAACATGGAGGACTATGCACAAACTGAAGCTTATGCATGGCAAGTGTAAAAACAGCATGGATCTCTTTGGCATTCCTCTACTGAAGTGCCTCAGGCACTGGGCAATTAATCCAACCCTGCCCTTTTAAATCAAGGGGGTAGGTGTTGCCTGTGGGGATTGGCCCCCTGGGATCATGATGATATTTATCTCTGACCGTTCCAGTTGCCAAACCCTCTGGACACAGGGTTCCAAAACTGGAAACCAGAGTAAAGTTTTATTGATGTATTGATTTGCTGTTTTTGCTGAGTTACAATTATATACATACAAAAAAAGAGTCGTCGGGGTGGCCTAAAGTCGGTATCAGCCCATCGGAGAGGAGTCTATCCCCTTTTCACTAGTACTAGACCGAGGGATTGTTATTGCATCTGAGGTGGAGCGCCACACCTACCATCAACTCCTTACTTTACTGCACAAATTCCCTATGCTACTCATATGCTGAGCTGGTGAGAGCCGGTATTGAACTAGGAACCTTGTGGTTTCTAGCCGAACGCTCTACTGTAGGGACTGGATTAGCTCAGTGTTTGTGTGTGTGAAGAAGATCCGAGTTTTGATCCCCACAATTTAAATGTATAAGGCTACGGAAATGAAGTTTCCATAGAAAACAAAAGAAGACAAAATTGATACAATAAACAACTTTATATACATTAATTTACAATTGGGATATTCAATTGTTCTTTTAGCGAAGTTGCCGACTCTATGTGTCTGTACATAGTTGTGTGTGACAAGTGCATATGTATTGTTTATAATTGTGCAATTGGATATGTCAACATTGTAGCAGTTTTGGTAAAACAATGTCTGTGATTGAAACTTGTATCGTATTGAGTAGGAGAGAGAGAAAATATGAAACGAAAAAATAGACGGACCTGTTGAGTCGTATTTTATGTCTTCGGACAGTGTCCTCTCTCCATTGTGTCAAGTTATGGGAGCATCCGCTCCGACTCTGTTGAGTTGGGAAGAGCATAAGCTCCTCATTGAAGTTTTTCAGCTCTATGGACCTTTTTACAATTTTCTTTTGTCTTTGTCTACATGATCTTTAAGTTAAATTTAATATTGGAATTTTCAAATATCAGCTGTTTTCTAATGATGTAAATATCGGATGATTTTGTAACATTCCGATGGCGTACATATTTTCAATGGAATTTAAACCATTGTTTCTATTGTTGCTAAAATATTTCTAAACTAATATTTATTTGATTATCTTTTGTTTACATAATTCTAAACTTAACTTATACAATTGAAAAATTACTTGTTTCAGAAAACTTAATTATTTTAATGTATCCAATTCCACATGCACGTAAATAGGGGGCCAAACTCCCCATACTACCGACTGAGAAAAAATCTGATAAAATGTGAGGAAAAGTTATGAAAAAAAGTGAATAACAAACACAGACAGTTACATTCAATTGATATTTGGCCTCTGTTTGTTTTAAAGGCTTCATCAGAATGAAATGATATTGTTTTAAAACAGAATGTGATACATATAAACAATGAAAAGGTAAAAGGAAGAGGGAAGGGGAAGGTGATAGAGAAGGAGGAGGTGGAAGGGGGTTGCCACAGATGTAGGTAGTTCAATATGATCGAGTGGGGGAGGGATAGAAGGATCAGAAGATTTAGGGTAAGTGAGGCAGTAAGGGATTAATAAAAGTTTTAGATAGATCTTCTATATATAAAGGGCAGTTGGTATGTATGTATGTATGTCCAAATGAAACTACAAAAATAAAACAATTAACAACAAAGTAAATATATATACACAATAAATATCACCAGTTCTTTATTTTTTGTGCAAACATTATGAAGATTTGATTTGTATTCGAAGATATTTAAAAATTAAAGTATACATAGCATTGAAAATGTACATAAAAATGTCCAGTATTTTTAAATCTCAGAAGTAAACAAATCAATACACCAGGTTTTTTGCACCCCCCTCTACCCAGGCAATGCTGGGTAGTCACTTCTAGTATAATATATAGACAAATACAATGGAAATTTTTGTAATATATATTTAAGGAAAAGCATTTAAGTTTAACAAGAAATTAGAAAAACAAGAACGTCTAAATAAATTGTGTAGAAAATGAAATAACGTGCAAAGCAGACGAGACTAATTGTGGCCAAGATATTTTTTTTTTTTTTTGGTCATTTTGTCTAATGGAAAATAAAAACAAAAAAAGGAAAATAACAAAAATCCTCAGACTTTATTTTTACTGAAATGGAATCAGAAAGTGTGAATTAACAGAAAACGGTTAATTCTGTTCAAGAAAAAAAAAAAAAAATTTTGAAAATTCTTTAGAAATGGCAACTTCTCTGTCTTTTGCAGCAACTTTTATTTCCAGTTTTATATAAAACAACTTTCTACTTGGGTGAATCAAAATTTTTGCAATATTTTACTAGGTTGTTATATACCCTACCTATGAACATTAATGGGTATGTCCCAATCCTCATATACCCTACCTATGAACATTAATGGGTATGTCCCAATCTATATATTAATATGCTTGTTCAAAAATCTTCCGTCCCATATCATTTTGCAACACCTGGTTAAAAATGAGACCGTCCAAATTGTCCAAGATACAATGCAAAAATGTAAATCCAGATTATCTGGTAACACTTAATCATAGATTTCTTATTTTGTCCCATTTTATTTCATCCAATTTTAAAATGAAACATTCCAAATGGCCTTGCATCACTTAAATGGCCAACATAAAATTAAAAGGAATTGTAAAAAAAAAAAAAGTTACATGTTTGTTTTATTTGTAATATTGAAATTGTGAATTACAAAATATATTTTGGTTATTTTGATCTTATGTCATCCTGGCCTCTTGACCTAATTTACACTATGTTTTAGCAAGCCAGCATCAGGTGGGTTTTTGTCACTTTTTTGTCAGCAAATTAATGTAGATATTTTAAATGCCTCCTCCCAGATTTTTGTCAGCAAATCAATGTAAATATTTTACAACCCCCCTTTTAAAAAAAGAGGGAGAGAGATTTAAATCAAGATTATTATTATACATTTTAGATATTGAAATATTTTACTATAGCTCTTAAGTAAACATATCAAACGTTATAATAATTAAAGTATCATACTGTGGTATATCCACTGGTCCCGTAGTCCTCATAAATACAGGAGTATTATGCTGACTGGGTAGTCTTATACCACTAGCAGTGCTTTACCTTCTCCACATCACTGGTAAGTATTGTATTTTGTTATTGTTATAAAGATTCCATTTCATTTCCAATTTCCATTTGGTTATTTCTCATTTAGTAACCTTTGTTATGTTACAACATAGGTGCTAGTGTTAAATAATGAAATAGAAAACCCAAAAAATTTAAGTTATGTGTAGGTGATAGTGGAAAGTTACTAGAATTTTGGGGATGACAAATACCTGTCAATCTATCATTGGTTAATGAATGCCAACAAGCGAAGAGAGGTAGTGAGAGGAGTGATAAGTTGGCAGTCTGGACTGAGTTTTTGAAGAGAACAAATGCAAGATGGGTATCTGTTCTCCAAGGCATTTTTACTTGGAATAAAATAAATAAGTTAAGAAAAAACAAGACCGTCTTGTGTTTGTTATTAAAAACTATCAACAGCAGAAAACAAGATATCCCAAAAGATTCCAAAGTAATTTCCAGACTCAAAGAACGGAGAGAATGCCAGCCTAACAACTTATCAAGAAATACCAGCAACTCTGGTTCACAACAGCAGACCCAACCAGATCCAGCCAAGAGAATAGTTGAACAATAAGATAAGTTTAGAATTATTACTATGACAAAAAATCGGGTTCACAACAGCAGACCCAACCAGATCCAGCCAAGAGAATAGTTGAACAATAAGATAAGTTTAGAATTATTACTATGACAAAAAATCGGGTTCACAACAGCAGACCCAACCAGATCCAGCCAAGAGAATAGTTGAACAATAAGATAAGTTTAGAATTATTACTATGACAAAAAATCGGGTTCACAACAGCAGACCCAACCAGATCCAGCCAAGAGAATAGTTGAACAATAAGATAAGTTTAGAATTATTACTATGACAAAAAATCGGGTTCACAACAGCAGACCCAACCAGATCCAGCCAAGAAAATGGTTCAACATTAAGAAGATAAGTATACAATTATTACTATCACAAAAAACTCCTTTTAGTCGACCCCCCCCCCCTATGCTACACTAGTTTTACGTGACCAAAGCTCTAGAAGGTACTAGTTGTGGTTGGTAGTATTGTACAAGTTGGTATCATGATGGTGCTGTAATTTGAAAGTCATACAGATGAATGTGCAATGTCATACTGGGGCATATCCACAGGTCATGCTAGTAAATTTAATATTCTTAATATTCTGCTTACCCGTTAGATATCTGGTGGAAATGAAGAAACCCTTTTGGCTGACCATCACTCTATCATATGTGGCTTTGTAGTCATTTTGCATAGCACCTTAACTTTGAATGTTTTTGATTAGTTGATTGGTTGGTTTTACGGCATGTCAACCCTTTTGGGTTATTTTATGCCAAAGACATTGTTTTATTCATTCTTGATGGTTATTCAACATTTTTTTTCTATTTAACCCATAGATGGGAGCCTAACAGGTACTACCATTCAAGGTCAGAGTGGACCTGGAAGTAATGGTGATTAAAGGGAACTTCACCATTAGATGCAGTTTAACATCCCTACCCAGGACACATGTTTTTAAGGTGGGGGCTGAAGTGCAGAGACAATCCCACTCTCTCAAACACCAAAATCATTTTTTCCTACCAGATACCTTGTGGTTTTTCTGGCTTCAGAGATTACCAAAAAGGAGAGAGATTACCACTAATCTGAATAAGGTTCTCACTCTTGGTTTGTAATCAGTTGTCCATCTCCTAGACTAGTGGACAAACAAGTCTCAAGGACTCAGGCTGCCTAAAATGATGATGTCCCTATCAGATGGTGTAGTAGAATGCACAATCTACACCTCTGTAGAGGGATAAGACACCCCCCCCCCAATGTTAACCATGGGTGATGACACATGATGCTTAAGGATGAAATCCTGGTGACTAAACAGTCCATCACTTGCAACACTCCAATTTGGCTCTTGCTTAGATTAGACAGGTGGTCAGAGAGGACCCTCTGATCAGTCAGCTGGTCACATCAAGCCCTAGCATCTATATGATTGCCCCAACCCTATTGCTCTTATGGCAACTCCCAACACTTTTAATCATATATGTGCTAGATCGCTAGAGTTGAGGCTGTTCTGGGAAAGACAAACTCTATCTGATGGTGAAGTTTCAGTTCTGGAGCTCTGGGGAATGTGGAGTACCCATTGGAGATCCACTCTGACCCGGAATGGTAGTACCTGTTAGAGTCCAATATATGGATTAAATAGAAAAAAATAAGATTTTAAAAATTGAGTTTGAAAAAAAATGTTGGATATCCATCAAGAATGAATAAAACACATTTTTTACATAAAATAACCCAACAAGGGTTGACATGCCATTAAATCCAACCAAACATAAAAAATGGTGGTAATACATAAACAATTTATTGATTACATCCATTAAAAAAAATTGTTTTGGTTTTCTTTAAGATTCAAAATTTTTTCATTTTCTTTGTAACTACCTACCTACCTACCTACCTACTTCTTGTTTGTATGCGTCACATTTTTAGAACACAACAGGGTAGAAAGAGAAAAAGAGAGATGTCTTAAATATTTTGTAGACTAATCTAAGTGAAACCACCTCTCCTTACTGGGGGAGGGGGGCTATTTATTTATCAAAACAAAAGAACAGAGGATAAACAAAACATGTGCATTCTGATATTTTCCACCTGGTATTCCACTAATCTGTAAGACTATTTCTTCATACCCTACTGCCTCAGTAGAAAAAAAAAGTTTAATGATTTGTTGGTATAACCGTGGGGAGTGTTTATCCTGTGATTACAAGTAAAATATTTTCTAAAGGAAGCTGTGCATATAATGTGCACAGCTTTTTCTTAAAAACCATAAAAATACAGCATCTAACAAATTTGTGCTTATTCTATGAAATGTTTTCAAAATTTACAAATGTTGCAAAATAATAAAACATTATACTGGGCAACACAATTTTTGTTGAGTTAGATCTGATGTTGCATAGCGCCTTCTTTACCGGCACTAAATAGGTATATGTTATATACTGGTCTTTTCACTAAGCCAAATCAGCATATAACGTTATATACCTTTCTTACCTCCTACTCTGGTCGTCTATCATCTATCTTGGTCTGGTATATCTTCTAAGGTCTCGTCTGGTCTTCTATTGAGGATTCCGGGTCTGGTTTCTGTTGGGGATCACTTCTTATCAGAAGCCCTGTGTCATTGTTGGTTTTTAGTAATAAACACAAGACTTCGATTTACGATGATGTTACTTTATTGTAATCCCCAGACCAGACAATCTGCGCAGTGAGACTCACATCTTGCTAGCTTGGCTTCTAACTTTTAACTCTAACTGAGTTGCTTACTCCTTAAACCGAAAGGGGGCTTTCTATCGAGGATCCGTTTCTCACGGTCTATCCCCAGAAAGCAAGGTCAGAGTGAGGTCAAATGCTGTCACTCACTCTCAAGGCCATCAGCTGTACTGATCGCCATAATGATTTCTACAATACCTTAAAAATGTATTAGGGATCCAACACTATGTAACACTGACATTGAAGAAAAGTAATACGATGCTGCAAGATGAAATCTGGCCAGTTATCAATACTTGGGAGAATATTGAAGACTTGATTTTTATGCAAGATGGTGCTCCCCTACATTTTGCTATTGTTGCTCATGAATGGCTGAATCACCATTTCCCTAGGAGATGGATGGGTAGTCATGGTCCCTACAAGTGGCCAGTCAGAAGCCTTAATGTTGTATAGCGAGGCTTGTCAACATGCCTCCAAATTCACGGCACTAAAAAAGTATTTGTTATGTGGCGGTCGTCTTGTTGATAAAAAAGATACAACGTATGAGATATATCATCACAAGGGCTTAGCTTTTATTTTCGGGCTCGTCTCGTGGGTTGTTTCGGAGAGGAGGAAATGCAGAGAGAAAGAGGGAAAGGATACTGTTAAATTCCTATAATACCACACTAGGGACCAGAGGCCCATCCGTACTCTACGCCACCGGAAAGCAAAAAGAGGACAATCTTGTTGTTCGTCGTTCCTCATCACCACGTGATTTCCGGTTCCGGTCAACACCTGAAATTTCCGGTTGGCTTTCAATTCTCCATTCGAGGGTCATACCTCGGTCAAATTCCCGACAACCCATTTTGTGTCCATTACTACCTTTTTTTAACTTTTACTTTCTCTTATTTCTTCTTCCTCTCTTTCTATAACAGCCCCCCAAAACTATGGACCTTCATAATCATGTTACATTAATTTAACAGTCTGCGATTTTTTCTTTGTTGTTGGTTGAAGGAGCAAGTCTACTCTATGAAACCAACAACTTAGGAAGAACTTGAAGGATGAATACAAGAATTTATTTCTGCCATTCCAACTGATCTTCCTAGGAAGATCAGTTGATGTGATTCCTGAGTGGCTTGAGAGGCTGGAGGTGAATGCTGTTGCCCTTATAGAATTATAAATAAAAAACTCCATGTTATGTGTGTTCATCTCATATTCAATTTTGTAAAAATAATGATTCAGAAATATATTATAAGATTTTAAAAATATGGAGTTACTTTACAATCACTCTGTAGAAAAATAAAGAAAGACATGGCATTTGTTTCATTATTTTCCATAATGACGACAAGGCGTTCGACATTAGACTAATCCAGAGTTCAGCAGAGCTACTTGCCGAAATAGCTTCTAGCAAACGAAACATAATTCTGATTCGACAAAGACACCGTAACACTCGAGACGAATCTAGGTCTGGCCAAGACACGTCACAACTCTCGTCTCGCCAGCTACAAGACTTGCCACTACAAATCGCGGCCTTAAGGACACTCACAATTTCACCACTAATCAGACTTGTCACATATCTGCTTCCACCCACACGTACAACATGCCACTCGCTGTCTCTTCGACCGACGGAACGTTGTTGGCTCATCACAGGTTTGTGAGTTTTGCCGTTCGATCTTGCTACAACATGAAGTGTTCCAAAGGATGAACATTTATTCTTGCTGGTAATTTCGATGCTATAACATTTCAGTTTTTGTATTAAGAAAATGTCTCCCACACACGATCTCACCACATGTCCTGAAGAAGGTGGCAAAAACCGAAATGTTATAGCATTGACATTACCATCAAGCATAAATATTCAACCTTTGGAACACTTCATGTTTTTCTATATTTTTTTCTCCATTTTATTTCGAATCACCCTCCGAAATAAGAAAAAATCAGTGAAAATTATTTCATGTTCATTGTCATCACAAAAACTGGAATTCAGTTTCACAATTTTCAAATGATAAAAATCATTTTTTAGTTTTAATGAATATTGGATGCCAGCTGCCATCAGTTGAATCCAAATCAAAAAAACTATGAGACAAAAAACAGGGTGGACCTGGGAGTAATGGCAATGAAGTTATTAATCCACATTCCCAAAACTCCAGAATTGGAACTTTTATCATTAGAAGTAGTTTAATGTCTGACCCTCAGCCACTGCCTTCTAGCACATATATGATAAAAAGGGTTGGGGGTTTGTCATAAACACAATACAGTCAGGACAAACATATACAAGGCTAGGGTTTGATATGACCAGCCGATTGATTGAAGAGGGCCTCTCCAACTGTCCATCTAGTCCTAGTAAGAGATAAAAGAATGTTGCATATCATGAAATGCAAAAATCTAAATCCTGAATTATCTGGTATTGCTTATCCACTGAATTCTTTTTTCTTATGAGTGTCATCACCCCAGCTAAATAATGGACCATTCCATTCTTATTATGAGGAAGGAATGAAAAAAAAAAGAACCTGCTATACAGAAAATATCTAAAAGTAAGAAAGAGCATAGGGGAAAGATAGAGAGAGGGGATGAGCATGCAGAGGCAATAACGCTAATCTGTTTCAATTGAACAAAATGAAAATATGAAAAGAAAAGTGACAGAGAGAATTAAATGAGGATCATGATACTTTTTACATATTGAACTATTTAGCAATAGCTCTTAATTAAACATATCAAACTTTGTAATAATTAAATTATTATGCTGTGATATATCCACACATTCTGCTAGTATTTTGTAATTGCATGGAAAGGTGGCAAGAATAAAACATCCCCCACTCTTTTTTTTCGATACCCCCCCTCCCTTCCCATTGTCTGTTGTAGTTTTGTTTAGAGAAATGGGACTCATTGATTTTTCAAACCCTTTTTTCTATGCTACCAATTTCTATAAGAAAATATGAAAAATATTTATTTCATTCATCTCTACACAACTTGGTCCAATCAATATTGATTTTTCCCTTTGAAAAAATTAACTCTAAACATTGTTCTAGAATTTAGTTTTAGTTTTAGTTTGAGTAGATTAAAAAAAAATAGTTGGTTAAATCAAACTTAACAACCTAAATTGCACCATCGTATATCACCCCGCCGAAAGAAAAAAAATACCAAAAATCAACGAATTAACCGAATTTAATGAAATTTTCAGTGTTGATATATTAATGAATAAAAGATATAATGCACTAGTTATTTTATTGAAAAACGTTTACATTTATTCAGGTCAGTTCACTTTGAACCACGTATCTTTGAGGCATAACAAAGATTCTCAAAGATACCTGGTTCAAAGTTAACTGATGCATTATATCTTTATTCATTAATAACATTGAAAATTTCATTAAATTCGGTTAATTCCCGATTTTTTTTTCTTTCGACAGGGTGACATACCAGTATGCAAATTAACCACTCCATATGTTATGTAAACCTTTATTTTTTAGTGATATATAAAACACATTGCAGGATTTTAAACACACTAATAATATGAGCTGTTTTGAGGCAAATCCAACTCAGATTTTCATTGAGACATTTTTAATAAATAAGATTTATTCTAAGTATTAATGATTTTGACTATAAATTAAATACTCATAAATTCCTGAGAGTATTGGGACATAAGCAGTGGCATAGTTTTGGTTACAGACAGACACACACCAAATCTCCATTAAAGTAAGATGCAAGTGTTAGATATTGTAATTTATCAGTGACAGTTCAGTGGGTTCAAAGCAGAATGTTGCTTACAAATCCAGTACAAATGTCCTTTTCTTTGGCTCTGCTTTATACATATTATATACTAGCAGCTGCTACCCAGCATCGCCTGGGTAGAGGGGGATTTTTTTAAGTTAGTCCCACAGATCCATTATTACTGAATCATGAGTTGAATCCTCATGTGATGCCCCATTTAAATCACTAAAAAAAATAGACCTTGCATTGATCCAGCTACACTGAAAAAAATGTTAATGTCTACTATCTAAAATATTAAATTTAAAAAATCCCTACTGTTATCATTTAAATTTTATTTTTTAATCATCTTCACGAATATAAATAAAATCTCTATTATTTTTGCTCAAAACCAAGCCCTGGTGATATTTATGTGTATATACCCTCCTACATATTGCCCTCTATTATTTTTGCTCAAAAACCAAGCCCTGGTGATATTTAATGTGTGTATATATTTATAATAATATAAGTATATATATATATATATATATATATATATTATATATTAATTGCATTTATTTTTGAAGTTTCCTCCAACATACATATACACACGACTGCCCTTTATATATATATCAAATATAAATAAAATCTCTATTATTTTTGCTCAAAACCAAGCCCTGGTGATATTTAATGTGTGTATATATTTATTTGGTCAATAATTGTTTTATTTTCGTAGTTTCCTCCGACATACATATACACACAACTGCCCTTTATATATATATATATATATATATATATATCGAATATAAATAAAATCTCTATTATTTTTCTCAAAAACCAAGCCCTGGTGATATTTAATGTGTGTATATATTTATTTGGTCAATAATTGTTTTATTTTCGTAGTTTCCTCCGGACATACATATACACACAACTGCCCTTTATATATATATATATATATATATATATATATATATATATATATATATGTTTTTTAAAAAAACAGTCGTGGATGCTGCTGCCAACGCAATATATATATATATATATCGTTCTTTCCTTGCTTGCCATTTTTTCTCCTTGATCATTCCGTCTGTTTGCATGCCAGGAAGAATGTCTATCAACTGAAAGAAAACTCAGTGTTTTATCCCTTTTTCAGCAGAAACACATGATGACAATTGGCCAATAATTGACCAGCCCGCAACACTTTTATGCAAATTAAAGATATTAGCATTATATGAAATTCAAACAGACATGACCTTATTATTATTGTAGTTCACATATTTATTTGAAATCAATTTTATTAAAGTTCTAAAAATCCTACAAGAAAAATAACATTGAATACAAAATATTTGAGGGGTTTTTTTGTTGTTTTTTTTTTTTTTTTTTTTAAATTTTGAAGTCAATAAATATGCATGGAGTTAAAAAAAAAAAAAAATTTTTTTTTTTTTTTTAAATGCAACAAATGGAATGAAGCAATTTGTTTGCAAATGTAACAACTATAAGGAAATAAAAAAAAATTTCTATTTAAAAGAAAAAAATCAGCTGAAATAAAATTGTTTTTTTCAGAAAACTAATCAAAATAAAATGTGCAGTTGTTGAACAATGTATAACATTTGCTGGTAATTTTGTCAATTGCATAATGGTCTTTTGCTTTTTAACTTTTCATCCATTTTTACATCACCTACATGAATAACATTAGGTCTTTTTTTATTTGTTTTTTATTGGTGCTTCTTAATACCTGATGGGTTATTACCAAAATAAGAAGTAAGATGAAATATTGATTTTTAAACTTGTTATAAAACATTTCTCTGAATGTTTGAGATGAGGCTTGATGATTAGTATTATCTGCATTATTCAGACTATTGTCCCCATCTTCATTGTTATTTGTCCAACGTTTCAGCCGATATGCCCTCCAGCCTTCTTCAGGTATTTCTTGTCGGACTCGATAACCTTCTTTTCGAACTCGGGAACTTTCTTGTCATAATCAGGAGCCATCACAGAACTTTGAACCTAACCCTTTATTTAGTCCATGGGGGTATCCTGTTCTCATTCCGCTAACCATAGCTGGGGTAGGAGTTGTGTTAATTATTTTTCTAGTAGAGGCAGTAACATAGAAAAATAATTAACACAACTCCTACCCCAGCTATGGTTAGCGGAATGAGAACAGGATACCCACGTGGACTAAATAAAGGGTTAGGTTCAAAGTTCTGTGATGGCTCCTAATTACGACAAGAAGGTTCGAGTCTGGGAAGGTTCCCGAGTCCGACAAGAAATACCTGAAGAAAGCCGGAGGGCATATCGGCCGAAATATTATAAAACAATCGTTTTTTTCAAATGTATTAAGAAAAATGATTTTGCTAGAATTATTTCCCCCCCCCCACCAGTTTAATGTAATAGGAATTATTATTAGTTGTAGTAGTATTATTATTATTAGTTGTAGTAGTAATCACAGTATAATAACAACAGAAAGGGCTTTTACTTCTGTTATTAATAAGATAACCTTTTAATTCTTGAAATAAAGATCAAAGCATTATCTTTTTCATTATCATCATTTATAAAATCAAACAAAGGTAAACACAAGACTAGGATATATATTTTTATATATATATATATATATATATATATATATATATATATATATATATATATTCAAAAATTGGTCTGTTCAGCCATCAAGCAGTTACAGATATATATCAAAAATAAGAAAAAGTGGACACTACACCATCGTCTTTAGTAGACGGAAGGATGCCAACATATATATATATGATTTGTAGATTGATTTTGAAGGCTTATCATTTACCTGTATTTTATTTTTTTTTTTATGTTTCCTTAATATTTAGGGATTAAGATCCCATCCTCAGAAAATCTCATTGTTGTGTGGAGATATTAACTTGTGTGTTTCTGTATTTGTTCTTAATGTTTCAATATTTCAACATGCAGCCTCATATTGAACTCAAAAATGGACACTTGGTTTAAATGTTATTGTAACAAAATTCAAACTTATGGATTTTTTTCTGTTTTTAATGTTTGAATGTATTAATTTATTTTTTTAATTTAAAAATGTATTTTTTAATTATAATTCAGGAGAAAAAAATTATACCCTATCTATATAATACAAATGTATATATATTTACCAACCCCTCCGCACGAGCGGGATGTTACAAAAGGTCAATTTCTTAAGCAGAGTTTAACAGGTTTGAATTCAGAGTTTACCTTCTCCTAAACTGGTTACCTAGCCATGGTTAAGAGCTCAGTCTGTCCTGCTATTTATCCATAGCTGGAGGGAGTATAGTTGGATACATACCTTTCCCAAGGAGTATTAGTACAATGTGGAATGCAAACATCCAGGATTTGAACTCTTATTGATGACTCTAACCATTACAAGCCCTGTTGGCTGGGTTGTTAGAATACACTGACTGCACCTGTGCAAAGGGGTAAGAACCCTCCATTGGGGCCACCTGTTGGCTGTGGGTGGTGACCTGTGATGCTTAAGAATGGAACCCAGGTGGCTGAGCAGTCGATACCATGCAACACTCCACTTAAGCCCTTACTTAGACTAAACAGGCAGTCAGAGACGCCCACTCTGATCAATCAGCTGGTGACGTCAAGCCCTAGCACTAACAATATGATTGCCCCAACCCTATTTCCCTTATGGTAACCCCCAATCTTCTTTATCATATGGGTGCGAGAAGGCGGTGGGTCTTCATGTCTTGGGAATGACGTTAAACTCTATCTGATGGTAAGGTTCCTGGAGGTTTGGGGAATGTGGAGCACCCCTTCACCACCATTGCTTGCAGGTCCACTCTGACCCAGAGTTGTAGTACCTGTTAGGGTCATAACTATGGGTTAAATAGAAAAATGTGTGTATAAGAAAATTGAGTATCCACTAAGAATGACTTTATTTCAAAACTTTGTCGGCATTAAATGACCCAGCGATGTTGATATGCCATAAAACAAAACAAGCCATCTAACCATTACACCACGTACCTCTATGATAATATAAATATACATTCACACCTACCTATACATCTATACTTACATACATACATGTTAAACTTGTTTTTCAAAATGTTATATTTCAACTTTTATAATCAAGCTTTACCATCTGCCATCTTATTGATATTAACATGTTCAGTGCAAAACTTATCCAAGGAAATATTACGAGTAATGGGGGGTGGGGGGTGCAGAAATGGAGGGTATGCTTCACTTGTTCAGTATTGTCATTATTTGTTTTTCTACAGGGTGATTGTAAAGAAAATCACTTCCCTATTTTAAAAATCTTAACATTTATTTCTGAATACAAAATTTATAAAAATAAAGAACACACATAACATTGGAGGTTTATTGATGATTCAGACATTTAAGAGCAACAATAGCAAAATGTCGAGGAACACCATCTTGCATATAAATCAAGTCTTTATGATTGTTGCTCAAAAAGCGAGAACTGGTGATATTCAATGTATATATATATATATATTACTTTCTTTTTAATTGTTAAACTCTATCTGATGGTGAGGTTCCAGTTCTGGAGGTTTGGGGAATGTGGAGCACCTCTTCATTACCATTGCTCCCTGGTCCACTCTGACCCGGAGAGGTAGTACCTGTTAGGGTCCCATCTATGGGTTGAATAGAAAAACATGAGTTTATAAACAAAATTGTATTATGCATTAAGAATGAATTTATTTCAAAACTTTGTCGTTATTAAATGACCCACCGAGGTTGATATGCTGTAAAACAAAACAAACCAAAACCAATGTACTTCCTTCACTCAATCCAATATGGCTGCTGTTTTCATTGTCAACTGTTTATTTTATATTACTTTATATTTAAATATGACTGCCACGTGGGATTTTCACTGAAACTATCACTGATAACATTTACATCAACACAAGCTGTTGTCACTGGTTGTCTGTTGCTTCCATCTGTTCCCACTTCCAGTCCTTTTCTTCTGTCAGTTGCTGCCAGGGGTCCCTTTCTTCCATGCATTACCTCCTGAGGTCTCTTTCTTCTGTCCGTTACCTTGTGAGGTCCCTTTCTTGAGTTCCCCGTCTTTCATCTGTTGCCACATTAGGTCCCTTCCTTTCGTCTGTTGATGCCAGGGGTCCCTTCCTTTCGTCTATTGCTGCTTGAGGTCCTTTTCTTTGTTCCATTACCTCCTGAGGTCCCTTTCTTGAGTTCCCCGTCTTTCATCTGTTGCCACCTTAGGTCCCTCCCTTCCGTCTGTTGATGCCAGGGGTCCCTCCCTTCCTTCCGTTTATTGCAGCTTGAGGTCTTTTTCTTCGTTCCATTACCTCCCTTTCTTTTGTCTATTACCATCTCATGTCCCTTATTTCAGCCCATTGGAGCCTGGAGTTACCTGTTCACTGATATAAATGAAAGGTGCCTTAACTTTTTGTGAATAGAATCAGAAAATTGTATTTCATTTGAGATGTATTCACATTGCATTAATTCCCTTGCTATTGTCTCTTTGCACATCTCACCAGATGTTTTATTAAACATCTTCACACGAATAAGGGCGCAACTGAATCGGAGATTCTTCCCAACATTTTACCTCTGCTAAAAATCCCTGTTGACTAAGAGCTAACTCATAATTCACAAGGTAAATAGATATTTCACAAAACATAAAGAACTTAACATTAATAAAATAAAGCAGGATTTTTTTGTCTTTTTTACACAGACATTTTTAACCTTCATTTTTTTCTTTTACATCTTTGAAATTTCTCATGAGAATTCAAAAAATCTTATGTTTGATGGACATTTTCATATATAAGGTGACACAGGGGTTATAGACAATAACAACATATTACAGCATTTTGATATATAGGTGCAACGGGGGTTATAGACAATACAACATATTACAGACATTTTGATATATAGGGTGCATAGGGTTATAAACAATAACAACATATTACAGACATTTTGATATATAGGGTGCAAAGGGGTAATAGACAATAACAACATATTACAGACATTTTGATATATAGGGTGCAATAGGGGTTATACAATAACAACATATTACAGACATTTTGATATATAGGGTGCAAATAGGGATATACATTATAGACAATAACAACATATTACAGACATTTTGATATATAGGGTGCAACAATAGACAATAACAACATATTACAGACATTTTGATATATAGGGTGCAACAGGGTAACAACATATTACAGACATTTTGATATATAGGGTGCAACAGGGTTATAGACAATAACAACATATTACAGACATTTTGATATATAGGGTGCAATTATACAACATATTACAGACATTTTGATATATAGGGTGCAACAGGGGTTATAGACAATAACAACATATTACAGACATTTTGGGTGCAACATAGACATACATATTACAGACATTTTGATATATAGGGTGCAACAGGGGTTATAGACAATAACAACATATTACAGACATTTTGATATATAGGGTGCAACAGGGTTATAGACAATAACAACATATTAAGACATTTTGATATATAGGGTGCAACAGGGCTTATAGACAATAACAACATATTACAGACATTTTGATATATAGGGTGCAACAGGCTTATAGACAATAACAACATATTACAGACATTTTGATATATAGGGTGCAACAGGGGTTATAGACAAAACAATTTACAGACATTTTGATATATAGGGTGCAACAGGGGTTATAGACAATAACAACATATTACAGACATTTGATATATAGGGTGCAACAGGGTTATAGACAATAACAACATATTACAGACATTTTGATATATAGGGTGCAACAGGGTTATAGACAATAACAATATTACAGACATTTTGATATATAGGGTGCAACAGGGGTTATAGACAATAAAAACATATTACAGACATTTTGATATATAGGGTGCAACAGGGGTTATAGACAATAACAACATATTACAGACATTTTGATATATAGGTGCAACAGGGTTATAGACAATAACAACATATTACAGACATTTTGATATATAGGGTGCAACAGGGTTATAGACAATAACAACATATTACAGACATTTTGATATATAGGGTGCAACAGGGTTATAGACAATAAACAACATATTACAGACATTTTGATATATAGGGGTGCAACAGGGGTTATAGACAATAACAACATATTACAGACATTTTGATATATAGGGTGCAACAGGGTTATAGACAATAACACATATTACAGACATTTTGATATATAGGGTGCAACAGGCTTATAGACATAGACATTTGATATATAGGGTGCAACAGGGGTTATAGACAATAACAACATATTACAGACATTTTGATATATAGGGTGCAACAGGGGTTATAGACAATAACAACATATTACAGACATTTTGATATATAGGGTGCAACAGGTTATAGACAATAACAACATATTACAGACATTTTGATATATAGGGTGCAACGGGGGTTATAGACAATAACAACATATTACAGACATTTTGATATATAGGGTGCAACAGGGCTTATAGACAATAACAACATATTACAGACATTTTGATATATAGGGTGCAAAAGGGGTTATAGACAATAACAACATATTACAGACATTTTGATATATAGGGTGCAAAAGGGGTTATAGACAATAACAACATATTACAGACATTTTGATATATAGGGTGCAACAGGCTATAGACAACAACATATTACAGACATTTTGATATATAGGGTGCAACAGGGGTTATAGACAATAACAACATATTACAGACATTTTGATATATAGGGTGCAAAAGGGGTTATAGACAATAACAACATATTACAGACATTTTTGATATATAGGGTGCAACAGGGGTTATAGACAATAACAACATATTACAGACATTTTGATATATAGGGTGCAACAGGGGTTATAGACAATAACAACATATTACAGACATTTTGATATATAGGGTGCAACAGGGGTGGTTGTTTGGTTGGATTTTGCAGCATGTTAACCTTTTTATTATTTTATACAAATTTTTGTTTTACCAATTCATTTTTTAGCATATAAATTTTTTTCTTTTCAACTGATTTTTTTTCTTAAAATTTATTCTTAGACTATGTTTTTTTTATCTATTCAACTTATAGACAAACCCCTAACAGCTACTACAGCTCAGGGTCAGAGTGGACCTGGGAGTAATGTCAATGAAGGTATACACCACTCTCCCCAGAACTCTAGAAATGGAACCTCACCACCAGGTTCTGTTTAATGACATACCTAGGACCTTCAGCACCTCAACCAACTACTTATAGCCCTCCTTGTGTTGGATGTTTGCTATAAGAGCAAATAGGGTCAGGACAATCATATAGGTGCTAGGGCTTAATGTGACCTGCCAATTAATTGGAGGGGGCAATTCCAACTGCCCGCTAAGGGCCAAAGGGGAGTGTTGCAAGTCATGGACTGCTCAGTTCCCAGGATTCCATCCTTAAGCAACACAGGTCACCATTAATAACCCACAGATGGCCCAATCCTGGTAGTGGGGGGGATCTTACCATTTGCAGAGGATCAGTTGGCATATTCTACTGTCTCAGCTGACAGGGTTATAATATATGGACATTTTTAATATGTAGTGCACAGCTGGAATAATTGGCCAGTGAATAACATATTGTAGACATTTTAATATCAGAGGCAATTAAGCTAGCCCAACAATGGCACTTTCCTGCAAACAATTATTTCTATTTCATGGGTGAGTCTCATTGGATTTTGCAATTAATTTCAATTATATAATCCAAATTTATTTCCAAATCATAAAAACTGTTATTGTCCAAAAACATTTTGAGGCAAAAAAAGTCATGTAAAAAAAAATCAACAGAAACAATCAGACTAATTAAAACTTAGGAATCAAAAATTTCCAGATTGTAAGTCTGGATTTGGTTTAGAATGTTTTTAATTTACTCACAGAGTCAGCCTGATTCCTAACTGCTATGATATGTTGGGGTATGGCCTCTAGGAGCAAAGTTGAAAAAATGTGGCTCAGCTAACAATAACATTCATTATTAGAGATTATTGCTCTAATAAAAATCTCACTATTTTTGCTGGTTTATGGTTACATACATATATGCATATATTTAGTAATATTTAGATCTATATATTAATACTCGTGTCCTTGATTGTATGACTGTTATCATCTTGCAACACCCTCTGGTTAAAAATGAGACTGTCCAAATCATCGGTATATGAAATGCAAAAATGTAAATCCTGATTTATCTGGTGTTGCTTATCCGCCAAATTCTTATTTCCTATGAGTGTCATCAGCTCAGCTAAATAATGGATCATCTCGCTTTTATTATAAAGAAAGGGAAGAAAAAGCACATGCTATACAGAAAAAATATAGTAACAAAGAAAGAGAGAGGGGAAGATAGAGAGAGAGGATGTGCGCACAGAACCAATAACATTAATCTGTTTTAATCGAACATAATGAAAAGATGAAAAAAAAAAGGAAAAAAAAAAAAGAGAGAGAGTTAAATCAAGATTATTCTACTTTATTACATATTAAATTATTTGGCAATAGCTCTTAAGTAAACATATCAAACATAATCTTTAAATTATCATACTATGGTATATCCTCAGGTCCTGCTAGTAATGTAAATAATATATTCCAGTTTGATTGCTTTTTATTGCAAATGTCTAGATTTTGATTTTTCTTTAACCATTCATTTTTTTTCTTCTTGTTTTTTGAGAAATTTAATACATAAATAAATTTTTCTAATAATGGTGGGGGGGTAGTTTTATCTAATCAATACTTAAACTTATATTCCGCCCTGTCGGCTGGGGCGTTATAATGCACCTCTGCAGAGGGGTAAGACTCCTCCAATGGGGCCAACTGTTGGCTGTGAGTGGCGACCCGTGATGCTTAAGGATAGAACCCAGGGGCTGAGCAGTCTATGACTTGCAATATTCCACTTTAGGCTTTTTTTGGGCTAGACGATCAATCAGCTGGCCACATCAAGCCCTAGCACCTATATGATTGCCCCAACCCTATCGCCCTTATGGCAACCCTCAATCCTTCTTATCATATGGGTACTAGAAGGCGGTGGCTGAGTGTCTACAAGTCCTGGGAATGACGTTAAACTCTATCTGATGGTGAGGTTCCAGTTCTGGAGGTTTGGGGAATGTGGAGCACCTCTTTATCACCATTGCTCCCTGGTTCACTCTGACCCGGAGTGGTAGTACCTGTTAGGGTCTCATCTATGGGTTGAATAGAAAAACATGAGTTTATAAACAAAATTGTATTATCCATTAAGAATGAATTTATTTCAAAACTTTGTCGGCATTAAATGACCCACCAAGGTTGATATGCCGTAAAACAAACCAAACCAAACCAAAATAAACTTATATTGATCAACTCTGCGGATATTGGATGTCATGAGGAGGATTTTCCAAAAGTGATGACTAATAGGGACGAGTGGCTAAGAGGGAGTCATGGGAATCTGTGCTCTCAGTGCAACATGATTATGATGATGATGATGATGATAAACACTTAAACAACTTCGGTTTTTTTCTTTTTAGAAGCCAAAATTCTGATATATAAATTCTGTTGTTTTTATCCCTTGAGGATGGAAACTTTCAATAATCTTTTTGTTTTTATTTTATCCTGGCAAAATACCATAATTTGTTTTATAAACTTGTCTTTTAAAGCAACTAATATTTTTTATATACCACAATAAATATATAAATTTCATTCAATCCTGCCCAGTTGGCTGAGGCTGTAGATTACACCGACTGCACCTATGTAGAAAGGTAAGAGCCCTTCCCCAATGGAACTACCTGTTGACCATGAGTGGTGACCCATGAGGCTTAAGGACAGAATTCTGGTGGCTGAGCAGTCCTTGATATGTAACACTCCCCTTTTGACCTTAATTAGGCTAGACGGGCAGTTGGAGAGGCTCCCTCAGATCAATCAGCTGTTCATGATGAGGATCTTAATGTCCCGAGTATGACGTTAAACTGTATCTAGTGATAAAGTTCCAATGCTGGAGCTCTGGGAAGTGTAGAATACCCCTTCATCGCAATTACTCCCAAGTCCACTTTGATATGGAGTGGTAGTACCTGTTAGGGTACCATGTATGGGTTAAATGGAAAAAAATTGTTTAAAAATAAGAGTTTGAAAAAAATTGAGTACCCAACAAAAATGTATAAAACAAAACGTCTTTGGCATAAAATAACCCAAGAAGGGTTGACATACCATAAAACCCAACAAACCAACCTCATTCAATCAAATCCATCGGACTTTAATATTTGGTGAATCTGTGTCTGTAACTAAATCCAACATTCATATTCAATAGGAATACCTGATAAAATATAACTGTAAATCATTTCTATTAAGAAATAATTACTTGAAGCTATAATTGTTTACTATTGATTATTATTATTTACTTGAAACCATATAACTTTGTGCAAACAAATAACTATTATTAAACAGAAATAATTACTTGAAACCATATAATCATTAGTATTAACCGCCCTGTCGGCTGGGGCGTTAGAATGCACCGACTGCACCTCTGTAGAGGGTAAGACCCCCAATGGGGCCACATGTTGACCATGGGTGGACCTGTGATGCTTAATGATAGAACCCGGGTGGATGAGCAGTTCATGACTTGCAATACTCCACTTTGGCCCTATCTTGGGCTAGACAGGCAGTCGGAGATGCCCCCTCCTATCAATCAGCTGGTCACGTCAAGCCCTAGCACCTATATGATTTTCCCAACCCTATTGCCATTATGGCTAGCCCCAACACCTTTTTATCATATGGGTGCTAGAAGGCGGTGGCTGAGGGTCTACATGTCCTGGAAATGACGTTAAACTCTATCTGATGGTGAGGTTCCAGTTCTGGAGGTTTGGGGAATGTGGAGCACCCATTCATTACCAAAGCTCCCTGGTCCACTCTAACCTGGAGTGGTAGTACCTATTAGGGTCCCATCTATGGGTTGAATAGAAAAACATGAGTTTATAAACAATTGTATTATGCATTAAGAATGAATTTATTTCACAACTTTGTCGGCATTAAATGACCCACCAACATGAGTTTATAAACAATTGTATTATGCATTAAGAATGAATTTATTTCACAACTTTGTCGCATTAAATGACCACCAAGGTTGATTTCAGACTGTTGTCCTCATCTTTATTATGGTCTGCTGAAACATGTTTTTACTCCACTTTGGCCCTATCTTGGCTAGACAGGCAGTCGGAGATGCCCCTCCTATCAATCAGCTGGTCACGTCAAGCCTAGCACCTATATGATTTCCCAACCTATTGCCATTATGGCTAGCCCCAACACCTTTTTATCATATGGGTGCTAGAAGGCGGTGGCTGAGGTCTACATGTCCTGGAAATGACGTTAAACTCTATCTGATGGTGAGGTTCCAGTTCTGGAGGTTTGGGGAATGTGGAGCACCCATTCATTACCAAAGCTCCCTGGTCCACTCTAACCTGGAGTGGTAGTACCTATTAGGGTCCCATCTATGGGTTGAATAGAAAAACATGAGTTTATAAACAATTGTATTATGCATTAAGAATGAATTTATTTCACAACTTTGTCGGCATTAAATGACCCACCAAGGTTGATATGCCGTAAAACAAAACAAACCAAACCAGTAGTATTAAATTGGAATAATTGAAACCTTACAACTTTCGTGGAAGTTATTTATATTAGATAGGAATAGTAAAGTAAATAAAGTCATTGGAGTGGCCTAAAGTTGGTATCAGCCAGGGAAGGAGTCTATCCCCTTTTCATTAGCACTAGACCGAGGAGATTGTTTTTTGTGTCTGATGTGGAATGCCACACTTACCATCAGCTCCTTACTTTACTGCACAGATCCCTGTGCTACTCATACGCTGAGTTGGCAAGGGCCGGTATCAAACTAGGAACCTTGTGGTTTCTATCTGAACGCTCTACCGACTGAGCTAACCTGGCAATGTAAATATGAATGTACAATGAATGCAATTCCCTAACCTCTAGGCATAAAGTAATCCTAGACAGGTTGTCATACCATTAAAATCAATACTATTTGCATTATCTGTTTGAATTTTTTAGACGAGGCTTGATATTTTTTATTTTTCAGACTGTTGTCCTCATCTTTATTATGGTCTGCTGAAACATGTTTTTTTATACCACAATAAAGATGAGGAAAACAGTCTGAAAAAGCCCTGTCAGCTGGAGCTTTAGAATATACCGACTATACATCTGCAGAGGGGTAAGAACACCCCCCCCCCAATTGGGCCACATGTTGGCCATGAGCAGCAACCCATGATGCTTAAGGGTGGAACCATTGTGGCTGAGCAGTCCATGACATTCAACATTTCACTTTAGCCCTTAGGCCAGACGAGTGGTCAGAGAGTCCCTCTCTGATCAATCAGTTGGTCGCATCAAGACCTAGCACCTGGGCCTGATGTTAAACTGTATCTGATAGGGAAGTTTCTGTTCTAGATCTCTGGGGAATGTGGAGTATCCCTTCATCATTACTCCCAGGTCCACTCTGATACAGAGTGGTAGTACCTATTAGGGTCCCATACATGGGTTAAATAGAAAAAAATGAATTTAAAAAGAATGTGTTTAAAAAAAATTGACTACTCATCAAGAATGAAACAAACAAAACATCTTCGGCATAAAATGACCCAACAAGGGTTGAGATGCCATAAAATCCAACCAACCAACCAACAGTCCGAAAAACCAAAATAATACATATTGTATTTCTTTTGTTTAACTTGTGTTACATCATTGTCCACTGATGATAATAGTCTTAGTTTTCAAGTTGTACAATAAGAATGGCAAATTGGCAATTACATGGGTCATTTATGGCAAGAAATTAATAAACAAGTGCAAATTTGAGATCTGGTTAAATAATTTAGGATTCCATTTTCTCATTTTAGTTCACATCAAACAGAAGATCCAATTTTATTAACTTGAAAGAAACAGCCGGAAAAAAAAGAAGGGAACTCTCCCCCCCCCACCCCTCGAATCAGGAAAACGTACAAACAACAGTTAAACTTTTTTAATAACAAAATTTTATTAACAATTTTTTTTTTTTTTTTGGCTTTGAAGATTCAGCCTTTGAAATTTTCTAATTCTACAATTAATTTAATTTCCAGAATTGAAAAAGGGGTTTTGGGAGGGGGGTTAAAAATAAAAGATGTCCCTCCCCAAAACAATGATCATCATTTTCTACTTTTATTAACTACCCTGAAATATTGAATGTATATTTTCTTTTCTTTTAATTGATGTGAAAAGTAAAAAATATTTCTTTTTATTGTTCAATTGTTTTTTTGTTTTAATTGTTCTTCATTTTGGGTGAACGACACAAACATCAACAACAAAAAAATGTTTATCATTTGGCAATAAATTGGACTGAGAAAAAAAAATGAATCTTTAATTTGCAATTGTTTTTCATTTCTTCATAGAAAGAATTCACATAATGATAAACTATTTATTAGATATCATCATCATCATCATCATAATCATGATGGAACCTCATTTAACATAATATAAATCTACAGTCTCTCTAGTGATCTGTTTAGATCATCATCATTTCATATAACAAAAGTCTCTCTCTCTCTCTCTCTCTCTCTCTCTTATATATATATTATAATATATATATATATATATCCAAAAGTCCAGAGAAGAAGAAATCTTCCTTACGACATAGGAGTTTTTTTAAAACAACTTGTCACAGTTTGAGAGCTCAATATGTGCTCTTATTGTTAGAGTCACAGAGAAAATTTATAAGTAAAGAAATAACAAAAGACTTAGAGATTTTGCATTATAGACTATTTTGGGGAGCTTATTATTTTGCATTATAGACTATTTTGGGGAGCTTATTATAAGCTCCCCGAAATAGTCTATAATGCAAAATCTCTAAGTCTTTTGTTATTTCTTTAATTATATATATATATATATATATATATATATATATATATTCGTCAAAAAGTTACTACCACGTTTTCATTGCAGTAGCATAAGTAGTTAATCCTAAAGGTCTCAATTATATCTCATAAAATCTAGAGCATTAATAGTTGTAGAAAAGTTTTTATCTCAACCACGGTTTCGGTGTTCAATGTACACGTTCCTCAGGAGAACTAAAGAAATGTAGGCAGCTAATATTATATATACTCACCTGGTTTAAGATTATTTTTATCTATGTCTCCTAAAAATAAAATGTTGTCTCTAAAATTAAAGCTTTTTCCTTTGAAATTAATGATTACTTTTGCTGGTGAACATATGGTAAACTAATCATTAATTTCAAAGGAAAAAGCTTTAGTTTTAGAGACAACAGTTTATTTTTAGGAGACATAGATAAAAAAAAATCTTAAACCAGGTGAGTATATATAATATTAGCAACCTAAATTTTTTTAGTTCTCCTGAGGAAGGTGTACCTTGAACACCAAAACCGTGGTAGAGAGATATATATAGTCATCCACAGACACAGTGTTTTGATGTTTACATCTCTTCAGTGCGGCTCGACTTTAACAGCTACTAATTGATACATACTTATGTAGATGTATGTTTACAATCACCAGAGAACTTAAGTCTGTAAACAACAGACAAATAAGTAAAAAGAGGAAATTAATCCGACAGTATGTGGAGAAAAGTAGACAAACATGGGATATTGTACTGGATGGATGTTTATTATGGGTAGTGATGTCGGCGTTATAACGTTTCGGTCTATCATATATATAATGGTAAAAGTATCCAACTTAGTTGGGGATGATTCTATTTGGGATCATCTATATCCTCTCTATATCCCTAATCCATGCCCATAGATTTATACAAATTATTTCAAATTACTAAGAGAGCTCAATGTAAGATAATTAATAAATAATTATATAAAGAGCAATATTTACATTTTCAATAAGAAAGAAAAACCTAACAAGCTGTCATTTTGTTATTATAAATTTATTTCAGTCAGTAACTCCATAAATGAGCCCAATTTCAACAGATAGCCATTACATAATAACTAAGAAATATGTATATATAAATTTAAAAGTCTATATATGATCTATTTAAATTAATGAACTCCTGACCTTCAACAAATCAAAAACTGATTTCAGGAATTTATTTATTTTTTACAAGAGATGTTATTATTTTCCTAAATAACTAATTAAAACCGAGTTTAATAACCATTATTACATTTGACAAAATACCACATTATGAGGCACCTAGTGAGGATCAATGTCACTATTCACTAGTTATTGATCTGCAAGAAATGTTAAAGAGTTACATAGAGGGCCATTATTATAGCCAGATTGTATTGAGAATTTATGTGAGTAGTAATTAGTCCAATCCTACTACTATTGATATGGATGCACTGCCCCCACCCCTCTGCTGGAAGTTTATTTGACCTTTGACAGGTTTTTTGTTTTTTTGTGATGCTGGGTGTCCACACACCAACTTCACCAGACAAACTAAGGCATGCCTTATGGAGGTGCCAGCTTAGTCACCAAAAACCTGACGATGGAACAGGTAGTACTAGTTTACTTGGTACTAGTAGCAGGTAAGAAAGAACACCTGTCTTGTCCTGACTTGACTTGCTCAAGGACATTAATTCAAAGTGAAAAGAAACAGACCAAACCAGAAATTGAACTCTGCTTGCTGATTTAATTTCCATTTGATATATATATATATATATATATATATATATATATATAACCATTTAACAACATATATTCAAACTAAAATGGGTGCAATTTCAAAATATCTACATTTTATTTATTTACCTAAATTTTCTTCTCCATTTCATTTCATTTTCTCTTTTCAAGTGTTTTACTATAATTTTTATTTTCCAACTAATTACACTTTGTTTCAAAAGTTAATTATCTATAAACTAATGTGTAATATGATATGACACTTAAGAAAGCATCAAGATTGTTATCATTGCATTTTAAATTGAAATTATCTTCTTGTATCAACAATTTAAAGTCCTCCTCAACCTAATTTCTATTACATACATTTATATATATATATATATATAACCAAAGTTAATAGAAAATAAATACAAAAAGATAAATCCTAATAGAACTTGAAAAATCCAAGTATTTTCCATATTGAATATGGAAATTGTCTTTTCTGATCCATTTCAAATATTTTTATCCAGAGGAGACATGTTGTACACTTTCTGTGTTTATCTATAAAATTTATTCATAAATATTTACTCCACTTAACTTTGTATGACACAAGATATATTTGGAGAATATGAATGAATAGATTGTGTTACTTCAGTCTTACACAGTGGGGAGAGCCTACTTGCTTTAAGAATCACCATAAAAATAATTTTAATCTGGACTCGAGTTAGTAGTAAATACACAACTATCTTAATTTATATTTCATTTCATATATATATATATATATATATATGATGAATATATATATTTGTTACATTCTAATATGGTCACAGTACCAAAAGCGATATATGTTGTATAGCAGGTCTTGTCAACGTGCCTCCAAATTCACGACACTAAAAAGGTATTTGGTACGCGGAGGTCGTCTTGTCAATAAAAAGGTACAATGCAAGAAATATATTGTCACAAGCTGCTTAGCTTTTATTTTCGGGCTCGTCACGTTGGTTATTTCGGAGAGGAGGAATGGCAGAGAGAAAGAGAGAGAGAACACTGTTAAATCACTGTAATCCCACACTAGGGACCAGAGGCCCGACCGTACCCTACGCCTCAGAAAGCAAAAAGAGAGTGATCCTCTTGTTCGTCATTCCACGTCACCACGTGACTTCTGGTACCGGTCAACACACGAAAACTTCCGGTTGGCTTTCAATTCTCCATTCAGGCATTATGCCCCGGTCAAATCACTGTGCATCACTCCACCCTTTTTCAAAGCCTCCACCTTGTCTCATTTCTTCTTCCTCCTTTTCTATAGTAGTCCTCTCAAAACTCAGGACCTTCATCATCTCGTTACATATTTACTTATTTTTTTACCAATATTTCAAGGTTCATCACATGAGAAGAAACAGGGATGAACTTTAAAATATTGTTAAATAAAAGAATTAAGAATTTCCATATTCATCATTTTGTTTTTGATCTACATTTTTATCACCCTTATAAAACAACCAAAAAGTTTTATCAGATATACTGATAAACAAGCATGCATAACAACATTATATATATATTATATTATATCATATTATATTATATATATATATATATATATATATATATATATATATCCTGAAACTACCACATTTCAGCGAAACAATCACAAATGAAATACGCAAGGCTATTCGTAAAGAGGGACTAGATATCCAACTAGCACACTCTGGACCCTCACTACACCAGCATCTAACAAAAAAACATAAGAATGATATTACAACATGCACACTAACCAACTGCCCAATAAAAGACCCTAACATATGTCACAAAACCTATACAGTTTACCATTTAACTTGCTCCAAATGCCTTAATTTCTAGGAAGTACAATTAGACCCCTCCACATTAGAATCAAAGAACATATCCACACACGTGCATCCTCATTCCACAAACATTTAATCAAATGCAAAAATAAAGACAATAGTTTTTCTGTTAAGATAGAGACAGTAATACAAACATTGGTAATCTCAGAATTAGCGAAAGTTTATTAATAGCCAAATTAGGTCCTAGTATAAACAATAGATTAGAGCTAAACACTGAATACATAATTAAATAAATATAATAATAATAATAATAAAAAATAATAAAATTGAAATTGAATGAACGGCTAAATGACCATCACAACTTTGCGCGTGGCGTTTAAAAAAAAGAACACCACGAGACGCGTGTTTATAACATAAAAAAAATAACGACAAAAAAAAAAACGCGTCCATTTCCAAAAATGTCTCTGAAGATAAAGTTTTACTTTGAAATCGATAAGACAAAAAATAACATCTTTTTGTTTTTATTTTTTACTTGCATTGTAATTGCTTTCAAATTAATATATTATAATATATATATATATATATATAATATAATTGACAAGTTGATTTGGCAATTTTCATGTGTGGCGTGTTCGGTTGGCCTAGGGTTAGAGTCTCTGACTCTGCATTCTGGGTTCTCTGGTTCGATCTCTGTCAGGGGTAGAGCGTAGGTATACACTGCTAATGAGACCAAATTAGGTCGAAACAGATGTACAGTGTTCCTCACGTCGCACACGGTATTCGCCAAAATTGCTTGTCATGATTATTTCAATTATATGAATAAAATTTCTCTCTATAAAATAAAATTTCATATATATATATATATATAGTAGTATTAGTAAATGCAGTGATAGTTTTGATATGATTGGTGTAAGTGTGGTGCTAACAGGAATATTATTTCTATTAGTAACACACTTGTACCATATATGCATATATATATATATATATTATTGCTGTAAATAGACCTCTTAACAAATTCATTATAAGGAGAAAAATAAGAACTAAATATTTTTCTTCTTTGTTATACTATAGAAGGGGGTAAAGGGAAAGTAAAAACGAGTTGTCAGCTGACATGTTTCGATCCTCACTCAACAGAGCTAAATATCGAGGATAATAAAAAATAAAATAGAATAGGTCAAGTACAAAAAAAAAAAAAAAGGCAAGAAAGAATAAGACAATTTCTCTTTTCTTCTCCTTTTCCACACCTCAAAACAGAGGGAGACAATTTAAATGTTGATGACATTCAAACCGAGTAAGCACTCCCTTTGCTTGCAAAGAGAAGGCTTACTGGTTAAAATATATAGTGTCTCCAATATTTTGAGGTGATAGAAAGAGTGTGATCTGCTCTCAATCGAGAACCAGTCAACACTAAATAAGTTGGCACAATTAGGGTTATATATTAGGTGCTCGCCTATAGAGGAACCATACGTGTTTCTCAGTGCATCATTAGGACCGACGGTTCCATTTCTAATCTTGGTGGGGACGTGTTGCTTAATACGGGCATCCAACCGCTGGTTTGTTCTTCCTATGTATTGCACACCGCAAATACATTTATATGAATAAATAATGGAGCTATTATGGTGGGGGGGAAGAACATCCTTGCAATTGGGTACCAACATAGGTCTTGTTTTGAAAACAACCAAAAAAAACAAAAAGATGGCTCTATCCGATCACGTCTCTATGGTCTACCCAAAATACATAAAGATAATATACCATTGAGACCTATTTTATCTATGACCGGTTCATCGCAACACAAGGTTGCGAAATGGTTGGCCCAAATGCTAGAGCCAGTTCTGGACTTTTACAGTAACTACTGTATAAAAGATTCTTTTGACTTTGCGAAGTTCATCCAAAATTATCCTAGTACAGATAATTTTATGGTATCCTTTGATGTCTGCAGTCTTTTTACTTGTATTCCCATTTTGGAAACAATTGACATCTGCACTGATTTATTGTACCGCAGCCATTTGGCCCCCCCTGATATACCAGAGAGTACATTTATTGAACTGATGAAATTTGCCACCACTTCTGTGGAATTCAGTTTCAATGATATTATGTATCGACAGATAGACGGAGTTAGTATGGGTTCTCCTCTGGGTCCGTCACTGTCGAACATTTTTATGGGTTTTTGGGAGAAGAAATTATGTCTGATCCCAATAGACCAGCGGTATATTTCCGCTATGTTGATGATACATTCTGTCTGTTTAAAGGTGCTGAGGATGCTGATGCTTTTTTCCAGTCTCTCAACAGTTTACACCCGGCCTTAAAATTCACCTTAGAAAAGGAGAAAGATATGATGTTACCTTTTCTAGATGTATCTGTAGGATGCCGTTAGGGTTTTTTACCACGGTATACCGCAAACCTACATTCACAGGTCTATATACCCGTTGGGATTCATTTTGTCCCACTAAAAGAAAAAAAATTTAATCAAGACCCTTACACATAGGGCGTTAATGATTTGCTCTGATTCCAAATTGGATGAAGAGATTAAATTTATTTCTGAAACTCTCTGCAATAACGGATTTCCCCTAGATATTGTAAAATCCGTTATTCAACATAAAATACTCGACTTTAACAAAATTAAACCTGCTACTGTCGAAAAATGTCCGGTATACCTACGTCTACCGTGGTTAGGTGACATATCAGAGAGATTTTCAAGGCAAATTTCCCGGTGCGTACAGTATTGTTACCCTTCCTCTAATCTACGTGTTGTTTTCAAAACAAGACCTATGTTGGTACCCAATTGCAAGGATGTTCTTCCCCCCCACCATAATAGCTCCATTATTTATTCATATAAATGTATTTGCGGTGTGCAATACATAGGAAGAACAAACCAGCGGTTGGATGCCCGTATTAAGCAACACGTCCCCACCAAGATTAGAAATGGAACCGTCGGTCCTAATGATGCACTGAGAAACACGTATGGTTCCTCTATAGGCGAGCACCTAATATATAACCCTAATTGTGCCAACTTATTTAGTGTTGACTGGTTCTCGATTGAGAGCAGATCACACTCTTTCTATCACCTCAAAATATTGGAGACACTATATATTTTAACCAGTAAGCCTTCTCTTTGCAAGCAAAGGGAGTGCTTACTCGGTTTGAATGTCATCAACATTTAAATTGTCTCCCTCTGTTTTGAGGTGTGGAAAAGGAGAAGAAAAGAGAAATTGTCTTATTCTTTCTTGCCTTTTTTTTTTTTTGTACTTGACCTATTCTATTTTATTTTTTATTATCCTCGATATTTAGCTCTGTTGAGTGAGGATCGAAACATGTCAGCTGACAACCCGTTTTTACTCTCCCTTTACCCCCTTCTATAGTATAACAAAGAAGAAAAATATTTAGTTCTTATTTTTCTCCTTATAATGAATTTGTTAAGAGGTCTATTTACAGCAATAATAAAATTTTGTACCCCCCAAAAAATTTATATATATATATATATACGAAAACCTTAGTTTCAAATACCTTCATACACAGAGATACATACTGGAATTTTTTTTTATACAAGTGTGGGGTGTGACTATTAACTGTTTATTAAGAACAAACAGTAAAAGTAAATTTTAAAAATGAAATTGTTAAAAGAGGGAAAAAAATTAAATTAACCTGATTTGTAATTCTTATCCATTCTGAAATCAGATTTGAAGAAGCCATAGATAGCTGAAATAAATTTATATCTGATAATCTAAGGTTTTCATTTATTTATTTATATTTTAATCCATATATGCACATTGCGCATATACATATATTTATATGTGCAAAAAACTTTTTATTTTACGTTTGAGTTCCCTACTTTAGTTGAATCCTATCATGGAAATACTTGATATCATTCATGTGTGCGTGTGTGTGTGTGTGTGTGTGTAAGTATTGAAAAAGTGAATAACAAACACAAACAATTATATTCAATTATTCCTCCCCTGTTGGTTTTAGAAGTTTTATCAGAATTAATTTTATTATTTTAAAAGAGAAAATGTTTTTAAATTCAAGTGTGGTTGTGAGCCAGACCTCATCTAAAAAAACAATTTGAGTCATATCTCCTTGTTGAGATTAAAACTTTTCCAGAAATGACTCTAAGAATTTCTGAAAGTTTGGTTGAAATTGTTCCAAAAATGGTTTATTCTAAACTGGGCAAACAGATGATAAGATTATAACATAAATTCTACCCTCTTATTCTTTGGGTTGTATCCTTTATGAAAAACTTAAATATATTATTACTTGTGTTCCTTAATTGTACGACCGTTATCATCTTGCAACACCCTCTGGTTAAAAATGAGACTGTCCAAATCATCCATGAAATGCAAAAATCTAGATGCTGATTATCTTATGTTGCTTATCCGCCAAATTCTTATTTATTATGAGTGTCATAATTTCACCTAGATAATGGACCATTCCGTTTTTTATTATAAAGAGAGAAAGGGAAGAAAAAGGACATGCTACACAGAAAAAATATAAGAAAAAAAGAGTAAGGGAAAGATAGAGAGAGGGGGTGAGTGCACAGAAGTAATAACCATAATTTGTTTCAATTGAAAATAATGGAAAGATGAAGAAAAAAAAAGAGTGAGAGAGAGTTAAATAAAGAGTATTATACTTTTTATATATTGAACTATTTGGCAATAGCTCTTAAGTAAACATATCAAACGTTGTAATAATTAAATTATCATACTGTGGTATATCCACTGGTTTCGCTAGTTATTATTTATTATCAGTTGATGTGAAATAACTGATCTTTTTGTAATTAAATAAGAATATCTCCCCTCAATTCCAACACTGGAAAGCCGGAACACCAATCGACAGGGAGAAAATTCTCATTTAACACCAAAAATCACTTTCAAATACCGTTTCTTGTATTTTTGCACCTTTGACCAACTTACTAAGTAAAATGTGAAAAAGACCGTCTCTTTTATTATAGCAAGCCACAGCCGACTGGCCAATCAACATTCCTTTAAATATGAAAGCCAAATAATTTTAGTTTTCTTGAACAAAAACAATCTTCTGTGATTTCTACAATTCACAATTTTTTCCCTTTTAATTCATTATATATTTTTTGTTTTTATAGTCGGCATATTGTACAATAAGCAGGGTAATTACTTTGTGCTCTCTTTTATTGTAACTACTAAATAAATACCCATCTTATCTATATATAATAATACTGGTGTTCCTACAAAATATGACCGTTATCATCTTGCAACACCCTCTGGTTAAAAATGAAACTGTCCAAATCGTTGTCACCTCAGCTAAAAAAAATAATTGAGTTAAAAAAAAAAGTATTTTCAATACCCATCTAAAATGAATGAAAAAAAGCATCTTTGGCATAAAATAACCCAACAAGGGTTGACATGCAATAAAATCCTACCAACCCATCCAAAGTTACTACATCTGGACTTATTACAAAACTTTCTTATCCAATTAATCATTTAGCAGAATTTTCCAACAGCAACATATTCTCCAACACAAACTTCTTTTGGATTATCTAAATCATTTCCTTATATTCAATTCAATTTAATGCCAGAATATCTCTCCTTTTATTTACCAAGTCAAATTAAGATTTTGATATGCAATTTTAATCTATAATAATTTTCCCTTGATATTCACTCTTGAACAAAAACAATCTTCTGTGATTTCTACAATTCACTATCATCATTTTTTTCCCTTTTAATTCATTATATATTTTTTGTTTTTATAGTCGTCATATTGAACCACAATCAGGGTAATTACTTTCTGCTATCTTTTATTGTAACTACTAAATAAAAATACTTCGTCTTCTAATGATAAATTTCTGTCCCAATAGAAAGAAAAATATCATCAGTTGTAATTTCACAAATGTTTGCATTAATAGTTTTAACCATTTTTATAGATACATGCACACACATAGATAAAGATTCTATTTCAAGCAATATTTGTCATTCTATCCTGAAAACAGGTTTATATATATACTCACGTATTGAGCACTTTATATTTGTTATATCGGTGTCTTATCATTGTTAAACTTGCATCAACTAACCATTGTGACCATTTTCACCGGTAAGTCACCTTTTCCACAAATACAATATATATATATATATATAATATATATAATCTTACAAGTATCATGTAACCTGCAGCCATTTTGATATCTTTTCTTCTTTATCAATTCTGATGGGAATAATAATTTTTTTTTTTATCTTCGTCACTCTAAGAATGTAATTGTGTGTGTATATATATATATATATATATATATATACACACACAATTACATTCTTAGAGTGACGAAGATAAAAAAAAAATATTATTCCATCAGAATATATATATATATATATATATATATATATATATACATACATACATACATATACATATATATATATATATATATATATATATATATGTATATATATTTCCCTCTATTCTTTACTACAGTCTGTCAGATTTACTTCAATCCTCCTATCCTCATATATATATATATCAGTTTCAGCCAATCAGCGAGGGAGTCTATCCCCTTTTCGCTAACACTAGACAAACAAGATTGTTTTTGCGTCTGAAGTGGAACACCACACCTACCATCAGCTCCTTACTTTACTGCACAAATTCCCTGTGCTACTCATATATTGAGTTGGTGAGGGCTGGTATCGAACTAGGAACCTTGTGGTTTCTAGCCGAACACTCTACCAGAAAGCGAGAGAGTCTATCTCCTTTTTGCTAGTGCTAGACTAGGGAGATTGATTATGCTGAGGTAAAGCGCCACATCTAACAGGAACAGTATCAAACCCAGAATCTTGCGATTCTGAGACAGGTGCTCTACCAACTGAGGTAAACCGGCCCCATAGATATATATATATATATATACACACACACACACACACACCTAACCACTCCGCCTGAGCAGGATGTGACACAAGGTCAATTTCTTAAGCAGAGTTTAATATGTTTGAATTCAAAGTTTTCCTTTTCCTAGACTGGTTACATAGACAATGATAAAGATGCCAGTCTGCCCTACTATTTACCCATAGCTGGAGGGAGAGTTGTTGGATGCATACCTTTCATAAAGGTATTAGCGCTACGTGAATGCAAACTGACTCATCCAGGATTTGAACTCTGGTCGACGAGTCCATTTCCTACGACTTAGCCATTACACCACACACATACTAATAATGTAATAATGTAATTTATTGTGTACAGTGCTCAGGTGCACCACAACTCATCAAAGTCTCATGTCAGGTACACAGAATAATGTTTAGTGTCAGGAACATGAACAGTTCACAGTAGTAATATGGATGTATGTGTGTGCATGTGTATGTGGAGAGTGGCATCAGGTATAGTGTTGGCGGACTACAGGAAGCATGGAGGCTTTGAAAGCTTCAGTGCTCCGGCAGCCTACAACAGATGCAGGCAGTTTATTCCATGTCTCCGCAATTCTGAGCGTGAAAAAATGTTTCCGAAAGAAATACTCATAATATCACTTGAATATCAACAAAAGTGTTGAGATATCTCGATGAAAATACTGTAAGCATTCATAGAAATATATCTAATAACATTTTATAAAATATTTCTTTCACATGTTGCGTTAATGTTATAAAACTCAAAGGATTTTTTAAAATAAGATTTTTTTTTTCAATCTCATAATTTCTAATTTTCTTTTCATTGTTTTGTTTTGTTTTTTTCTTCTATAAGAAAATAAAAATTCTGCTGTGAAATAAAAGTTGTTTACATTGTTGTTGTAACAACCCAATCCTCACTTACTTTTGAGATGACCAAATCTAAAACAAAATCAATTAGGTTTTTTTATTTTTTAGGTAATGCAAAGGGAGAATTGTCTACAACATTTCATATATATATATATATATATATATATATATATATGTATGTATGTATGTATGTATATGTATGTATGTATATATGTATATATGTATATATGTATATGTATATGTATATATGTATGTATGTATATATGTATATGTATGTGTGTGTATATATGTATATGTATGTGTGTGTATATATATATGTATATATGTGTATGTGTGTGTATATATATATGTGTGTGTGTGTATGTATATGTGTGTGTTTATATATATATATGTGTGTGTTGTGTGTATGCATGTTTATATATATATATGTATATATATGTGTTTGTGTTATATATATATATGTGTGTGTATATATATATATATATATGTGTGTGTATATATATATATATATATGTGTGTGTGTTTATATATATATATGTATATATATATATGTGTGTGTTTTATATATATATGTATATATGTATATGTATGTATATGTGTGTGTTGTGTTTGTTGGTGTATATATATTGTGTGTGTGTGTGTATATATATATATATATATATGTGTGTATATATTTTTTTTTTTTTTTTTTTTTTTTTTTTTGTGTCCATTTTCATTTCATCATCTCTTTGAAGTAACTCACAGAAAGTTTCTATTCTAATCAATTTGTACCTATAAGAAAATATTTCCAAATAAAATCGTCCGTATTTGTTTTGTTTTTATTTTTTTAATTCTTTCTATATGTCACTTAGTACAAAATTCATGGACAAGGAATGTTTTGTGCACTTCTTAAACAAATAACAAGTTTTATCAAGAGTGAAAACATAAGAGATTTGTTAAATCTATATATTAATACTCATCTTCCTAAATTCTATGAACATTATCATCTTGCAACACCCTCTGGTTAAAAATGAGACTGTCCAAATCATCGAAGAGGAAATGCAATAATGTAATCCTGATTATCTAACGTTGCTTATCCACCGAATTCTTATTTCTTGTGAGTGCCGTCACCTCAGCTAAATAATGGTGCATTCCATTTTTATTAGAAAGAAAGAAAAGGAAAAAAAGGACATGTAATTCAGAAAAATATAAGAAAGAAAGAGAGTAAGGGAAAGAGAGAGAGGGGGGGTCTGAGTGTGCAGATGCAATAACACTAATATGTTTCAATTGAACAAAATGAAAAGATGAAAAGAAAGAAAAAGAGAAAAAAAAGAGTGAGTGAGTGAGAGAGTTAAATCAAGATTGTTATACTTTTTATTACATATTGAAGCATTTAGCAATAGCTCCTAAGTAAACATATCAAACGTTGTAATAATTAAATTAACATACTGTGATATATCCACAGGTCCTGCTAGTTAAACTTGAATATTTTTGTTTTAACAAGTCTTTTTTCATGACAGACTGAAAATTGGTAAAAAAAAATGGAGAGAGGGAAAAAAACAAAAACTTAGTAATTGATAAAAATATGTTACAACTAACATCACAAAAAAAAAAAAACAAATGACAAATATTCAACTTATAGACACTCGTAGAATAAATAAATAAAAAGTCTACATTATGAAAGAAAAGTTACTTTCACTTAGGAGGAGGGAAGACGTGCTTGAAATTTTCTTTTTTTTTCCCCTAGGAGGCAAAAAGCAATTAAAAGTTTAATTAAGTTTTTCATTTCTTTTAATTAGTATAAAGTAAAGCTTGTCTGCAGATTGGCCTATTTGTTGGTATCAGCCAAATAGCGAGACAGTCTATTTTCTTTTAACTAGTGCTGGACCAGAGAAACTGTTTGTTTTTTTTTGTTTTTTTTTTTGGGGGGGTGAGGTAGAGTGCCACACCTACCATCAACTCTCAGGTTTTTTACACAGCACAGATCAGATTACCCAAGCTATGCTACTCATGCACTGAGTTGGTGAGGACCAGTATCAAACCTGGAACTTTGCAATTCCTTGGCAAAGGTGCTACCAACTGAACTAACCATTCCTATTTTGTATATATTAATGAAATTTTTATAAAGTTATTAAATAAAAGTTCAAACCTTAGATTTTGTTATCTGACCTTATTAGTAGTGTAGCTAGAGAAGAGACTTACCTCTTGGAGCAAAGCTGGCAAGGACTTGTATGACATGTAGGTCCATGATTTAGGTGAGGTGTTGCTAAGATAATGAAAAAAAAAGAATACATATTGCTTTTCTTTGCTGCAGGGAAAAGAAATGAAACCGTGACAAAAAAGGAGGTTCGCGAGAGGAGACTAGTCCATTTATATGATTAGTTGCTCATGCTGATTGGTCTTACCAACCAATCAGAAACGAGCCAGGGCAATATAAACGCATTGTCGCTTGACACAGCAATTGCTGACTGACTTTGAAGCAAGACAGTGCTAGTGACAAGTGGAAAATGTGTTTAAATAATATCCAGGAAAAAATTGTGTTGCATCTTAAACCAACACTTATTAAATATAATTTTGATTTATTTATTATATAAATCAAATCTGAATTACGAAATTGAATATTGGCTGTTTAAATAATATCCAGGGGAAAATTGTGATGCCCCCAAAACTAAGAGTAGACAGTACATTTCAATGAAACAGAAAAATTTTCATCATGAAAAGGTTTAACTTTGTCAAGGAAGCTGAAGATTTATTAACAGTTGAATGAAAAGTGACAGCAGATTCAGTGGAGTACCCCTTCATCACCATTGCTCCAAGGTCCACTCTGACCTGGAGTGGTCGTACTTGTTAGGGTCCCATCTATGGGTTAAATAGAAAATTTGTTTACAAAAAAAAAATTGAGTTTAGAATGTTTTTCCCAAACTATCGCTACAAATCTTTCAAAACTTTGCTAGCATTAAATGACCCACTGTGGTTGATATGCCGTAAAATAAAGCAAACAGACAGCAGACTGAAAAAAAAGAAGCATTTTTTTTCAGTTTGTTTAGTAGAAAAGCATTTAAAAAAATATGAATCTTTTTTTTTTTTTTTTGTTCTATTGTCTGGCATTTATCTTTAAAGATGAGAAATTAATGGTCTTGGTGGCGGGGGAGGGGGAGTAGGAATTATCTTATCATGATGAATTTGTAGATTACTTGGAAGCCTTCCCAAATTTCCCTCCTTTTCAGTTGATTTCATTTGGGGAAGGGGGGCGGAGAAGTTGGCCAAAAGTGTTAAACACATGCTCTACTGAAAGAAAAAAAATCCTGTTTGAAATTCAATAATAAATCGTTTGATTTGATTCATCAATGAATGATTTTGTTTATTTATTGATTTTTGTTTATATTTCAGTTCAATTTTTTTTTTTTTTATAACAAAATCAGTTTTTATCTCATATCAGTTGTAGACAGATATGAGGACATTAGAAATATAAATCCACAAAGAGATTCAATTTTATTGTGTGTTACCCAAAACAAGTTCAGAGGAAAACATAAAAAGATGGACAAAATAGGAACTATAAATCTTACTTCTTTTTTTAGAATTGTCAGAAATTGCTGAAATGGTTGGAGATTTCTAAGATATTTTAGTTATTCTAAAATGAAATGACCAGAATTAAACTCTTGTGATTTTCTGGCGTCTAAAATGGGATTATTCACAAATTACTTAAGCCCTGCCAGATGGGGCTTTACAATACACCAACTGCTTCTCTGCAGAGATGTATGACCCCCTCCCCCAATGGGGCCACCTATTGGTCGTGGGTGGCAAATCATGATGCTTAGGGATGGAACCCTGGTGGTTAAGCAGTCCATGACGTGCAACACTCCACTTTGGCACTTACGCTAGATGGGCGGTCAGAGAGGCCTCCTCTGATCAATCAGCTGGTTGCGTCAAGCCCTAGCACCTAGATGATTGTCCCAACTCTTTTGCCCTTATGGTAAGAAGCCCCAACCCTTTTCATCATAAACTCTATCTGATGGTGAGGTTCCAGTTCTGGAGTACTCCTTCATCACCATTACTCCCAGGTCTACTCTGACCCAGAGAACTTGTAACTGTTAGGGTCCCATTTATGGGTTAAATAGAAATAAACGTGTTTAAAAAAATATGAGTTTAAAATAATTGAGTACCTATCAAGAATGAATGAAACAAAAATATCTTCAGCATAAAATGACCCAATAAGGTTTGACATGCCATAAAAGCCAACCAAACAACCTAAAATCTAGTTGGAATGTTAAAGATTGATCTTCTCCACAAGAGATTATCACTGATTAGTTGACCCTCCAATTTTGGGGGGAAAATCTTTGATATTTATTGTCTATTAATAAAGTCACACTCAATAAATCTTTGATATTTATTGTCTATTAATAAAGTCACACTCAATAAATCTTTGATATTTATTGTCTATTAATAAAGTCACACTCAATAAATCTTTGATATTTATTGTCTATTAATAAAGTCACACTCAATAAATCTTTGATATTTATTGTCTATTAATAAAGTCACACTCAATAAATCTTTGATATTTATTGTCTATTAATAAAGTCACACTCAATAAATGTTTAGTTTGCAACAAAACCCAAAGTTTAAATTTTGTGGGGATGTGTATTATTTTGATTTTTCAGACTGTTGTCCTCATCTTTTTTATGATATATAAAAATACAACCTTTCAGTCGATGTGGACAACAGTCCGAAATATCAAAATTATTTCTATCAAGCCTCATCTCATACATATAAGTATAAGACAAATGTTTCAATATATATTTGTTTTGTTTATTTTTGTTTTGTTCTTGTTATTTTATTTTCAATCTTTAGTCTGAATTTTATCAATTTGAACTTGTATACATATGTTAGAATAATTCAAATTTGTTATATTTTAATTTTCTTTTGCTATTAAAATAATTTTTGTTTTATTTATGAAATTTTATTATTGTAATATTCTAAATCCAAAACTCCTTCACTTATAATTATGTGAATAAAGAAAACCTTTTAGCAGATTTTACTTTCTATCACTTATTTCTTTTTTTTTTTGTGTGTGTTTATTTTGTTTTATTTTTAACAATCTAATAGACATTCAGTTCCAAGAAGGTTTATTCAAGGGAGGTAAATCAGAATTGCTTGGCGTTAAATGGAACCTTAGATTATAAAATAACAATAAGAATTAATTGTAGATCAGAATCGTCGATTATTCATGCAGAAAATATGCAGTCAAAATTAATTCAATAAGAAACGTTCAATAAGAAGTGGGAAACATTCTCGATAACTGGAAATTTTATTTCATTTAAACAGAATATTTGTTTTTTATTTAAAAATAAAAATTTCTAAAGAAAATTATAGCCATAAAGAACTTTTACAGTGAATAAATCTAAATATATTATTTAGTTTGTTTTCTTAAAACAAATCACTTAAGAGAAATTCAAATATATCCATTACACTTACAATATTTCAAATAAATTAGTATACTTTTTCTGTTGGTTTGATTTTTTAAAAATTTGATTTTCTTTTAAACCAAAGACATCAGGCTTTTGTTATTTCTTGTGGAACATTGTACAATCAAAATCAAGATGTTATTAGATATTAATTGAATCCAGCATGGAAACTTATATATATATATGTGCTATGTTTATAAATAAATAGTGCTCAGTATAATTGATAAGAGTATGTATATCTAAGTTAGAGTAGCATGGACATGAAGTCAATGGTGCTTGGTAACTGACAGTTTCTGGCCTATGTGATTTTCAAGCTAAGTGGTTTGAAAATCATGTAGGCAATAAACTATCAGTTCCCAAGCGCTGTTGACTTCTGGTTGAACTTATTAATGGGTGATACTTTACACGTTTATAAAAAGTTAATTTTCTTCTAAACAAAAGATAGGATTTTACTATTTCTAGTGGAATCGGAAATACAATCAAAATGAATATTATTAGGTGTTATTTATGACCAAATTTTACAGAAGTAAAACTCTAACCAAAAATATGAATACGTAGCAATTATATTAAGTTAGAGTACAATTGTTCCCCACTGTTATTAAACAAATCTTAATTAGTGCTCGGCACTGGTTGCCTTGTGTCAGACAAACCTTAGTGAATTTCAATAACTTTTTAGGAGATTATAAACCTGTACAGTATCATCTGGGGAACAATTTTGGACACAATTTCTGTTGAATTTGATTTTTCATTTTATCTAGATTAATATTGGCATTCTGATTTCAAAACAGCAGTTTTCTTCTATCACATCAAGTTTTTTTCTCTATAGCTTACTCTCCAAATAAGCTCAATTGTATTGTTTGTCTGTACGTAATAGGACTGATTAAATGATTGTGTTGATTATTCTATTGAAAAGGAAGAAGAATTTTTCAGATCTGGTGAGATCTGGTGACTAATTTGATTCCCAGTCAAAGAGCAAACATCAGTGCATTTGGGAAGATAATCTATTTTGCAAATTTTAAATGAAAACTTGTCGATTAAGACAAGCCTTGGGCCTCTCACAAGATGTGCAAGCAGTGTGTTGAGAGTTTATGGGTATGGATCAAGGGAACATGTGATAAGTTGGCATTTGGTAACCTATGATTTGGTGAGAGTCAAAATATCATTGCACAGACTGTTACTTTTGTTTAATGAAATGTTCACCATATAACAAGAAAAACAAATGTAAAATTGAGTATCCTCGTCTACCATCAGCTTTACGTCCAGTGCCTCATTCAGCTGAAATCCTTATGTCAGTTTTCATTCAACTCCACTCTCTTGAAGATCTCAATCATTAGCAATAATTCAAATTTTGAAACTGAAAATGACTCCACTCATCAGGGATTCGATCAACATTAGTTGAATCTGTTGGCACAAGTTTTGGATGGTTTCATTTTTAACCAGAGGGTGTTGCAAGATGATAACAGTTGTACAATTAAGGAACACAAGTATTAATATATAGATAGAAACCTTTGTAAAACGTAAAATAACATGATAATATAACCAGTTAAATGGATTAAAGTCATCAATATGTTTTCAGAATAGTTTGCTTTATTTTCAATAAATTATTGATATATATACCAGATTATGTGGAGAAAGGTAGACAAACACAAGATTTTATGGAAACATCCCATGTTTGTCTACCTTTCTACACATATTGTCGGATTAACCTCCTCATATTTCTCCCATACCAGATTATGTGATAAAGCACAGGGAAGGTTGGGTTCTTGCCTTTTATTAAGAAAATAGTGTCAATATATGCATAAGGAAGGCATGAACTGAATACTGAATGCTGGGCAGAGGACCTTCCAGGAATAATGGCCAATAGGGACGGGTGGTGAAGAAGAGTCATGGAGTTCCATACTGCTTGTATCACTTGATGATGATGATGATGATGATTATAGAAAAGTGAGCAAAAACAGCCACAACTGAAAATCCGCCTTAATCTGAACTTGACTTTTTCCATTTTCTGTTAAATTCAAATTAAAGAGAGACACACACAGAGAAATATAAAATTAGCTGAGAAAAAGGGGAGGTAATAAATGATGAATAGCTTTTACTGTTGTCAAAACATACAAGATTATTACCCACTGACCAATGGGATTAAAAAGAGATTGACCTCAGCTCAAATGATTTGATCAGATATTTATCATCATTTATTTGGTCATCAAATTGATCATATCTCTCTCTCTCTCTCTCTCTCTCTCTCTCTCTCTCTCTCTCTCTCTCTCTCTCTCTCTGCTGATGGTCAAATTCATTTTAGGACTCTGATTAACTGATAGATCTTTAAACAAACTATTAATACTAATGACCTTTATTCCCTGAAGGGGAGGGGAGCTGACCTTTATTTGGGGTGGGAGGCCGGATATGTTGTTACTAATCGACTTGAAGATGGTCAACCAGAGATTGGTACAAACACTAAAATTGACCACTCATCGGTCTTGATAAGTAATTGTCAGTTTGAAATGAAACAAACCATTCCATCTCTTCCAATTCAATTCCATCTTTGTGACAAGAAATCAACATCAGTTGCTTGAATAGTAATTTACTTAACTTAGTTGTGGCACAAGGCCACAAGTATGGAGCACCCAATGACAGAGAATCTAATCACAATGCATTCTGCATCCTTGACACATAAAAATCTAAAAGGGCACAGTAAAATCATTGCAGTGCTTTAGAATACACCGACTGTACCTCTGCAGAGGGATAAGACACCCCCAATGGGGCTAGCTGTTGACCATGGGTGGTGATCCATGATGCTTAAGGATGGAACCGTGGTATCTGAACAGCCCATGACTTGCAACACTCCACGTTGGCTCTTACTTATGTTAGGTCAGTAAAATGATAATTCTTGTGTATAGAGTGAGTGGAGGAGAGGCTCTTTGTGATTGGATATACCAATCACCTAATGAACCCAGAAGTCTTGACGTCTGCACTCTGGCATCCATAGTAACGGTTTATGAATAAAAAATAAAGAGTCTAAATCTATACTTCTGACCAGTCGTATTATTTCTTATTATTAATAAGACTTATTTCTATAAGTACCAGGAGGCCACAACATTAAAACCTCTCCGAGAAAGAAACAGCTCTAAGATACCAGATATCTTCTCCAACGCACCAGTAAGTCCCTTAAACTCAACTTTATACACAGGAAGGACTTGTTATTCAATGTTTCTTGTGCTGGTTAATAAATTGTGAGAATTAAACGAAGTATTAATTCATTCATTTGTTGCTGTTAACCTTAGAATTGAATGCTAAACTAACACAATACTTAGATGACAGTTGGAGAGGCTCCCTCCGATCAGTCAGCTTGTCACATCAACTCTTAGCAGCTATATGATTGTCTCAACCCTATTGCATTTATGGCAAGCCTCAATCCTTTTTATCATATATGTGCTAGAAGGTGGTGGCTGAGGGTCTTAATATTAAACTCTATCTAATGATGATCCGTCTTTATCTCAAGTTCCCAGAGAATTTTATATTATTATTTTTATTCCTCTTTCTCTTTCATATTATCTTCTCACATGAACCTTAAAGAAATAATTCTTAAAAAAAGAAGAGAATCTTTGCACAGAACGTATACAATATTAATACAATATCCAAATACAGATCAAATTCGGTTAAGTAATTCATCCAATAATTCTTCAAATTTTCCAATTCAATTTAAAATTTATTTTACACTGTTGCTGTTTTTGATCTGATTAGGAAATTTGTTCCAAAAATATTTTACTCTATTAACAAAAAAAAATCCAATTGGGTTAATAGTTTTTTGAAATCTCTGTTGACAATAAATTTCCAGTTTGAAGAGACATTATTAGATTTTAAAATCATCTTTGCAATTTACTCCAAATATATTTTATTGACCAACACATTTTGCAAGCAAAAGATTTCCGAAATAAAGAAAGAAAGAAAAAATAACATATTGCTTTGCTGAGTGTTTAACTTTTAAGCAAATTTATCCGTTATCTCTTTATTTACATTGAGAAATTTACATATTTGTTCACTTTAAACTTTAAATTTTTTTTTTTTTTTTTTTTTTTTTCATTTTTTGTTTAAGAATTAAATTATGGATCACTTCCGTTTGGACTTGAATTAATTTCCATGATGCACTCTTTTTTTTTTTCTGGGAATCTGCAGATTTTAAATATTTGAAAAATGACAATTGCAGAAAATGTTCCAAAAAGCAAAACTTAAATTTACTGCCAGTGACAATACTGAATCCGTACAAATAAAGTGATACGTAGGTGTGTACACTGTTATCATCATTATCATCATGTGTCAACAGCATGGAATCCCTTGACTGTCTCTCACCATCCATCCCTATCAACTATTGCTTTTCATATGTCCCCCTAGACCAGTGCTTCTCATAGCTGATCTGCAGGTGTCACACATGATTTTTTAGAAATAAGAATTGCAGAAAAGGAAGAACTTGAATTTGCTGCATGCCAATGACGATACTGAATCCAGGCAAATAAAGTCATATATATGTGCGTACACTGTTGTCATCTTCATCATCATAATGATGTAGCTGACAGCATGGATTCCCTTGACTCTCTCTCCCTCTCTTTTGCTTCCGTCCCTATCAGCCATTGCTCTTACTAAGTCTTCTAGACAGCACCCAGTGTCTGCAAAGAACTGTAAGTTTTTATTTTCTGATCAGGCCATCACTGGTGTGTCCATGTGTAGGAATCCATAGATTGTCTCTATCCACCCCTATCTGTCATTGCTCTTGCTAAGTCCTCTAGACGGCACCTAGTGTTTGCACAGAGCTGTTTTTTCTGGTTAGCCATCACTGGTGTGTCCATGTGTAGGAATCCATAGAAGAATGTCACTATCCATCCTATCTCCCATTGCTCTTGGCAAGTCCTCTAGATGGCACCTAATGTTTGCACAGAGCTGTTTTTTCTGGTCAGCCAAAACTGGTGTGTTCATGTCCGACAATAGGCCATTCCATTGGAAAACACCTCTTATGATTTTGTCCTTAATTCCTCCAGATGTGCTTAACATGTCTTGCTTTGGATGGGAGGTAAGTGGCCGTACAGCAGTTTACAAATCTTAGTCTCTCTCAGGCATTTTTTAAACATTGTTTTTATTAAATATCAAGGTGTTGAATGGTATAGTTGCTTCCAGGCATTTACTAGTTGAGTTCCAATGGACAAACTGCAACAGATTAAGTAGTTGTTGCTACTACTGCTAGGAACAGTCCAATAAGTTGAGGGGGTGTTTGGCTTGTTCCATTAACCAATAGTTAACAATATTAATACAACAGCCATCTTGTTTTGATTACAGCCAATTACAATTTTTCAAAAGGATATTTGTGTATAAGCAGGATCATATTTGATCCAGCAATATTTCATTTGTATGATGAGAAAGGCCTGTATGGAATATTTGCTGTGCATGTTGATGATTTCTTATGGGCAAGAAGCAATAAATTCCAAAAGGACATAAGAAGTATATTTGAAGTTGGAAAAGAAGCAACAAATCCATTCAAGTATATTGGATTGAATCTGAGTCAAGAAAATATGTGTATAATGTTAACACAGAAGGATTACATTAATAACATAACAGAAGTAAAACTAAACAAAAGGGAGAAAATGGTGCAATTATCCGAGGATGAGAAGACTGTGTTAAGAGCTAAATTGGGTCAACTCTTGTGGATTTCCTAACAATCACGCCCTGATATTGGATTTGATGTGACAGATCTGGCTCGTAGAATCAACACAAGTACAGTTGAACTACGTTCTGCTACCACTATTAAATGTCAAGGTGTTGAATGGTATAGTTCCTCCAGGCATTTACTAGTTCAGTTCCAATGGACAAACTGCAACAGATTAAGTAGTTGTTACTACTAATGCTAGGAACAGTCCACTAAGTTGAGGAGGTGTTTTGGCTTGTTCCATTAACCAATAGTTAACAATCTAATTCCTTTTCTTATTTTATTGCTCAATGAGGCCACTTGGAAATATGCTAAAGATATTTTCTTTCAAAATTTATGTTGTGTGCACCCTTATTTTGTCAGGGGAGGGCTTTGTTTATGTGGGAAGGAGGGATACCTTTGAAGTTTTAACTTGAAACTTTTTAGAAATGTTATCTTTATTAGATAAGTAGTGTAAATTTTATCAACATCTAATAATTACTTTTTTTTTCTTTTTTTTTAATCAAAATTTTTCACCTAAAAATGTTGATTTAAATTATTGCCGTTTTTTTTTGTTTTTTGGGTTTTTTTATAAGTAAACAATTTTTCTCAAATGTCTTCCATTCTTTAGTATACAAAATATATCAGAATTTTCTCCAATATTTTTTTACCCAGGATGCAATGTTTTTATATTAGTATTTTTCATCATTTTTTTCTTCAGTTTCCCACCAAAACATTTTTGTTCAGGAATAGTGTGTAACAACTATTCTAAGAATTTTTTTTTCAGCCCTGTCGGCTGGGGCTTTAGAAAAACACTGACTGCACATCTGTGTATTTGAAATAGAATAAAGATATCAATTTTAGGGGATGAGATTTTGAGGATTGATTGATTGATTTTAATAGCATGTCAACTAGTCTTGGGTTATTTTATGCCTACATGTGAGGGCATGGCAGTCATTGTATATTTATATTTCAATTTTTTGTGCAGTTGTTTTTTAAGAGTTTTTCGCACAGTTATATGATATCAAGTATTCCTAATATAAATAATTTGCACAAAGTTGTATGGCTTCAAGTATTCCTATCTAATATTAATGATAAATGCTTTCAAGTGATTATTTCACATTAATAATAGTCATTTCTTCATTATAGGGTTTCAAGTAACTAATAATAATCCTTAGTAAACAATTATAGATTCTATGTAGCTATTCATGATACAAATAATTTACAGTTCTTATTGCATTAAGTATTTCTATCAAATATGAATCAGTTTCAAACAGATATATTTGACCCATAGATGGGACACTATCATATACTACCAATATCAGTTAGGGGTGGAGTAATAATGGTAATGAAGGGGTACTTACACTCTGAAAATCTCCAGAAATGGAACCTCACCATCAGCTGTAGTTTATTGCCATGCCCAGGACACCACTTTTTTTTTTGGGGGGGGGCAGAAGGGTTTTACCTCCCTCTGTAAGGGATACAGTCAGTGTATTCTAAGCGCCAATAACAGGGCAAGATTTCTTTTTTTTGAGAAGTGCTTTAAAGAACAAACAATTGTTGACAATTTGTGTTATGTTATGCTCTCATTGTTGGAATGTCAACATGTGGTACGTTACGGCTCTCACTTTGAAGTGATGATATGTTGATACAGAAATTATTTAGTTGCATACTTATCTCTGGATTGGTATTGCATTTGGAGAGGCTGGAATCCTGGTTGCTGGGCTGCTGTTCAGTTGACTGGCAATTCTTGGATGTTTAGAGTCTGGAAACCAACTTGGGGTGCTGGGGGGATATCTTGCATTGTGTCATTTAGAGTTTTTAGTAATAACACAAGGCCACTTGTTTTTCTCATGAGATTTTTATTTTTCCCAAGTCACAACAGCCGAGAGCACATTTGGCTCTTTCAACTCATCCGACTCAGCTCAAGGCCCCTCCCACTCCCACGGCTCATCCAATAGAAACAATGGCATATCCTTATGATGATTCATCCTGAAACCTTTCCATTCTCATCTAACACATATTTTTGCTAAAAACTTTTCTGTGCTAATTTACACATCAGTGTTACACTTATATCTCTCTCACCCCCACTCTATTAGGTTACACTTATAATACTTCTTTTGTTTTGGTGTGATTGTCTTTGTGGAAGGAAAGGTAGAAAAGGAATGTGACAAATCTCTTTATTCATAAGTTTTAAAAGCTTTTATTAGCAGCTTTTTCTTTTCTTTTCTTTTTCAAGATTACATGATGTTAGATGCAATCAATTTACTCCAAGTCTTTTAGAGATTCATCTTAAAACCTCATCAGTATCAGCAAAATTCACCTCTCTCTCTCTCTCTCTCCACTTGGGTCTCTCATATATGATGACCTTCTGTGACCTCTCTACCATAATTAGAGACATGTTTTCATTTGAAACTTTCTATTGTCAATCAGACCTCAACAGCCAATGAAATGACAAACACAGTGCACCTGATATTATACGTAGATGATAAAATAAAATGAAAATTATTTGCAAAAGAAGAAAAGATGAAGGTATTTTCTTCAGATCAAACAGAGTATTCAGCCTTCTTATTTGTGTGAAGGAATTAGGCAGCGATTTAACCAATGTCAGAGAAAGAACATAAAACAATGAAATAGATAAAAGACAAAACTGGAGGCCATAAATATAACGTATAAGTTATGTAATGTTGACAAATACATTTAAGGAGAAAAAATAACAAAAAAGAGTATAGGAATTTCAATGTCTTTCAATTAACCTGAAGGAGTCATCGTTGGGGTGGCCTAATATTGGTATAAGCCAGACAGTGAGAGAGTCTATCCCCTTTTCATTAGTGCTAGACCAAGGAGATGATTTTAGCATCTGAGGTGGAGCACCACACCTACCATCGGCTCTTCACTTTACTGCACAGATCCTTGTGCTACTCATACGCTGAGTTGGCGAAGGCCAGTATCGAACTAGGAACCGTGTGATTCCTAAATGAATACTCTACCGACTGAGCTAAACCAGCCCTATCTCAGGTAGAAAATGATTAAAGGAATGTGGGATATCTTTGGAGAGATGTGTAGATGTGTCTTGGTCAGACCACACACTTGGAAGAACTGATGAAATCTAAAAAGTTAAGTACCAAAATCTGATGACATTTCGGTTTGAAGGTTCTAAGGATGAGTCAGAGGTCATAACCTTGGACAAACACAGATTGGTTTGGAGGAAAAGGTGTTTTTTGAAGGAGTGCCTTATGTATGTGGGTAGTAATTTCAACCTAGTTTATAGCCCAGTTAATATTAGAGGATATGTAAGGGGGGAAAGAGGGGGTTACCTATGATAAAGGCAGAACACAAAGTTTCAATATCTTTATTCAAAATATCATATGTACATAACAAATTTATATACCTAATACATATTGAATATCCAAGCTTCAGTCCTTGTTTGAATATTAATAACATATATTTTGTAATTCGAGTATCAGAGTTAACAGAGAAATAATAGGAAGAAAAACAAGTATTAAGAATAGGAGAAAAAGGTTTACTAAGCAGAGATACAAGGTGAGCAGAGTATTTATCGAGATTGAATTAACAAGTCCTGTGAGATCTTGTTGTTTCTCTCTTCCACAGTTTCTTCAGACATTATCTATAGGAAAACAGACCCTTCCATTGTCGTCATTTAGGTACTATATTGCTATGCAGGGTTAAACCAGAAAAGAATACTGAATTTGATGTCCCAAAATCATGAACGAAAGATTAGTGCTGATGAAATTCACATCGTTCACAGAATATCATTGGATCATAGAAAAGACAGTCTCAAGAGCTGAAGAGAGAGAAGCACATGCTGTGACATAGATGACATCCCCCCCTTGTCAAAGCAACATTTGATATTCCAAAGTAAATCCAAAAGACAGTTGACAGGTACAGAATCTGAAAACTTATCTGTAGCAAGCTAATACAATTATCTGGCTTCTGTATTTTTATATGTATGTGTATATATATATATATATATATATATATATATATATATATATATATATATATATATATATTATATGTATGTGTGTGTGTGTGTATATATATATATAAAAGAATAGCAGAGACATGAAGTCAACTGCACTTGGTAACTGACAGCCTCTCACCTATGTGATTTTCAAACCAAGAATGAATATATATATTTATATATGTATATTTTGGTTGTATTTTTTCTTTTACACATTTTATTGTTGAACACGACAGAGATTTCATGTCTGACAATTTTTTTTCCAAGCTTTTCAAGTTTTCTGCCCAGTTTTTAACGTCAGAAAACTTGAAAAGAAAAAGACTTGTCAGATATGAAATGTCTATCATGTTCAACAAAACACACACACACACACATACACATGTATATAGTGAAATAAATTAGTATAAAGATGTTTTTTTTCTAAAATCAGAAAAGCACTCAAATATTGGACAGCAGAGTAGAATAAACTTAAACTAAATTATTTTCTCACCTCTTCAAGTCAGTCTCATCATGACTAAAAGTTTTGTATATTTTTATTAAAATAAACAATCATCAGATGAAATAAGGAATGTTTCATTTGATAATTGTATATTTTTATAAAAATACATGAAAACTTATCATGAGACTGATAGGTGAGAAAACATATATATATATATATATATATATATATATATATATATATATATATATCAAACTTTTGGCTTTTCTTCTTACTGACCTTACTACTACCATACCAGTCTGGCACTTTAGTCAATTTGTCAATTTTTTTAAATAAAAAAACAAGTTCTTTGTTGAAGGGGGGGGGGGGTCTGCAATCAAGTCTGACGTTAACTGGTAAAGTAATCTTTCATCACCTGTCTGACTGTCTGTCTTCCTTCCTTTCCTTTCTAGGTCAGTAAGGTCCATTGGACTCCCACTATTTATGGACATACCTTTCAACATCCAGGGTACCTGAGTTAGAAACAATTTGGTTAATCTGGTTAGGACAATCATCCGGGCAACTGAGTCGAACCTCGCATCAGCACAACGTCTAAGTCTCATTTTTGCATTCCAGAAGGGTTCAATTCTGGTAGGCAAGACAATGTCTTGATATCTTTCTCAGAGAATATGGTAGTTGTTGTGCATTGCCGCCATCTGACTCCCATTCTCCATCACAGTCTATTAGTAAACCAAATATTTCTGCTAGAAGATGAAAGATCAATCATTAAACAATAAATCTTGCAATTGTTTGTCTTACAAATTTCAACACTGTGTAGCGTAATTATTATGGTCTATGGGGAATTTGGGGATTGAAAAGAAAATGGTAACCAGATTTCTGGAGAAAGAGAAGAAAAAGAAATAAGAGTAAAAAGAGGTTAAAGTTTGAAATTGTAAACATTCAACAGGTGCCAGCCATTGACCGACCAATGACTCCAAAAACGAAAGTCCCAGGTTTTCGGCGGAAGTGATGTGTCCCTTCTCCCCACCCTGAGACCTCAAACAGAAGAAGAGAAAAATCGGTCTTTTTTCATCGGTAGATGTGGGTTTCTCGGGGTCTCACGGTGACTGATGTGTCTAGGCTAGAAACAAACAGCGCACATGAACATGATTTACGATAGAACAGCTTGACCTTATGTTCTCTCTCTCCTTCTCTCTGAAAAAGAACCCACGAGCCTAGAAAGAAATAAACAACCCCTTTTTGACTTGCTTGTGTTGTTTCTCTGAGCTAACGATGGCTACTATTGCTAATGACTACTACTACAACTCAATCTTGGCCCCTACACTACACACTGTATGTTGTACATTTAAAATCAGAAAAAAATGGGATTGTCAATGGTCAGGAATTACTGAAAGAATTGAGTTATTTAATGTTTATACAAGTTTAAATAAGTATCTCTGTCTGTATAGAAGAGTGTAAAACATATTTGTCTAATGGTCTAGCATCATTAGAGGAAAAATAAATTTATTACCAAAAACAAACTGTACTTCTGTTTATTCTTATTTTTTTATGTCTCTTAGTACCCCATATTTTTTAGTATTAGTTTGCTGAGGAGATGGATATATTGTAAAAACCTGGTCATAAGTTGACAGTAGGAAACTTTGTTCTGATGATGCTAGATCACAAGGGAAACAATCTAATTTTCTGAATTGTCTTCTTTCTCATACCCTCAGATTTTATTACAAATCATATTAACTCATACAAGCCCTTGGGCTTTAGAATAGACCGAATGCACCTCTGCAGAGGGGTAAGAACCTCCTCCCCTGTGGCTGTGGGTGGCAACCCGTGATATTTAAGGATGGAACCCTGGTGGCTGAGCAGTCCCTGACATGCAACATTCCATTTTGGTCCTCACTCAGGCTAGACGGGCAGTCAGAGTGTCTCGCTCTTATCAATCAGCTGGTCATATCAAGCCCTAGCAGCTATATGATTGTCCCAACCCTATTGCCAATATGGTAAGCCACAACCATTTTTATCATATGGGTGCTAGAAGGCGGTAGCTGAGTGTCTTGGTATCCTGGGTATGACATTAAACTCTAGCTGATGGAGAAGTTCCAATCCTGGAGCTCTGGGGAATGTGGAGTACCCATTCATCACCATTATTCCCAGGTCCACTCTGACCCGGAGTGGTAGTACCTGTTAAGGTCCCATTCATGGGTTAAATAGAAAAACGCGGGTTTAAAAAAATGTGTGTAAAAAAAAATTTGGTTTAAAAAAAGATGGAGTTGAAAAAAAAAAAAATTTGAATACCCATCATGAATGAATAAAACAAAATGTTTTTGGCATAAAATAACCCAACAAGGGTTGAACTGCTTTAAAAGAGTTCATAATACACAAGAGTCATTAAGTCTATTTTTACCTACATAGAATAAAGACTAACACTCATACAATCAGTTTGCTTTTATATATAGAATTGGAAAATGCAAAGATGTTTTCAATTCATTATTAGTGATCTTAAGAAGAAAAAAAGTATATATTATATTCTACTAAAATATACTAAAACATTAAAGTGCACCAGTCTAACCCTTACCCCCTCACACACACACCTTGTATTTTTTGTTGTTATTGCTTCTAGCAGCCTATTAACTCACTATTCAAACATCTATTTTTAGAATGTAAAGTTAAAAATGTCAAAAGAAAGACATTTTTTTTTTTCATAAAAGGAAAATAAGTCAGCCATTAAGTGAGGCTCACTATCACCAATTTCTAAATTGAAGATTTTATTTACTACAAAATCGAAGGACGTTAACTCTTTCTTGATTAACATGCTTTCTTGTTTACTCTATTGAATTAATTGACATTCTTTTAGGTTTTATTCTTTCTGGCATTTTTTGGTTTCTTGAATTAGTCTGCCATCTGTGTGTCTTGGGTATGATGTTAAACTGCATCTAATTGTGAAGTTCCAATTTTAGAGCTCTGAGGAGTGTGGAGTATCCCTTCATTGCTATTACTCCCAGGTCCACCCTGATCCATAGTGGTAGTATCTCTTAGGGTCATATCAATGGGTTAAATAAAAAAAAATTAGTTAAAAAAATAATTTTCAATACCCATCAAAAATGAATAAAACAATGTCTTAGGCATAAAATAATCCTACAAGGGTTGACATGCCATAAAATCCAACCAAACAACCATTCTGAATTCTGTTAGCCCTGTCGGCTGGGGCTTTAGAAAACACCAACTGCACCTCTGCAGAGGGATAAGACCCCCCACCCCACCCCAATAAAGCCACCTTTTAGCCATGGGTGACTTGTGATTCTTAAGGACAGAACCCTGGTTGCTGAACAGTCTAAGACATGCAACACTCTACTTTGGCTAGACAGACGGTCGGAGAGGCTCTCTCAGATTAATCGGATGATCAGGTTAAGCCCTAGCACCTATATGATTGTCCCAACCCTATTGCCTCAACCCTTTTTATCATATATACCCCAGAATGTGGTGGTTTGGTGGTCTTATTGTCCTGGGTATGATGTTAAACTCTATGTGATGGTGAAGTTCCAATTCTGCAGATCTGAGGAATGTGGAGTATCCCTTCATCACCATTACTCCCAGTTCCACCCTGACTCAGATTGGTAGTACCTGTTAGGGTCCCATCTATAGGTTAAATAGATAAAATAGTGAGTATTAAAAAAATGTGTTTAAAAAGAATTGAGTTTGAAAAAAAGATTTTGAATATCCAATAAAAGTTGAAACGCCATAAGATACAAACAATCTTGTCAGCCATTTTCTTTTTATCTTGTTGCTTATTTGCTTTCAACTATTCTCACTTGGGAAATATATAACCAGTTTTTTCTTTGCCTTCTCACAATTATTTTTCACATTATTTATTTTATTAATATATTCTTTCTCTTCATATCATGTCATAGGTACATATTTTAGGTTTTTTTTCTCATAATTCCACTGAATTTTAGAGAATTACCTATATATATATATAGATATATATATATATATATATATAAGTGTATTTTGGCAGCATTTTTTCTTTTAAACATGTTGTGTTAAAGTGTACAGACAATTCTTGTCGGACGAGTTTTTGTTTGATCCTTTCTAATTTTCGGGCCATCTTTTTGGTGTCAGGGTGGAACTGGTGTAACAGTCCATCAAGGGTTTCATTACAAGCGCTTTCGGCAATACAATTTGCCATCATCAGGTAGGAAACTGATGGTATGTTCCATGTCTTGTTTTTAAGGAGAACAAGTAGTAGCGTAGTTGGTAGGGGTAGGTTGTGGGAATGGTAGTGGTTTGAACGAACGATGCAGTAGGGATTTTTGTGGGAGGGGGACACAAGTTGTGAGAAGGGGAGGGGAATAGTGGAAGGAGGATAGGCGGAAATTATAAGCATTTGAGAACATGTTGACTTAAAATTAGAAAGGATCGAACAAAAACTCGTCCAACAAGAATTGTCTGTACAATATATATATATATATATATATATATATATATTATATATATCTTGATTTAGTAGGTTTCCAAATTATGAGCAGTCACTCAGTTGATTTTTTGCTTTGTGTTGAGAGCTAAAATTTGAGGTACGAGCGAGCTTCAGATACGCTTATGTTAATATATATATACAGTCTTAAGTGTGAATTAGGTTATATCTAAATTAGAGATAAAAAAAGGAACTCAAAGGTTTAATAACTTATAGAGTTGTTAAATAAAAAAAATATTATTAATTAAAGAAGTATATAGCTTATATATTTAAATTCAAACTAATGAGTGATTAGAGAAATATAATTAATAGTATGAAAAATTATTAAATTTTAATTTTATAAAAAATTTTTCAACCATTTTTAAAATAAATGAAATAAATCAAATGAAAAATAAAATATAATGTTTATATTGCCATTATCATTAATACTATTAATTGTAAATTGAGTGACCATAATTTTAAGAAATCTTAGGAGTTAATTATATATATATGTATATATATGTATATATATATATATAGGTATATATATATATATATATATATATATATATATATATGAGAGTGAGTCAAAAAGTAATGGCATTTTGTTTAGGACAGGTATAATCACCAACACAGGAACATGTATCATACATCAAAATGAAGCTGGTCATTCCTACTTCTCCACAGAGTCACCATTTCTCTCAATAGCATGAGAGCATGTATCCCTGACACATGAAAATTCTGTTGACTGTTATTTGAACCATTTCTTCACTACAGATTTCACTTCCTCATCACTAGAATAATGTTTGCCTCTCAATCATCTTTCATGGGGCTGAAGAGAAAGGAAATGAATCTGACGGTATGAGTATAGATAAAAGGATATGAAAACAACACAATATGCTGTTAAAATGAAAATATTTTATATCATATTCATAGCTAATATTGAACAATATTTTGATTTATAAAAATCATCTTCAGAGCTGTTTTTTTACTCTGGACTTCATCGAGAGAGGAGATGAAAATAATATGAATTCAAAACAAAAACATTGATGTTGCAACACGTGGTGGATGTGCTTATATTTGAAACTACCACATAACTTCTTTGGAACATCAATATTTTCGTTTTGAGTTCAAATTATTTTCAGCTTCTCTCTCGATGAGTCCGGAATAAAAAAACAAGCTCTGAAGATGATTTTTATAAATTGAAATATTGTTCAATATTAGCTATGAATATAATATAAAATGTTTTCACTTTAACAGCATTGTGTGTTTTCATATCCTTTTATTCATATATATATATATATATATCTTAACCATTTACTAATAATATTTGTTCAGTATTTTTAAAAATCCTTTCTGTTTTATAATTACATAAAATACTGGGGATATAATTATAAAGTCACTGTAATATCATATCCCCACATTTTCTTTACTGATTGGATACTTAACATGGAGTTTGAATAATCCTAATTAGGAATTCTTGTTACAATTTTAAAATGAAATAATCAATAATTTTTGTTCACAAAAAAAAAAAAATCCCTAAACAAAAAGGATTTAAATTTCAAAGTATAAATCTTTCTTCATTTTTTTTTTTCCTCCCAGGTTCCCGAACTTCAGCAGTTGATTCCAACTTCAGCATTTTCCATGCAAATGTCCAACTTCTTATAAATTTAATCCATTCTAATGAAGCCGACTATACATATGTTCTTAATAGCAATCCTTAACATTATACCTACGGCAAAGTAAGTATCAATTTAAATCCTTTTCTTTACTCAATTAATATTCATTTTTTCATATTACACAAAATTAACAACCATACATTTTATATGTTTACATTAAGGAAATTTTAATATCCATTCAAAATATACCAATTAATTTTTACTTGATATATACATGCAGAATTGGGAGCTCTGGTAAGCAACTAAGGAAGCTATGGACCCTCGTTGTGGAGGGGGGGGGGCTTCAAATGAAGAAGGACTGAATGTTGCTGTAGGATGTTCCAACCTACTACACCAGCAAAATATAGTAAATGATCATCATAATATACATGCAAGGGTTGCTCCAAAATCCTGGTTGGTTTGTTTGTTTGTTTTACGGCATATCAACTCTTTATGGGTCATTTAATGCTGAATCAAGTCATTTTGATATCAGGTTGCTTACTGTACCTGTTGTAGCTTAAATGGTCACCCATCTAAGTATTGAACAGGTTTATTGTTGCTTAACTTTGGTGATCTAGCAGGAACCAGTGCTTTCAACATCGCTTGACCGTAAGCTCAAAATCCTGGCATTTTAAACTGAGCCAGAATACTTATTATAGTTTGCCTTTTTATATCCCAGTTTATAAAAAGGGTAATTGTGAGTTCTTTAAGCGAGAATAAAACAAGTCAATACACTCTGATAACAGGATAAGAACTGAGTTTTATTTCAAAGATTTGGCGCTTGTCAGTGTATGTATTTGTGCACATGTCTGGAAATGAATCCTTTATTTATAAGGTTACAACACTTATCATTTGTACCAATAGGGAAAATATAAGATTCTCTCAACTATCAGTTAGACTGCTCTTTAGTCTTGCACAAAACTCATAAAAATGGTGAACCTAATGAAGATTGAATACAAATGTATTTATAAATTGTTCGCATCTTTCTGTCTCATAAAGACGATGGTGTAGCGTCCAATTTTTTTTTTTTTTTGCATCTGCTTGAATGACTGAACAGGTCAATTTTTGAATGGTAGTCTCTAATGCAGTGACTGCACACAGAGATGCTTGCTAGGGCTATTGTTGTCTCTCCTTCCTTCCGTCTCCTTTTTTTGTGGTGACTACTTTCCTTTCTGTTTCACTCCTTTTCGTACCTTGTTTGACAAGGAGGCATCAGGCCACTCGGTTTTCAGCACCAACCCCTGATGTAATGGTATTGATGTGGCATGTCTTCATGTCTTTCAAGCGTTGCTGTGGTCTTCCTACCAGTCAGGAGCCTTCAACTAATTCGCCATACAGTAGGTCTTTGGGTATGTGGCCTTTGTCTATCCTTCTGACATGACCAAGACAACGCAGGCGCTTCTCGCAGATGGTGAACATGCTGTTCATGTTTGCTCAGTCCAGCAAATCTTTGTTGGAGACTTTATAAATTAATATATAAGATATATGTAAGATAGAAAGTACCTTTTTTTTATCTATTTACTCAACCCTTTAACACCCTGTCTAGGAATTAAATAATACCATTATTGTTCTTCTACAAGGATGGTTTTGGAATTAAATAACCCATGAAGGTTGATATGCCATTAAACTAAAAAATAAACCAACCACCCATCGCCCCTTCACCATGGACAGTATGTGTGCCACAGGGTCAATTTTTAAGCAGAATAAAACTATTTGAAATTTAGAGTCTTCCTTCTCCTAGACTGGTTGCCATACCAAGGCTAAAGATCCCAGTCTGTCTTACTATCTACCAATAGCTTCAAGGAGAAGAGGTGGATTCACACTTTCTAGTGGTCTATTTGTGTCATGGTTTGAATTTAGAGATTTCCTTCTCCTAGACTAGTTGCCATACCAAAGCTAAAGAACCCAGTCTACCCTACTATTTACCCATAGTTGGGGGAGAAAAAAATATGTTTTTGTGCCTTTTGCAAGGGTATTAGCAAGAAGTGAAATACAAACCTCCTCTTCCTGGATTTGAACTCAGATCGTTGATTCCAATTCCTACAGAGATAACCATTCTTCTAACTATGCCTCTAGTAACCATTATAAATAGAAATAAGTTATTATTATAAATGTCTATATATTAATATTTGTGTTCCTTAATTGTACAACTGTTATCACCTTGCAACAACCTCTGCTTAAAAATCAGACCGTTCAAATCATCCAAGAGGAAATGAAAAATGTAAATCTGATTATCTGGTGTTGCTTATCAGCCAAATTCTTATTTCTTATGAGTGTTGTCACTTCAGCTAAATAATGGACCATTCCATTTTTATTATAAAGAAAGGGAAGAAAAAGGATATACTACACAGATAAATATAACAAGAAAGAAAGAGAGAGAGTAGAAGAAAGATAGAGAGAAGGGGTGAGCATGAGAAGCGATAATGCTAATCTGTTTCAATTGAATATAAGGAAAAGATGAAAAGAAGGAAAAAGAGAGAGAGAGAGACTTAAATCAAGATTATCATATTTTTACATATTAAACTATTTTGCAATATCTCTTAAGTAAACAGTTCAAACATTGTAATAATTAAATCATGGTTATTTCCTATAACTCCAACCTAAAAAAAGGGGAATCACTCTGAATGAATTTTATCTGCTAATTAATCTACCCATTATTTTCCCATTAAACTAACCCTAAACCCTAACCCTAAATCCAACCCTACCCCCGTCTTCTTTTTTCCTAGTAGATCAATAAATAAATAGATAATTTATAAAATTCATTCAGAGTGACTCCCCTTTTTTAGGTTGGAGTTATAGGAAATAACCTAAATTATTATACTGTGGTATATCCACAGGTCATGCTTGTATGGATAGATCATTAATTATGGGAAACTTAGAATGTGAAATGCCTTATATTGAGCTACTCAACAACATGAGCTGCCAACACATTTCTTTCTATCATCTTTTTGGTGTGAACAATTATTTCTTATAAGTATTTAAGATCTTCTAAATATATCAAATATTTCTCTTACTGTTATTGTCTGTGTTAACATAGACAACATTGAATCATAGAAAACCATTTTTTGTGTTCAACAATTTGTTCTGTTTCATTGTTCTTCTTTCAAGATAGGTTTTTAAAATAAATAAAAAAATAATAAAAACAACTTTGAGTTGGTTGAAGAAAGAATATTTTTTAAAGTTAAATATGTAACTTTAAGAATAAACATTTCTCGACATAAATCTTTTCTCTGACTGAAATTCCTTTATCTAAGTGAAAAAGGTGATGGTGGCTCATATGACCCATTGTACCTACTCACAATTTTTATGCTTTTTCTTTGTGAAATTTCTTCTTTTTTTTTTTAATAGAAAATCTAATTCTCTGCAACTATGGCATTTTTCTCTGTTCTTTTCTTTTCTTTTCTCTTCATTCTCTCTAAAGTGAATTCATATTGCTTCATATTTTTCTTGTTCTCTATCAAAAATGAAGAAGAGTTCCGAGTATATTTTTTTAATCCAATAACAAAACTTAATATAATTTCAAGCGTAAGATATAAACATTTTCTTCTTTTTCCAAAAAAAAAAAGATTCTATTGCCTCAATCTACATCTCCTAGTAATTTAGTTTGGGTTTTCTATTGAAATCCAAATTGTTTTGAAATGGACAAAAACATCAACACATTCATATTTCTTGGTGTCACATTTTCAAAGAAATGCTTTTATTCTCTAAAGGTCATCTACCATTTTCTTAGATTAGATGTCAACTGGTCATATATCAGAATTGTAGATTCCTCAAATGTAGACTTGAGTTTATTCTATTATGACACATAATCAGAGTATTGGGTATGTCCCATGGTCATGGTATGTCCGCATCAGACGACAGTTACAGGAATATTGGATAAATCCACAAGAGAGTAAAACTAATAAGAAATGTTTTTTCAAAACACAGAAAAAAGAATGTGATGGCAACAAATTTTAAACAATTTCTTTCTTTTATTAATCAGCATATTTACCATTTTGTATTCCACTCTCGTCTGCTGCCCTGTCGGTGGAGCATTAGAATACACAGACTGCATCTCTGCAGAGGGGTAAGACTCCCTTAATATTGTTGGCGACCTGTGATGCTTAAGGATGAAACCCATGTGGCTGAGTAGTCCATAACATGCAACATTCCACTTTGGCCCTTACTTGGGCTAGACTGGCGGTCGGAGAGGCCCCCCTCTGATCAATCAACTTTTCATTTGACCTGAGTATGATGTTAAACTGCATCTAATGGTGAAGTTTCAATTTTGGAGCTTTGGGGTGTGTGGAGTACCCCTTCATTGCCATTACTCCCAGTTCAACACTGACCTAGAGTGGTAGTGCCTGTTAGGGTCCCACTATAAGTTAAATAGAAAAAATGAGTTTAAGAAAAATTTAGCTTGAAAAAGAAAATTTTGAATACCATCAAGAATGAATAAAACAAAACGTATTTGGCATAAAATGACCCAACAAGGGTTGACATGCTGTAAAATCCAACCAACAACTTTTCATCTGTCTTAGTAAAGCATTTCTCTGTTGATGCCTTTCACAGTTTTCCAGGGATTTGGTTTTGGTTTGTTTTTTCATTAAATAATTCTCCAAATCCTTGAATAAATGATAATTGAAAAAAAAGATAATGTCTGATGAATATGAATGAAGATTTCCCAGCCAAGCTGTAACAATTTCTGATTACTTATCAAAGAAGAAATATGGGACCAAGTAACTAATAGGCACCCAAATCATCAACTTAATGAAAGCTTCATATGTTAACTCTATACCGGTAAGTTTCACTTTCAAATATTTGAAAATAAACGAACAGATGATTTTTGCAATTATATTGTATCTGACAAAAACAAATTGTGTAATACTATTTCTGAATGACATCCTTTTATTTAAATAAGCATAAAAATATTTTGTAAATAAAAACTGTATTTTTATTTAAATAAATATAATTGCATTTCTCTTCTGATTAAGTAAAAACTATTTTAGTATAAAAATGTCTTTCATCTATTTTTAAATCATTGTAAAGTGTTGAAAAATATTATAAAATTTTTGATTAAAAAGTATTTATTCAAAAAAAGATTTTGCTATTGAATTTTAGTTTGATTACGTGTGCCATCTATTTATTTAATTTATTATGATTAAAATCATTTGTTTACAAAAATTTGGAAGTGGAAGTTACCGGTGATGAGTTAAAATATGAACCTTTCTGATGATTTGGGGTGCTTATTGGTTACTTGGTCCGGAATATGCTAACATTATCTTCATAAGATATTTTAGCAATTTCATCAATTGCTGCTTTTAATTGGTCAAATCAGAATCAGAGAATTTATTTGAATAAATCATTTGGCTCAATTTATAGTAGAGTGTTATCTTCTTTAGATTTGGTTCTGGTATATCGCAGTTCACTAAAATATGGGCAAACTCAGTCTCCCTTGTTAAAGTCAGAGGGACAAATCCCTACAAAAAGGAGCAAGAGTGTGGGCTGGGTTTTCATTGGGAGCAGGGCAGTGATGATTGAATATATGTTTGCGAGTAATGAAATGGGTGGGGATTTAGGATGTATAATAAGAAAAACATAGAAATAGGAAAATTGAATAAATAAGAAATTTTTTTTTTCTTTTATTTATTTAATTGTTTGTTGGTTTGTTTGTTTTATGCTAATATGTTTGGACCCCAGTGGGACTAGTTTTTGTAATAAAAGTACAATTGCTCCAAGTCTTTTTAGTCAGATTCTTGCCCTGATGAACTACTAAGCAAAACTATTACTATAATTAGTTTAACTTTAGCTTATCTACTTAGGTATCAAGCACATTTTACACTTTAGTTTCAGATGATCCTATTGGTTTATATATATATCTGTATATATATATATATATATATATTTTTTTTTTCTTTTGGCCAAGTGTTATAGTGTTAATCGGTTATTTTTGGTTGGTAAAACCCTTTTGGTCTTTTCAATTTTTTCCCCAGGTGAAGTTTGGTCATATATTTTTACTATCAAACTATTTGCCAGGGTTTTTTCTTACCACAAGTGTTTACTAATAAGATTAGTATATTATGAATATATATATATATATATATATATATATATATATATATATATATATTCTTTTTAGTAAACTGAAACAGGGTTTTAAAAAAATATTAATTAGTAAAAATAATGATCTTAAAAAAAATTAATATTGACTTTTTTCTGTAAATAAACAAATGTAGGTGAGGGATTAAGACTTTGCTACTACTTCTACTACTACTACATTTTTAGTTAGAGGTGTTTATAGTGTTATGGTTATCATCATAGGATATGGTGTTGTTATTGTGCTCTTTGTATTGTAGTTTTGATGCCCCAAAAGTAATGTGGAGGCATTACTTTTGGGGCATCCTCCCTAGAAGCAACTTGTCTTCATTGTCTTATTATATAAACAAACTAATCCAAAACTGGAGTAGTAGTACCTGTTATTTATGGGTTAAATAGAAAAATGAGAATAGATTACCCATTAAGAATGAATAAAACAAAACCTCTATGGCATAAAATAACCAAATAGGGGTTGACATGCCATAAAATTCAATCAACCAACCCAAAACTGTAAAACGTGCTGCCAACCTTGTATCCCTAAATTGTTAAGAATCAAATAGAATAATCCTGACTGTGGATTTTAAAATGTTGGAATTTAAACTTTTTTTTTTTTCAACTAGTTTGAAAAGACAAATTTTTGAAAGAAAACACATCAGCCCTCTTTGCAAATGTTTCCTTAGGAATTGCCTCCCCCCACCCCACCCCACCCCCTGATGAAGAAATCTCTGCAAATCTTTTCTCTGACAATCACTTTTGGAATTGTCAAGGAATTTTACCAAATAATCCCATTTATCAACCATACAAGATTTCCTACTACAAAAATAAATTATTTAAGATGAAAAGAAAAAAAAAGTTTTTTCACCACTGAATTTTTTTCTGCATTTCATTTTATATAAAATGATTCATTCAAAAGGAATTTGGCTCAAAATGATTTTACCAAATTTCAAATTGAATAAATATCATGAAAGTTTTTCTAGCTGGTGACCTCCCAAAAAAATTAGGACCTTTTATTTAACAAAGTCCCAGAATTGGGTGATTCAAAACAAAAAATTTGAATTATTTACATTTTTCAAACTGTTGTCCTCCTTTTTATTGTTATCTAAACAACATTTCAACTGATGTGCTCTTTGGTCTTCTTAGGTGTTTCTCGTCAAATTCAAGAAACTTCTTTTCATAATCAAAAAAATTTACAGAACTTCAAACTGAATCGTTTTTATTTAATCTATTGGAGTAAATGGTTCTCATTCCATTAACCAAATTATTTTATTTCTCTCTGTTTCACTGCAACAATTAATTTTTGGTAATAAATTCATTTTTCTGTATTATTTGGATTTTTCAGACTGTTGTCCTCATCTTTATTGTTATATACACAATATTTTCGGCCAATGTGCCCTCTGGCTTTTTTTAGGCGTTTCTTGTCAAACTCAGGAACTTTCTTTTCATAATTGGGAACCTTCAGAGAGTTTTGAACCTAACCCATTATTTAATCCTTTGGGGAGGAATGTTCTCATTCCATTAACAATGACTGGGAACAAGTGTTATGTTAAGTATTCTATGTTATAATTGCCTGTAGTCAGGATTGAACCTATAACCACCAAATTGTCTGAACTATATTAACTCAACCCTAATATCCGTTAAATCATGTGCCCAACTGGATAATTCTAATGCTGATTATAATAAGAACATTCCCAAGTTTGACAAGAAACACCTAAAGAAGGCCAGAGAGCACAATCGGCCAAAACATTGATTTGAATTTGAATGTTTCAAATTAAAGAACTTACTTTTGGAATTTCCCTCAATAAAAAGTTGTTTCAGGATTTTGTCAAAAATTGGACAAGATCCAAAACTTCCTTTGCAATTTGGGATTGAGCAATTTCAAAATTCTGGTAAAGTGATATTGAAAGCACTGGTTACTTTTTATTATCCTCCTCCCCTACCTAGGCAATGCCGAGTAGCCTCTTCTAATATTATGTAAAGGTTCAAATATCCATTATGAATGTGTTTAATAATTAATCTAACTTAACAGAAAATTGATTGAAAGTCACCAATCAATATGGAAAAATCAATTTGAGTCGAATCAAATTTTGAAATATTGAAAACCAAAATCTAGAAATGATTTTTCCATTTCATCTCTGAATTTCCTCATCAGCCTCTTTTCCACTGAACTAAGAATTAATAAACTTCACAGCAGACAGTGTCAAATTCTTGATTCATTTTTATCTTTCATTTAATAAATTTTGATTGAATAAAGAAAACTAAGAAAATATTAATTAAAAAAGTTTGAGTGCCAAAAAACATCTTGACAAACATCATCATTTGTATTATTAATTTTTGTATCTATGTTTACGAAGATGTGTCAAAAATAATATAGCAAGATTAATCAACATTACAGTCTCAAAGATCATAGATTTCTTATGTCCCAACCCAATTCATTTTGTGGCTGTAAAGGCCAATGTTTGAAAAAACAGTTTCAACCACTGATGTTGCATGTGAAGACCAGTTATGAATATAGAATAATCATATTAGTTCTAATTACCGTTGAATTGGTAAGACAAGGCAGCAAATAGTCATAACTTAATATGAACCTGAATTGCTGGAAAGACTACTGAAAAATGGCAGGTTATTTATGAAACCTCAGAACATCATAGAAACCAAGCAGCCAATCAGGACTCAAGGAATGGAATCACCCAAATGCATGAGTGGACTATTCTGAATTTCCATAAGTACCAGTTGTCTTGACACTGGTTCAATTGTGCTTGGTTAGTTGCTGTTGTTCAAACCAATAGTAGACTGACTGACTTCAATAATGTGGAGAGGCCCCTCTGATGAATCTACTGGTCACATCAAGCCCTATTACCAATATGATTGTCTCAATCCTATTGCTCTTATGGCAATCACCCCCCCCCATCCTTTTTATCATATATGTGCTAGAAGGTGGTGGCTGAGGGTCTTAGTGGTACTGGGTATGATGTTAAACTGCATCTAATGATGAAGTTCCAATTTTACAGCTCTGGCAAGTGTTGAGTACCCCATCATCGCCATTACTCCCAGGTCCACATGCAACAGTTCACTTTGGCTTTTACTTAGGCTAGACGGTCATGTGTGTAGAATAGTCATATTAGTTCCAATTACCGTTGAATTCGTAAGACAAGGCAGCAAGCAGTCGTAACTTAATACAAACCTGAATTGCTGCAAAGACTACTGCAAAATGGCAGGTTATTTATGAAACCTCAGAACATCATAGAAACCAAGAAGCCAATCAGGACTCAAGGAATGGAATCACCCAAATCCATGAGTGAACTATTCTGAATTCCCAAAAGTACCAGTTGTCTTGACACTGGTTCAGTTGTGCTTGGCCAGTTGCTGTTGTTCAAACCAATAGTAGACTGACTGACTGACTGACTGACTTACTTCAATACTGAAGATATTAATGGTGTGCCAGTAATCTGTTGCAATTGCTTTCTCTTGGACCTCTTTGCTTTATGGTGTTGCACCAGCGTGACTTCAAACATGAATAGCCTGCTAGAGAGCCTGCCACCATTGAAGGCAGTCCTGAGCCAAATTTTTCCAGCTGGCAGGGTTGATGTTAAAGGACTTTAGATCAATACTTGCAGACATCCTTAAATCGCAACTGATCAATCTGTCTCTTGCCAGATGAAAATTCTGCATATAACAAAAATTATTATGAGAGTAAGAACATTAAATTACTGTTAAAGACTAAAGCAATTTCCAGTCCAATTTGCAAATCACTAATAATAGGGTGGAATCTTGTGTTTATGTTCACTCTAATCATTTTAATTTCTCAACTATTAAAGAATACATATGTAAGCTTGTGAAAACAACACCCCATGAGAAAGCAGCTGTATGGCCACTTGCCCCCCTATCACACAAACCATCCAAGTGAGATGGAAAAAAAATGATGGACACTACTGGAGAAGGAAGGAAGAACTCATAAGAGATGTACTCCTGTGGAAACCAGAACATGGACATGCCAGTGCTGGCCGCCCAGCAAAGACCTACATTGACTAGCTCTGCACAGATACTGGATGCTGCGCAGAGGATCTCCCAAGGAAAATGAATGATAGGGACGGTTGGTGAGAGATTGTCATGGATATCCATGCTACTAGCATGACATGATGCTGATGATGATGTAGGATTTATTGGACACACAGATCAATACTCAGCTGTATTATAAGTTAAGGAGTCTCTTCTGAAAATACCAGAGTGAATTGGTAGTTGCTTTGGTAGGAGTGTGCATTGTATAACTTTACAGACTAAACAAGAGTCATATAAAGTGTATATTCAATTGGTGTTTTACAGTTACATGGTTTCAAGTAACTAATAATAATCCATAGTAAACAATTATAGTTTCAAGTAACTATTCATCATACAAATTAGTGATGCTGATAGCTTTTTTAATTTAGTGCCTATCGAGGAAGAAAAAAAAACACTGCATCCTTTTAGATTTTTATGCATCAGTGACGCAGGACTCATACCTATCAGCATCTCTGCAGATAATTTTGTACTACCCACACTGTTAAATATGGTGGGAGAATCAGTGATGTTTATTCCTTTTCCAATTCTCCTAGTGAAATCTAATGGAATCATCAATGGCATTATATATATATATATATATATATATATATATATATATACACACACACACACACACACACACACACATATATATATATACACACACATACACACACACGCGCAACCACACACCTAAAAAATGCACAATGCTTTTTTCGATACATACACTTACACAGTCCCATACTCACACCATAAAAGAGAATATTTGACATCATATTTCAAACTGTCTATTTTTCAGCGTTCTTTTTTCAAACTTCAAATTTTAAGCAGACTGACTATCACTCGCTTTTCTCGTTATTCTGTGATAAAAAATGTCTTATTACCTTCCACACACCAACAAATGCCCTGAAAGATGATCTAATTAATAGATCGAAACACTGCAGGGTTAGGGCCAATAAACTCACCACTTAACTCATTTAAATCTGTGTTTTTTTCAATCTTTCTTAATATACTACATGTATATATATATATATTCTTTTCCGTCCCTTTTTTATAATAAAAGCTGAATGGTCCATTATTTAGCTGAGGTGACAACACTCATAAGAATTCAGCCAATAAGCAACACCAGATAATCAGGATTTACATATTTGCATTTGATCTTGGAAGATTGGATGGTCTCAATTTTAACCAGGGGGGGTAATTTATGAGGAAGTGCGTCCGGTCTCCTGCCTCAAAAATTGCTATCTGGTGACTATTAAAATACGACCCCCAGCTCAGTCTATTCAAAACTATCCATCTTCATATCTATCTATCTCAATTTGTTCATATTTATCTATATTACTTTAAATACTAAGATTTTCTTTTATTCATGTTTGTTTAATGTCTTGTTTTTAATTTAAATAAACAAGAATTACGACAAAAAAAAGATGCAACCCCACCCCCAAATACATTTACTTGTCGAAAATATCTATCTATCTATCTCCATTTGTTCATATCTATCTATATCATTTTGTTTGTTTATCTATCTCAGTCTATTCCAAACTATATATCCATCTTCATATTTAAACAAGAATTACGACGAGCTGGGGTTGTTATTTTGATAGTCACCAGGTAGCAATTTTTGAGGCAGAGACCGGGACGCTCTTCCTCATAAATTACCCCAGGGGGTATTGCAAGATAATTAGATTGGGTTTTTCTAGCAACACGAATATTAATATATAGATTCTTACTTTTCTTTTTCCTTTTGAATTGCAAAAGTAGAAATGACATTCATCATCAGGTTCTGCTGACTGCACAGATCCCCATCACTCTCACCAACCATCCCTATCAATCATCGCCTCTGGCAGGTCTTCTGTACAGCATCTAGAACTGATGTAGGTTATTGCTGGTCAACCTACTCTGGTGTGTCCATGTGTAGGTGTCCACAGAGAACATCACTTATTGTAACGTAGTGGGTCTTCATTCTTATACATGGTCTTGTTTCTTCATATGTGAAAAAATGTCCCTTAAATTGAATTCTTTGGTAACCTGTGCTGATTGAAAACAACGACTGCAACTCTTTGTCAATTATATTTATTATGACCGTGACAATCTAGCAGTCGTCAATGCAAAGAGATAGATAGAAAGAATGTTAATCGTCATACTTAGATTAGCTTATGACTCTCACCCTGTCAACTGTCAAATTTTGGAGAGGAAAGAAAGAAAGACCATCTGCTTTTCTTGGATGGGCTAATCCGGCCTGCATCATGTACTTGCTTTTTCACACCCTTTCTGGGTTGCCTTCAATTACCATTATCTCCCTTTGACTATTCACCCCATCTTTTATAATTACTCTTAATCAGCTGATTATTTTCTTACATCATATTTTAATTCCATTGTATATTGTGATATTCTATTCATATAAGTACATTAACCAAACAATTCGACATTCCTCTCAAGAATGTTTATAATTCTCCTGAAAATATCAAACCTGATATTTTCTCTGATTTGGAATTTCAAACCAACAATTTAAACAAACTTCATTCCAACTAAATTCTTTCTTTCAAAATATTTCTTTCTTTTTCACCCATAATTTACTTTTACTAAAACTATTCTTTTGTGATCCTTAATTATCCAACATTGAGTTTGTCTTTACTCACTTTTGAATTAAAATAGTAGAAATAACATTACATATCTCTAATATCAACATTTTTATAATTACTGTCCTTGGCTTAGTATTTATATATATATATATATATATTTATAAAGGAAAAGTTGACTTACCGGTGAATTTGGTCACGATGGTTAGTAAGTTTGGAATTCAGAGGGGTAAGTCAGCGATATAACAAATACAAAGTGCTCAATACTAAGTAGAGCAAATTTATTATAAAATGGGTACAAGAGATAACCTACTCGAGTTTCACCATAAGGATCTTCAGGGTTAAATCCACTGAATTACTCGAGACACCGATTAATAGCAGTCGATTTCACATGAATGGTCATTGCATTAAAATGTTCAAACATTTTAATGCAATGACCACACAAGTGAAATCGACTGCTATTAATCGGTGTCTCGAGTAATTCAGTGGATTTAACCCTGAAGATCCTTATGGTGAAACTCGAGTAGGTTATCTCTTGTACCATTTTATATATATATATGAGTGTTCTGGATGAGACTGTTTGCATTTCATATATAGTATATATATATATAGGTATGTTCTTCTAGGCAGTCATAAACTAACTGTTGAAAAGGAAGATATTTCCCCTACAAGAATATTGGACTCATCCAACGAAATATAAATAATACAGACTATACGAGGGAGTGGTCAAATAATAGCTTGTCTTGTTACAGAGATTTAATTACTGTTGTTAAAGAGCTGCGTGATGGACTCTGTCTGATTTATATTTTTGTACCAAAGAGTAATAAATCTGTGTTAACCTTTCTTTCGGATTTCAATGTTGTTATTTGATAACTCATACACAACACTAAGTTTATAGCGTATGTGACCCCTGGAAATGTTTGTGTACTAGAGATAGCCATTGACCGTACAAAACTATTCACCCATGATAGTTTTTTTTGATTTGTTTTTTTATTTTTTTGTATTCTGCTGGGGGTCTATCAGCCACCATTGACGATCTAGAAAATCAATATCTTTTTTTACTTCCTCTCTTCTACAGCTTTACATAAACATTAAAAACAAATTTTTTTTCAGCAGAAAATAAATCATTTTTAAATCAGTGATTATTTGTGGCTTCACTTTATCACATTGAAATTTTACATCTGTATTATTTTTATTTTCTACAAATTGATAAAAATTTAGGCAAATGCTAACTTTATTGAAGTTAGTTGCGACAAATTCTGAAAAAGTCAGTGCATATTAAACACAGTGTTAAGTTTCTGAATGCCATTCTTGGCCAGTTGAAAAGGACTTTAAGTAAGTCCTGAGTTATGGAATCCTTTGGTAAGTGAATAAGTCCAGAGTTATGGAATCCTTTGGTAAGTGAATAAGTCCTGAGCTATGGAATCCTTGGTAAGTGAATAAGTCGAGTAAGCTATGGAATCCTTTGGTAAGTATGAATCCTTTGGTAAGCCAAGAGCTATGGAATCCTTTGGTAAGTGAATAAGACCAGAGCTATGGAATCCTTTGGTAAGTGAATAAGACCAGAGCTATGGAATCCTTTGGTAAGTGAAGAGCTATGGAATCCTTTGGTAAGCGAATAAGACCAGAGCTATGGAATCCTTTGGTAAGCGAATAAGACCAGAGCTATGGAATCCTTTAGTAAGCGAATAAGACTAGAGCTATGGAATCCTTTGGTAAGCGAATAAGTCCAGAGCTATGGAATCCTTTGGTAAGCGAATAAGTCCAGAGCTATGGAATCCTTTGGTAAGTGAATAAGACCAGAGCTATGGAATCCTTTGGTAAGCGAATAAGTCCTATCCTACGTAGTGTCAAAGGTTCAGTGATATAACCCTATGAGGTCCGTCGTCCACGAAGCTTCAAAGTAATTATAGCCAGTATGCTCAGTATGCTCACATTAAGTATTGTTTCAACAGCAGTGTGCTGCCAGTGATTGGCCAAGAGTATTGTCATATGGTTATCGCCGAGTCTATAAATAAGAGTTGGCTTTTACCACATGCCTTATATCAAAATTCCCAACACAGAGAATCTTTTTTTTCTTTTCCAGATTTTCTAAAGTTATACACAAAGGATTATAGGATCTTAAAATAATTTTCATCATTTTATTTCCAAAGTGACTAAATTTTTTTATTTTTTTCTGACATTTATCTCACTGATCTCTGCCATTGGAGAATTCCTCATTCTCCAAGTCATGATCCATAAAAAACTCACTGACAAACTTTATGTCAGTATTTACTCAATGGGGTAAGTTCTAACTTTTTTCTCTCTATATTATTAAGACCCAGTGACTCAAAAAAAGAATTGTTCTGGGTATGGCGTAAAACTAAATGGTGAAGTTCCAATTTTGGAGCTCTAGGGAGTGTGGAGTACCCCTTTATGGACATTACTCCCAGGTCCACTTTGACCCAGAGTGGTAGTACCTGTTAGAATCCCATCTATGGGTTAAATAGAAGAAAATGAGTTTTTAAAAGATGTGTGTAAAAAAAATTGAGTATCCATCAAGAATGAATAAAGCAAAATATCTTTGGTATAAAATAACCCAACAAGGGTTGACATGCCATAAAATCCAACCAACCAAATCTTTATTATATGAAAAAGACTGCAATAGTTTCAGATTTTTTTTCATTTATTTTGTTGTTTTCAACAAAAAAAAATTATATTTTTATAATCTATATAAACTGTGATTTGTCCTCACTCTCCCCACCCCATTTTAAAACTTTTTTTTTTTACTTCTGTTCTCAGTTTTCTTTTACTGCTCATAATTATTTTCCTATAAAAAGATTTTCTGGATATCTTTTTTAAGTTAAGCAGTGATGAGTCTGTTCAATACTTAATTGGATGATCGCTTAAGCAACAGCAGGTACTGTAAGCAACCCGAGTCCTTTATTTATCAAAATGACTTTGGCATTAAATGACCTGAAAATGGTTAATATACCGTAAAACAAAAACCAACCAACCAACCATTGTCTCTTTTCACTTCTAGTGAAACACTTTCCCCCTTTAGTGTTGCTTGTTGTCATTTGAGGTTTGTATTTTCTGCCCAATCAAATTTCTGAAGCATTTGAACTTTCATTTTGTTAAAAAAAAAAAAAAGATTTCTCACATTTAGAATTTAGTTATCTTCAATCTTTGAAGTTTGGAGTTCAAGAATTTTGATCTCAACTTGAATTCTGCCTTCAGCAAATGACATTAAATCAATTTGATTAAAATTATTTGGAAATTATTAAACTTTATCATTTCACTCATTGTGAATTTTTCACACCAGTGTTAACTGATATTCTTTCATCAGAGTGAAGTCTCCTCAGGTCTCCAGTATTCTGTGTATTCTAGCTGATTTCAACAATGCTGTTGTCTGGATGGTTTCAATTCTTCTTCTGATTTCCAATTCCTCCAGTCTCTTTCTAAGCTTTTGCAAACTGTTCCAAGTGCACCAACTACAATTGGTATCACTTTCACCCTTATTTCCATGTTTTTTTTTTTTTTTGTTTTTTTTTTTTTTTGTTTTTTTGTTTTTTGTTGTTTTTTTGGGGGGTCAATTCTCTAGCAAGGTTTAGGCATTTGTTTATCTTTTCATTTTCCTTCATCTTCACCCTGTGATCTTATAACCTGTCGGCCACTACTGAGCTAAAGGGCTCACGGAATTTCCGAAATTGGCCATCAAGATCGGATCTTCTGCATCAACCATGGATTGCAGGGTCTCTATATTTGTTGAAAATCTAGCCAAATGCCCACGTTGTGTTTAGATCTCAAACAACTAGAAATCTGCTATAGAAACTGATATTCCACAGTTAACAGCAGCCTAGTGGTCACATAAAGAAACAACAACTCTTTTTCTTTTTCAAACTCAACAACATTTATATTCAATAAGAGAATACAAAACAATTGTTTCTCAAGGCTGTGGGAGCGATGGACCTCCAATTAATAACTTCTGGTCAGAATATAATCTAGGCTCTGCAAAGATATTGCTTAAAACAGTTTGTAAAGGTGACTAAGTTTTTCAATAGTCTTGGCTGAAGTCAGTTTTCTGTCGGCTCTCAGTATTTGTGTCCGCTGTTAAACACAGTCTCGATCTTCACTTCTCTAGACCGCTCAACTCATCTGCCTTATCGTCAAAAACATCTCAGTTAAATAATATCTCAACCGGACATTCTGATTTCCAGCTGGCATGAAGATGGTAGAAATTTTCTCTGGACATCCCACTTTGGCAAAGGTACCGCCTTCTTTTTAGTTCTAACTACCAATAGAATTCACTTCCGCTAAATCGCCAAATGGCTAGCTTTTCCGGTGTCCTTAAGTGTTTCCCTGTGGGGTCTTAAATACATCTGGTTTTAATTCATTCTCTTTAGGTTACTTATGTAATTTTCAACTGAGTTTATCTTTTAAAGTGGAGGAAAAAAAAAAAATTTTCTTCTTCATGGGCCCAAGATAATCATGGTCAACCGACTTCCTGATCATCTTTCACCGCACGACTCCGTTGCCATCAGTCTGGCCACATCAAAAGGCTATTTCCAACAATCATAGCCGATTCAAATGGACTTGCTCTGGAAGGTCTCCTAAACACTTGAGATCCACTTTCGATTCCCTTACAGACATTCTGATCACATTGTATGGCCTTATGATCACCACCATCTGTTTTGACTCTACTCCGACCCAAGCCACTGGACGATTTACATTTACATTTTTTTTTTTCTTTCTTTCTTTCTATTTCTAATTTCAAACAATGAATCAGGTCACAATCTGATGGAACTGCAAAATCTATCAGTTGACTACAATTGGTATCACTTTCACCATTATTTTACATGTTTTTTTGGGGGGGTTCAATTCTCAAGCAAGGTCTAGGCATTTGTTTATCTTTTCATTTTCCTTCATCTTCACCCTGTGATCTGATGGACCTGCAAAATCTACCAGTTGACAAGGTCTCTTTTTCTTGTTAATCAATAATAGGTCTGATCAGAGAATTTCATTCTCAAGAACAGATTCTGGTTTATGCATATGCCATTTTGTTGTATGATTAAGTGTTTTGCATAATTCTCAGTAGATGACCTTTCCAACCCAGTCATGCCTAGCCTTGTATTCTTGTTGTGCTAGTTTGCTGTATTCACTTAATACATGGTTTATTGTCTTGTCTCTGTCACTACACACCCTATCATCTTTTTCTTATTTTTCTTTCTGTTTTGTATAATCTCTTTCTGTGTCATTACCCAATTTGTAGGCTAAGTAAAATTCTGATGCCAAGTGATATATATTTAAATTTTCTTTATATTGATAAAACTCTTGAAATAATTCAACATTGAGGAATGTTTTTTTATCTCATATAGACTATCAGAGATCTTGTTAATGTGCTTTTATGTATGTAACTTTCTTGATTATATTTAGGGTTCAAATTATCATATATATATATTATATATATATACACTCCAGCCCCTCCTTACAAGCAGGATGTGACACAAGGTCAATTTCTTAAGCAGAGTTTTCCTTCTTTTAGACTGGTTACCTGGACAAGATTAAATAGCCCAGTCTGCCCTACTAATTACCCATAGCTGGAGGGAGAGTAGTTGGATGCATACCTTTCCCAAGTGTATTAGCACACATGAAATGCAAACAGCCTTGTCCAAGATTTGAACTTGGGTTGACGAGTCCATTTCCTACAACTCTAACCAATACACCATGTGCACCATATATATATATATATATATATATATATATATATATGTATATGTATATATATTTACGTGCCATGTTTTTTTTGGGGGGGTTTCAATTTTACAGATCTTTATATTTGTTTTATAATTTGCTTAAAGCATTGTATGTATTGGTTTGGTGGTTGGTTTTGAAGGATATCACAATGCAAGTGTAAAGAAAAATATGGTAACTATGATGTTATTCATTTACGTGGATTTATTTACTTAATATTTTGGGATAAAAATATCCCATCGTCAGAAGATTTCTGAAAGCACTGAGCCCTTAAAGGGAGATGTTAACTGTTCCTAGAATCTACCCATACTTTTGTAGTTTGTGATTGTGTGTCTATGCTCGTTTAATAATCTCTTATCCTTCCAAATTCTTTCTGTTTATATTTGTTTATTTTATTTTATTCTTTAATAATAAAGAATGTAAACTGATCTGAGTAATCCTTTTCACAATTTCAAAAGTCTGACTACAAAGTCTATTGCTTGCATGAATAACACAGCAGTTTTTAACCTCAATACCACTTTTTTTCTGCTGTGCCTAGTGTTTTTATGCACAGCTTGATCTCAAAAAACTTTGCATACCTATAAATACATTCTCACCAATTCTCCTGACTCCAAGATCGAGTTTTTTTTTAGATTAAGTTAAGGTAGCCATATTATCTTTTCTTTCAATCTCTCTACTCATTTTACACATAAGGACTGGGTTAGCTCAGTCGGTAGAGCGTTCGGCTAGAAACCACAAGGTTCCTAGTTCGATACCGGTCCCAGCCAACTCAGCGTATGAGTAGCACAGGGATCTGTGCGGTAAAGTAAGGAGCTGATGGTAGGTGTGGCGCTCCACCTCAGATGTTAAGATGATCTCCTTGGTCTAGCGCTAGTGAAAAGGGGATAGACTCCCTTGCTGATTGGCTGATACTGATGTTAGGCTGCCCCGACGACTTTACACATTTTACACGTTTGGACACACTTTCAGCTCTGAGGTACGTCATTTCTTTTGCTACAAATATGTTTTTATCTATGAGAAAGCAATTTTTTTACTTGTGGTCTTCACTCATTATGTCCAGTCAATTATCTTTTCAATATCAGTCAATTTTAAAGATCTTTAGATTTTCTTATTTTATCATATTCTTTAATAGATATATTTTTATCTGATGGTACTGTCGTTTCTATGTGAAAACAATTTTTTTGTTTGTGGTCTTCACTCGCTATGTCCAGTCAATTATCTTTACAATATCAGTCAATATGAATGATAAAATGTCCCAACACACAAAGTGACTGCATGACTTATTATGACTGATTCAGGCTCATCATGATTGGACCACATTTCTTCAACATGTGCTTGTCCATAATATTGACTTACCTTCCGGGGAATATACTGCACCCACCCACCCCCAATCTTTGTCAATTATTGTATTCCTTCAATATCTGAATTGGGCAAACCAGATATTAAATGGTCTAAACATGCTGTTCACATAATCTGCAACCATTTTTTTTGGTTATTATATTTTCCTGGTAATTCCTGTTGAATAGGTTTTTTGGTCATATATTGTGGCCATTATGAATATTTCCATTTTTGCTTTTAGCTCTGCACTCTTTGACCACCAATTGGTTTTTGGGTTTATCTATATTTTCATTGTTACTTCTGAGGGCATATTGACCATGTTTTGTTTTTTTTTGTTTTTTTTTTTTTTTTTTTTTTGGGGGGGGGGTCATCGATTAATTCTTGTGTTTTTTCACATCCGTTTTAATTATGATTTTAGAAGCATTTTTTGGTTGAGTATTTCTGAGTGTATATTGGCCATGTTTTGGGGGTTAATTTATTTATTTTTTTTTCAATTGTTTAATTCTTGTGTTTTTTCACATCCGTTTTAATTATGATTTTAGAAGCATTTCCTTGTTGATCATTTCTATCTATTTCCTTCACTGTGAATTAGAATTCTTTTGTAAATTTGTTTTCTTAATATATTTAGTAATTTTTTTTGTTTTTTTTTTTACTTATCTATATATTAATACTCATGTTCCTTAATTGTATGACTTTTATCATCATGCAACAACTTGTGGTTAAAAATGAGACCAAATCATCAAAAAATGAGTCCAAATCATCCAAGATGAAATGCAAAAATGTAAATCCTGATTATCTACTTTTGCTTAGTAGTAAGAAAGTAGGGGAAAGATAGATAAAGGGGGTGAGTGTGCAGAAGCGATAATGCTAATCTGTTCCAATTAAACATAATGAAAAGAGGAAAAGAAAACAAAAGGGTGAGAGAGTTAAATACAGATTATTTTACTTTTTTATATATTGAACTATTTTCAATAGCTCTTAAATAAAGATATCAAACATTATCATTGTTATGATAGTAATAGTAGTATCATTATGATTATTGCTGGTAATTACATTATGCCTGAAGGAAAAGAGTGGAGGCAAAGGAAACTGTGCTAGGCAGTAATATCTCATCTACAGAAAGCAATGTCAATATATGTATAAGAAAGGCATGGATTGCTATAGATAGATTATTGATCAAATGGAAATCTGATTTTTCTGATAAAATAAAGTGAAAATTCTTCCAAGCTGGAGTTATATCAGCACTACTGTATGGCTGCAACACTTGGACTCTATCAAAATGTTTGGAGAAAAAGTTAGATGGGAACTATATATATATATATATATATATATATATATATATATATATACACACACACCAACCCCTCCGCACGAGCAGGATGCGACACAAGGTCAATTTCTTAAGCGGAGTTCAACAGGTTTGAATTCAGAGTTTTCCTTCTCCTAGACTGGTTACCTAGCCAAGGTTATAGAGCCCAGTCTGTCCTGCTATTTACCCATAGCTTGAGGGAGAATTGGATTCATACCTTTCCCAAGGGTAGTAGCGCTATGTGAAATTCAAACAGATTCGTCCAGGAATTGAACTCAGATCGACGAGTCCTTTTCCTATGACTCTAACCATTAGACCACGCGCCTCCATCTATGGGAACTATACAAGCGTGCAATGTGCTGTCTTGAACAAATCCCCCCCCCCAAAAAAAATCATCTGTACAACCATTCTGGGCACAATTGGAGTGGCAGCAACGAACTCATAAGTGATGTTCTCCTGTGGATAAATATACATGGGCACACTAATGTGAGCCAGCCAGCAAAAACTTACATCATTTAGCTTTGTACAGACGCTGGTTGCAGTACAGAGGACCTTCCTGGAGTATTGTCTAAGAGGGATGGGTGGTGAAGAAGAGTCATGGAGATCTATGCTGTTGGCACAACCTGATGATGATGTTGAGAGTAGAAGAAAGAGAGAGGGTGAGCATGCAGAAGCGATAAAAGAAAAAATCAAGTGACAGTTAAATCAAGATTATTATACTTTAAACATATTGAACAATTTGCAATAGCTCTTAAGTAAACATATCAAACATTGTAATTCTTAAATCATCATACCATAGTATATCCACAGGTCCTGTTATTTTTTTTGTGTGTGTTTCATCCAAAATATGAATCACTTTAATCATGACGGTCTATTCAATTCCATTTATAAACAACATTTTTATATAAATAAATGTATGTGTGTGTGTGTGTGTAGTGTATATATATATATATATATATATATATATGCCTCCCTTTCAAAAGTGAAATGCATATTTAGGGGTCACTTCCTTGGTTGGTTAGTTAGATTTTATGGCATATCAACTTTTGTTGGGTTATTTTATACTCATTCTTGATGGGTACTCAATTTTTATAAACACATTTTTTTAAAACGCATTTATTCCTATTTAACCTATAGATAGGACCCTAACAGGTACTACTCTGAGTATGAATGAACCTGGGTGCAATGGTGATGAAGGGGTACTTTACATTCCCCAGAGCTCCAGAATTGGAACTTCACCATCAAATAGTTTTACATCATACCAAGGACACTAAGACCCTCAGCCACTGCCTTTTAGCACATATATGATAAAAATATATGTAGGAAGCGCGTGGTGTAATGGTTAAAGTCATGGGAAATGGACTCGTCGCCCCGAGTTCAAATCCTGGAGTGGTAATTGCATTTCACTTAGTGCTAATACCCTTAGGAAAGGTATGAATCCTACTCTCCCTCCAGCTATGGGTAAATAGCAGGGCAGACTGGGTTCTTTAACCATGGCTAGTTAACCAGTCTAGGAGAATGAAAACTCTCAATTCAAACCTGTTGAACTCCGCTTAAGAAATTGACCTTGTGTCACATCCTGCTCGTGCGGAGGGGTTGGTAAATAGATAAATGATAAAAATATGTGGGGCTTGCCATAAGGGCAATAGGGTTGGGATAATCATGTAGGTGCTAGGGCTTGACATGACCAGCTGGTTGACCAGAGGGGGGCTTCTCTTACCACTCGTCTAGCCTAAGTAAAGGCCAAAGTGTAGTGTTGCATGTCATGGACTCCTTAGCCACCAGGGTTCCATCCTTAAGCATCATAGGTCGCCACCCACATCCAAAAGGTAGCTCATTGGTGGGGAGGGGGTCACCCTTCTGCAGAGGTGCAGTCGGTGTATACTAATGAGGTCAATTTGTAATAACAATGATACTTATGATAGTTTAAAATTTCCCATTTTATCAAATAACAATATCCGAGAAAGCAAACATTGTTTTTGGCAGTGTCAGAAAATAGATTTGGATTCAGGTGTTGTTGAATTAAAATCTGGACTCTTGAATTGAGTGACATTCAATGACCTCAGTCTGACCCTGACTTCCTGCTCAGCCTTGTGTGGGTTAAGGATCCTAAGTTTAAGGTCTGGTGTTTAAGAATTAATAAAATGTGAATTCACAAAAATATACGTCTTGAGTTTGTCCCTAAAAACTATAACAACGTCGGCATTTCTTAAGAACCAAAGACCAGAACCAGAAGTTAGAAAGAACTGCCAGAACCAAAAGACCATGTAATGAAGATAGTCACAGATGACAAGAAATATAAGAACTACTCAAGAAACATGAGAAGTTACGGTAAGAAGATACTCTAAACAACAGAAATAGTGAGCACACAATAGAAGATTTAATATGGGGGACATAACCATGGATATATTTCATAATACACAAGTAAGAAAGTGCTACTCTGCAAGATAAGATTAAATATGAGCAACACGACCACGGGTGTCCCTCCTATGAGAAAATATATATAACATCGACATAATATACATACCCAGAAGTATGGATATACAATATTTATATAAATAAATATATTTTTATTAATTGTTCTAAAGAATTTTATTTTGATAAATTAAAAAGGAAATCTAAATAAATGTCACACAATACAAAATATTCCAAATTCTTGATTGGTGCTAAAAGATTTCATTTACGATACGTGCCAAAATATTAGAGAAAAAAAAAGAAAATTTATATTATTGTTAAATTTACCTTCACAAAAGATGGAGAAAAATAATTTGAAATCAATATTGGAAACATTGACCTACAACAATAAAACAAAAAATAAAAACATTGTGTAGACAAGTAAACAAATAGAAGAGGAAGAGGAAGAAAAGAAAAGAAAAGAGGAAGAAGAAAAAGAGGAAGAGGAAAGAGAAAGAAAAAGAAGAGGAGGAAGGAAGAAAAATCTGAAAAAGAAGAAGAGGAGGAAGAAGAAGAAGAAAAAAAAAGTTTTTTGTTATAGACTTACATTATAAGTATACATATACATATTAAGTTGGTTGGATAAAGGTAAATTTGTATGAATAATACAACAGGAAAGTGTCTCAAGTATTGTCAAAAAACAACAAAAACACATTCATGAACAACAAAACTATATTGGGGGGGGGGTAATTGTGATTCTGTCCCCTAATCATCTTCATATAAAATGTGTTGCAAATTGTATTAAGCCCAATTTTCTGTTGAATTCAACAACAACAACCAGCTAAGCCGAAGTGAATCTGTACATGAAACCATTGGTATTTATAGCATATCCCATACTTGCATCTGAGTGATACCATTCCTTGAGTCCTGATTGGTTGCTAACTTTAGAGTGGGTATGGTGCTTAGATAAATAATCCACCATTCTGCACTATGCTTGCAGCAATGCAGGAACTGTATTGAGTTACAGCTTGCTTGTTGCATTTGTCTACCAATTCAATGGTAATTAGGATGCTACACCTTTGATGTCAAGGTGAAATCAAAACTTGAATTATTTTATTATGATGGCTATTTATGATGGTTTTATGCAGTTTACATAAAAGATGGTATAAGGCCATGGGGAGCCATAAATAGTACTTTAGTGACTAAATAATAATGCTATAAATGTGGGATTTTGTCAAAAATTTCTGGAAACTTTTTCATTATAAGGGGCCAGTTTAGCTCAGTCAGTAGAGCACCTGCCTAGGAATCACAAGGTTCTTGGTTCGATACCAGTCCCCACCAACTCAGCAAATTAGTAGCACAGATTAAGTAATCTAATCTGTGTAGTGAAGTGGGGGTAGCTAACTGTAGGTGTGGCACTCCACCTCAACAAAAACAATCTCCCAGGTCTAGCACTAGCAAAAAGGTGATAGACTCCCTCACTGTCTAGCTGATACCAACAATAGGTCAATCAGACAAACTTTACTTTCTATTAATCTTTTTTTAATCTTTTCTGAAATAAATTCCTCATTAAATTTCAGGATTCACAATTCATTTATTAAAAAATTAAAAATCCAACAATTTGTGTATTTATTTGGATTTTCCATTCCTAAAAATATTTTTAGATAATGTGTTGGCATCCTTCCGTCTGCCAAAGACAATGGCGTAGTGTCCACAATTTATTCCTTTTTTAATTATTATTATTTTAACTGCATCTGCATGAGTGGTTGAACAGGCCAATTTTTGAATGGCAATCTCTGGTGCAGTGACTGAAAACAAACAGTGATGCTTGCTTGAGTTGCCGTTGTCCTCCTTCCTTTTGACTTCTTTTCTGTGGCAGCTTCTTTCCTCTCTTTTGCACTCCTTTTTGTCCCTTGCTTGACAAGGAGATGCCAGGCTGCTCGCTTTTCTGCACAAGCCTCCCATGTGTTGGTGTTGATGAGGCATGTCTTCATGTCAAATACAGATAAAATAAAGTTCATGTGTTTTAAAAAAGATGGTGCCATCTCTTCATTAAATGACAAACCCCTGAAATCAGTAAAGATACTTCATATACATTGGTAGCAATATCTCATCTACCAAAAACAATATCAACATAGGCAAAGTATGGACCATTATTGATATGGAAATCTGATCTCTGATAAAATAAAACAAAAATTCTTCTATGTGATATTAATATATGCATTCACAAAACATGGAACCCATTCTTTCTTTTTCTTGCTTTTTGTGCAATAATAATGAAGATTTGATTTTGAAGATATTTAAAAATCAAAATATACATAGAAATAGCATTGAAATTCTACTTAACAATGTCCAGCATTTGTAAATCTCAAAAGTAAACAAATCAGGTTCCCCTCTCTCCCCAGGCAACACTGAGTTGCCCCTTTTGGTACATATATATAGGAAAGGTGGTGTGTATGTGCGTATGTATATTATGTCTAGAGGAAACTATGAAAATAAAAACTATTTTTAACAAAGTAGATATATATATATATACATTCACTCTCACCAGAGCTTGCTTTTTGTGCAAAATTAATGAAGATCTTATTTATATCTTGGAAGATATTTAAAAATTAGAATTTGAATTGTGAGAAAAGGGAAAGTCATTGATGGCGTTTGTGATTAAAACATAAACAAATCAATTATGTAAACCAAAACAATCAATGGATTTGCAAGACTAACTTTTTTACACCTCCCTTCTAACCTAGGCAATGTTGGGTAGCCGCTTCTAGTCCTAAATAAAGAATGAACATAATTTTTTTTTTGAATATTGTATTATTTGTACTGGACAATTTATTTTTTGGTAGATAAAGTTTTTAGTCAATTTCTTTTGCCGTTCTTCAATTCGGTCATTGATTTTTGGTTAGTTTTCCCTGTGGAAATAAATTAATTGCTAAAAACTTTCAGAAAAATAATTGGGTTGTAATCTTGACAATAGAATATCATTAATAGATTCTTTTTTTTTTTTATGAGTTTTGATTTATTTCTAAATAAAAATAAATATTGATATTTGATAGTTTCATGTTTTTACATTGCACTCTAACAATATGAGACTGTTTGCAAAATCAGATTTTTTATTTGAATCATATTGGTCCCAACAATAAAATGTTTTTGTAAACAAAGATGCACTTTACATATATTATCACACTTCTCTCCCTTGCAGTGTAAGATTTAATTTGGTAATGAATTAATTTGTATTCTGATGATGCTACACCATTAGTGAAACATGTTTATCTGATTTTTTAAATTATCTTCTTTCTCATATATATATAAGGACCAGACAATTTTTACCACCATACCTGCATTTCGCTCTGCTCAAAAAGACATCCTGACAATCTTTGAACAAAGTTACGTAATTTACAAATATCAATGCTGGTGCGCAGCCAGTTACATTGGTAGGACAACGCAGAGGTTAAGCATCCGAATAAACCAACACGTCCCAAGGGGTATAAGAAGCATTCCCCAAACCACATCCAGGCTTTCACAGGCACATGATTCCACCATCGGTGACCACCTTTGTAGTACAAATAGTTGTAAAATCAACTACAATGATCAGCAATTTTCTGTTCTATACAGGACCAGGACAAGCCACCACCTCAATGTCCATGAGGCAGTCTCCATTTTCTTTACTGTCCGTCCCTGTGTAGACAAAGACATCTGAAACATTCCCTGGTAATTTTTGCCGGGGATGTGATTGCTGAAGTGGGGATTACATGAAGGTATTTACCAATATATATATTTTTTCTTCCCCTCCCCATTTGCCTTCATATTGCTCCACCATTTCGTATGGTTTAATCTCCCTCTTTTACCCATTTAATATACATTGTGACTTTTAAATGATCTACCGGTCATTACTTTTGACAAAGCACCGGTCGAAAGGGCCCTTAAGTTTTTCCTTCTCTCTTTCACTCTATCAAAAATTTGCTGATCAATAAAAGTATGTCATTATTTTTTAAAATCCTATATAAATTCAGCTGTACCAAAAATTTGTTCATATATATATATATATATATATATATATATATATATATATATATTATATATTATATATATATAGTTAGTATTTACCAATGGTGCATATAAAAGTGCTCAATACCAATATTGTATATGCTCCCAAATTTCATGGTTAAGCACTGTAAAGGAGACATTAGTTGACCTTTCACTGTTTAGCGTAAAAGCAAATGCCTGTTTACAGACTGGAGTTCTCTGGTGATTGTAAAATCACACATCCTGTAAGTTTATCAATTAATTGTTCGCCCCTGGCTGACAGTTTTCAATAGCCACGAGGGTAAGGAACTTGACAGCCGAAAATTCTGTCGGATTTTGCAACTGGCTAGAGGCTGTTAAAAAATCGAGCTGCACTGATGAGAAGTAAACTTCAAAACACGTGTCTGTGGATGACTAGTATATATATATATATATATATATAATAATTTAAACATGTTCTGTTGAATACTGCAAAATATTTCTTCTTACTGATTTTCAATTGTTTACAATCAAGACTAGGTGTAATTTTTCTTATATCCAGGTACAAATGGTAGAGAAATTAACCCATATTTTTGCCCAAACACTTTCGACCATATCCATGGTTGCTTTGAGGGGAATTATTTGTTGTAGTTGTTTGTTGTTGGGTTTTTTTTGTTTATATATATATATATATATATATATATTAAATATTTTATATTTTTGCTTGAAGGCAATTACAATGCGAATATCGCATAAATTCGATAATTATAGAAGATAACAATGACAAGTGAATTTCGCAAAGAATTACTCGGCATGTAGAATATCGTACAGACTGTTTCAACTTTATTAAGTCTCATCAGCGATATATACTAACGATTTCCCTCCGACAGAAATCGAAACCGGGACTTCAGCAGGATAGTTTAGACACTATACTGTTTCAGCCACGATACAGCACCGAGAAATCCTTGCAAAACTAACCTGTTAATGATACTAGCTCTCTACCATATGAGGCAAGAGAGGCGCTTAGTGAATAATAACAGACACATCCGGGGCCTTTATGCTTTTTCGGCGAAGGAAATAAGATTTTTTTTTTTTTTTTTTGATGTTTGTTTATTTTTTTTAGAAGCATTGCTGGATAAAGTATATATATTAAATATTTTATATTTTTGCTTGAAGGCAATTACAATGCGAATATCGCATAAATTCGATAATTATAGAAGATAACAATGACAAGTGAATTTCGCAAAGAATTAATATATATACAAGTTGTTATTTAGACAGGTATTGTTAAAGATCATGGAATATTTATTCTTTATGATCTTCTGTTGTAGACATTTAAGTTTTTTAGTCGTTTTTCGTAGATTGCGATCCAGATGTTGGAGAAATTGTCCTATATTTTTTACCCAAGCGCTTTCAACCATTTTGCTGATTGTTCTCAGGGGATTGTTGTCAACCACAGAAGATAATAAAGAAGAAATATTCTCTGGTCTTTAACAACACCTGCCTTAATAATATCTAGATAGATATTTTATTATAATAGAGATTCGGTGTCTGTCTGTAACCAAAACTTCATCACTCCTTACATAGCAATACCCTCAGGAGCTGCGTAAATTTATTGATGAGTATTTAATTTATAGTCAAAATCATAAAATATGTAAAATAAATATTATTCATTTATGATGCCTTTATGAAAATCTGAATTAGATTTGCCTCAAAACAGCCTTGTTATTAGAACATTTAAAATCCTGCAATGTGTTTTATATATCACTAAGAGATAAAACTTTACATAATCTATGGTTTGGTTAATTTGCATACTTGTTTTAACAAAACTGGGCTTAATAAATAATTAAAATAAGTGTAATCTTTTTATATGCATTTTTATTTAATTTTGTTAATCTTTCTAATTTAATATATTTCATTACAATTAAAGTTAAATACTTATGCCCGGAGGGTGCATATTCTTGCTAGTCTATTAATAATGGAGATTCGCTTCTGGTCTTTGTCTGTAACAAAAACTATGTCACTGCTTACGTCACATTACCCAAAATCGTAATAACAGAATAAATACACTCAAAATTTGAACATACAACATTAAACAGTCCTCATTGTTTTTTAAAACAAGTTTTAATAAATACATGACTGGTATTATATATCTATATATAGTTTGTTTTATTTTAATACATATTAAAGTTTACATTTCAAATTGTTTTATTTTTTAATCCTTTAATGAATTTGATGATTTTACTTACTTAGGGTAGAAACGCTGACATTGAATTTTTAACTCCCACCCCTCAGGCAATATGTTTCAAAAATCTATTTTACATCGCCCGGAGGGTGTTTTTTTATTTTGCTAGTTTGCATAATGAGAATTTTTGTAATATATAAATTAGATGAAGTATTACCAATTATTAATACTATAATCAGTAGTATTTCTTTTCATCACAATTCATACGACCATTAGTCGATTAGAGTTTGAATCCATCTCTGTTGTTTACTCTAACTAATTACACTGGAAAAAGATTTTTTTTTTTTTTTTAGTTGATTAGGGAAAAAACATTTTTTTTTTTTCAAGTCTTGATCCATAAGACTGTGATTTTGTCAGAAGTGAATATTTATCATTATTTGATGGATTATTCTAATGAGCATCTTCATCTTGATTGTTTTGATCATTACAGTTTTGTCTCTAATTGTCTTTCGTATTTTCTTTTAGGTATATTTTTGATTCTGTAATCAAGAAATGAACATTTTCTCTTAGATAAATCTTTGATGATTTAAACAGAAGAGAAAGATACTATGATATCTTTTGCAAAACTGGAAATTTTCTTCTTTTTATAATTCAAAAATATTTAAATATTTATCTTAGTTTATATATATATATATATATATATATATATATATATATATATTCTTTAGATTTTGTTTCTATAAATCTGTTTTCCATCTGCTCCACTTATTTGAATGCCAAAATGTTTGTAGTTTTTTGTTTCCGCTGCTACGAACCCCCCCCCCATCCATTAATAACAGTAAGTAAGAATCCACCTAAAAGAGTTTTGCCATTTTTACAACAACAGGTGCACATCTAATCGGTAACCATTTTGAATCTTTGTAAGATTCGTTTTATTCTTTTTTTCTCAATGAAAATCTTAGATTTGCCTCAAAATAATCAAATGATTTTAAAACTCATTTCTCTATAATAATCGGGATTCACTTAAATTTAAAAAAAGATCTGCAAAAACAGAATCAATTTTAAAGTTTGCAATTGAAATTAATCACATTTCCTAGAAAACAACTCACATGGTGTAATGGTTAGAAAGATTAGCAGACTATTGTTAATGAGTTTGTTTCTCACTAGGTGCCCCATACTTCTGGTCTTATATCAAAACTAAGCTAAGCTTAATAAATAATTCATATTTGCTAGCAGATATGACGCACACTAAAATAAGCCCCCCCCCAAAAAAAAAAAATTATACCAATGTTACAAAACATCAAGTGTATTGGTATTATAAGGGGTTAAGGGGAGGGGTGTACAAAAGTTTGGAATTGACATCTTTGGGGTGGGGGGTTCAGACCTCCAAATATTTTTCTTTTTCTTTTTTTTTTTAACTAGCTTTACTGATTTTATTATTACTTTGTAAATAATGGTGGAAGTGGATGTTACATAAGTTATTGTTGGAGGAAGTAGATTCAGTGAACAGAGTTCAAATCCTGCATGAGGCTTTTTGCATTTCTCTTTTTGGTAATGCCCTTGGAGAAAAAACTGAATCATTTTCTTCCTCACCAACGTTGGTTAAATAATAAAGCAGATTGGGTTCTTTATATTTTTGGTAAGGCAACCGTTTGAAGAAAAAATAAAAAATCTCTGAATTCAAAACCAGATACGTACAACACTAGAAACTCTATCCAATAAACAATCTAGAAAATTGATAAAAAAAAACTGAGAGAAAAAAACCCAACAAAATTCATTTCCCCATGACACATACCCCCACCAACCCTTGGTAGAAATGGTTAGAAGAAAAAAAAAACAATTTTTTTTAAAATGGGATTTAGAATTTGTGGAAGTGAATGTACTTAACTAATTGAATCCATTAAGTGTTATAATCAATTTTAATTTAGTTAACTAACCTAAGAAGATGTCCATTCCAACGTATCCAATTATCTGGATTTGCCAGAACTTTTATTTACCTAATCATCATCAGTCTTGTAACCCCATGGGGAGGGGGGGTTTGTTGTAAAGGGACCCCTAATGAGTCTCTGACAATCATTCATCATCAATCTCAAATGGAATAGTTATCTTCATCATGTGGTTGAGTCTTGGGAATGAAAGCTTGGCAGAGTTCATCCCTCTCAAAGTCAACGTCCTTCTACTTGGTGGTTTACCCTGGTTGTAAAAATGGGATAATTCTTCTAGCAACCTTACTGCTCTGACTGGTGTTTTCATCAAGAAGGTTACTCACCCGAGGGTCCCATGATATCACCACTCCTCACTTGGTTTAGTCTTGCAACTGAACTGGTTTCCCAGGACATGGCATTTGGAGCCAGCACATCAGGGTGGTTTTTTTTTTGGGGGGGTGGGGTCTCAGCATTAGCAGTCTAAGTAAACAGATCCTAGTCAGATATTTGTGAGTTGTTCACATCAACATTAGCTGATGGTCTTTCACTGGAGTCTGAGTGACAACAAGTCTCCTCGGGTCTCCAGAACTCTTCTGTGTATTCTAGCTGATTTCCACAATGCTCTTGTCTGGATTGTCTCAATTCTTCCTCTGACTTCCAGTTCCTCTTGTCTCTTTTCTTAGCTTTTGGAGACCGTTCCAAGTGCACCAACTACAATTGGTATCACTTTCACTCTCATATTCCACAGCTTTTTCAATTCTTAGCAAGGTCTAGGTATTTATCTATCTTTTTGTTTTCTTTCATCTTCACCCTGTGATCTGCTGGAACTGCAACATCTACCAGCTGGAATAAAGTGATCTATCTTTATCTCAAAGTCCCAGAAAATTTTATGCATTTCATTTTTGAGAACATATTATGGTTTATGCATTTACAATTTTGTTGTATGGTCAAAATTGAGTTTCTCGCACAATTCCCAATGGATCACCTTTCCAACAAATTGCCAAGCTTTGTATTCTCGTTGTGCTATTTTGCTATTTCACTTAATACATTGTTGTCTCATCTCTGTCTTCACACATCCTACATTTGCTGTTGTGTTGTATCTATTTTTGCTTTGATAAGAGAGAATTTATTACTAAGAATAATAATATTTTTAAAACTGTTTAAATGACAATAAAATAATCAACTATAAGAATAGACAATAGAAATAAACATTTGAAACACTTTACAGATAAAGTAACACAAACTTCTAAAATCAATAATAAATAATAAAGAAATAGATTTCAAAAAAATAGATGATAGTCGTCACTTTCCTTATTTACTTTAAAAATTCATTGTTTTTTTTGTTGTTGTTGTTGTTGTTTTTTAGTGATGAAAAAGATGTCCATTTACTTTGATTGCTTGCATTCTTAAATGAATATCGCATGACACTTTTTAGGAAGGAAACCAAACAGTGCCATGGATACATATTTGAATCATTCTTTACAATTCAATAAATTTAATTTTATTTATGAAAATAGTCAAATTTGTCTTATTTAATAATTTGTAAGTGTAAGTCTAACAAAAAAAAATACCAAATGACATTATTCAATCAATTCAACAATGAACATATTAATGACAGTTGAAAGTGAAAGTGAAACTAGTTCTTCTTCTTCTTCTTCCAGAAGAGAATCGCTTTCGGCTGAACATTGATCTCTATTTTTATTCTATTCTACAGAATCCACTAAAATGCTGTTGCCATCCTCAGGCCATTTTTGCTGTAGATTCTGATCGATCCATCACAACAGGATCACTTTCTACGCCTACGCTATACCCTCAGGCAGACCCTCTTTCAACAAGCCTCTCCCAAGCCGTGGATCAGCAAAATGATGATGACCAATATGTGATTTTCTTATGTTCCATTCTGTCGTCTTTACAGTTTAGTGATTGACACTAAAAGAATTTCCTTAATAACACTGGTTTACAAAGAAATTGAGGCAAGCACAAAAATAGCTGTTTTAACCTAATTTGGGGTGCAGCTGAATTCAGATTTGAAATCCGTTTTTACTCATCACCTCTAGTTTTTTTTAGATATGCATACTGTACATTTTGTACACATACTGTACATAAAGCGTATATGCATTCAGGGTTAATTTCTAATATTGTGTGACTTATGTCTTCTTTTTTACTTCTGTCTTCGGTACTATGAATTGTGTACATTGTGTCATCCAAGTATATTTATTCCGTCAATGTTCTTTATCTATCCTGTTTTATCTGTCATAAGCTGCTGCAACCGTTGAAAAAAGCATGTATATACTCTGTACTGTATATACTAAAAAAGACTAGAAAACTAGAGGTGATAGAGCAAAACTGTTTATAAATTTGAATTCAGCACACCCAAATTAGTAAAAAAAAAACACCTATTCACATTCTTGCCTCAGACAAAAAATATTTTTTTGTAAACCAGTGTAATTGGTAAACCCACAATTCATTCAATCCCCAAATTTAATTGCCAATTGTGGTCACCATTTTTTTTTTTTTTCAGGCATGAAAACAGAAATGTTTCATTGATTTCCTGTGAGGAAAGATTGTCATAATTGATATTCATTGATGCTTGCTGAATGCTCATGTGACCAAATTGTGGATGTGAGTGACAAGTTATATTTAACGCAGCTGTGAACCCACAAAATAAATGTTATGTAACAGTTCAATGTATGTATATACCCAACACCTCCACACAAGCAGGACGTGACATTTTTTTTAAGAAGTTTTATCATCATCAGATCTCCATGACTCTTCCTCACCACCCATCCCTATCAGCTATTGCTCCTGGAAGGTCCTCTGCACAACATCAGTATCCACGCAGATCTGATCAATGTAAGTTTAACAGGCTAACTTACACTGCTGTGCCCATGTGTAGGTACCAACAGGAGAACATCACTTATGAGCTCGTCCCTGCTTCTCCAATATGTCTTGTTCATCTCACCTAGATGGATTGTATGATAGGAGTCAAGTGCTCTTTTGTGGGGTGATGCTTCTGTTAAATTCAGAGTTTTCTTTCTCCTAGACTGGTTGCCATACCAAGGTTAAAGAGCCCACTCTTCCTTACTGTTTACCCATAGCTGGGGGAGAATAGATGGATTCATACCTTTCCCAAAAGTATTAGCATTATATGAAATGCAAATAGCCTTGACCAGGATTTGAACTCTGGTCCCCATGCCCATTTTAACCCTAGGGTCAATTGGTGCAAATCAAAAATTCTAATTGACTGTGTTCCAGTATTGTGTATTTGAGGAAATAGGGATTCTTTAGAAAGATGAATGCTGATTGGTATAGAAATATCTACTACTGTTCTTCTACAAGGATGGCCTTGGAATTGAATAACCCACAAAGGTTGATATGCCATTAACAAAGAAACAAACATATCTGAAGATGAAGTTCTGGAGAGCAGGAAGCACCCTTAAAAAGGGATAAACATCATGTTACATAATTGATGGGTATCCTCTTAATTATATACAGTAGTGTATATTTTAAAGTAATGGTTAGTGGAAAATACAAGAGGGATGAAGGACATCCATTAACCCTGTTTTGACCTACAATTCAATTTGCAAGTGTGAACATGGGAAGTTAGCTAAGAGAAAATCAGACTTTGGTGAAACATTGAATGAGACAGACATAATGATATCACTTGAGCAATTGGCCAAGTTCTCATATACATGATTTGGATCTGGATCTTAAGAAAATAAAATGTCTTGTGTTGTTCCTGAGAACAAACACAGAACATCTCAGACAGATCCAGAATAACAGAAGATCCAGCAAAAGCCACAGGCTAAGAAGATACCAGGTTGGATATAGAAGAAATACAAGTTGGAAGATAGCAAGTTAAAAGAAATACAAGATAAGTCTAATCAGGAACGTAAGTAATCTCTGGGGGTCACAGTCAAGTCCGACACAACGTTCTTCCAATTGACAGTCTTCAGTCTAAACACTCTCCCAACAGTATCCCACTCGTCTCAACAACAAAATTCTACTGCAGTTGTTCTCTTGTGGTCTGGGAGGGCAGGTCCTTAAATATACATCAATCTTCACCACATCCAAGCTCCTCACGGCGCGACTGTTTACATCCGGGTTATTCTGCACTGCTTGTCCACAACCCTTTTGCATTCTGAAGGACGCAGGTTCGACTCTAGGTCAGTCCTACATGCCAGGCAAAGCCTAGCCCACTTCCTTCGAGAATATGGCAAGTCTTCATGCCCGCCACTCTCTCTGTCACACAATACTATCTAATAAGTATTTTATGCAACATTCATCCCCCAGCTATAGGGTAAATAGTACCATTACTGTTCTTCTACAAGGATGACTTTGGCATTGAATAATCCACAAAGGTTGATATGTAATTAAAACAAAGAAACCAAACCGAATACATTGTCTCAAAAGCATTCTTTGAATCTCAGAGTGTGTAGCTTCATCTTATCTGACTAAGCAGTCTACTTATGGTAAAGATAAGCCAATTGGGAACATTGTTGCATTCAAACAGGTGCTTGAAGTCACAAGTGAGAGAATTAATTTTATACAACATTGGCTTGGTCAAAGGCTGCATCCCCAAGACCTACTGTATGGTGAATTAGTAGAAGGCACCCAACTGCCAGGTAGACCATTGCCTACATTTCAAAGACATGCCACATCAACACCAACACATGGGAGGTCAGTGCAGAAAATTGAGCAACCTGGTGCCTCAATGTCAAACAAGGCACAAAAATGAGTGAAACAGAGAGAAATATGGCTCGGCTCCCGCATAAGAATCCTAAGGTTTAAGGTCTGGTCCTAAGAATTAATATAATGTAATCACAAAACTATATGCTTTGAGTTTGTCTCTAAAAAAAAACTCTAACAATCTTTGCATACTTTAAGAACTAAAGACCAGAAGTTAGAAGAAATACCAACCTGGAACCAAAAGACCAAATTAGTGGTAGGAAGAAAGGCCAAACCATCGACTGATGAATAGAACCAGACCGACAGAATGGCCAGAAAGAAGAAATGCCAGCCCAACTACTAACAAGAAGAACTACAATGGAAACAGAAGAAGCCATAAAGATAGCTATTCTCATAATACAGAAAGATAGAATATTAAATATGACGACACAACTATGGGTGGCTCTCATATGAGAATAGATATAAAGTCTACATTATATATTCTAGGAAAATAAAAAGACGCCCTCTGGGCGATGTAAAAATAATTTTTTGAAAGATATTGCCTGAGGGGATGGGAGCTGATAATTCAATATCATAGAGTGTGTACCATAAGTATGTAAAATCGTCAAATTTATTAAAGGAGTAAAAAAAGAAAGAAAGACAATTTGAAATGGAAACAGTTCCGATAACTTTAAATATTATATTAGAATAAAACAATCTCTATATAAATATATAACGCCGGGCATCTATTTATTGAAACAATGAGGATTGTCTAATGTTGCATGCTCACATTTTGAGTATATTTATTCTATGTTATGATGTTGGATTATGTGTTGGGTAATGTGATGTAAGCAGTGACGCAGTTTTTGTTACAGACAAAAACCGGAAGCGAATCTCCATTATTAATAGATACCCAAAAATATGGGTATACAAGTGCACCAAAGACTGCCTTTCAAAAATTGGCCTGCTCAGTCACTTTTTTTCTTTCTTTTTTTTAACACTACGCCATCGATTAATACCAACAACAATACTACATTGAAAATATAAAATGTATTTTATTTATTGTAAATTTAATCAGATTTGTTTTTTTCTTCTTTTCTTGTCAGTTTTTTAATATCAATTCTCTTGCAAAAGTTGTCCAATGTGTCAGTGATTTGTCACAAAGAATTCAATCCACAGAGGATTTGTCTTTTGTCATCGATCATGCAATCTCTAAATGTGCCAACAAAAGAATTTTTCTTCTCTTTTATTAATACAAAAGATTCATCAAGTTGTAAAAAATTGGCCTCAGGTAAGAATTTCATTCGTATTTATTTTCTCTCTGGGGAAAACTTAAATAAAAATGTATTTCAATTTAAAATTGGTTTCTCTGATTTGTATTTCTAACATATTTAAAGAGATTTATATAGATAAGTAAAAATTCAAATATACACTTCTTATCTGTCTGTATCTATCTTATTACTAGAAGCGGCTACTCAGTGTCACCTGGGTAGAAGGAGGGGTGGATATCTGGTGTATTAATTTGTTTACTTTTTGAGATTCACTAATGCTGGACATTTGTTAAGTAGAATTTCAATGTTATTTCTATGTGTATTTTAATTTTTAAATATCTTTGAATATAAATCAAATCTTCATAATTTTCACATAAAAAGCAAGAACCGGTGATATTTAATATGTATATATATTTACTTTGTCCTTAATTGTTTTATTTTCAAAGTTTAATCCAGACATACATACATACGTGCATACATATAAACTAACTGCCCTTTATATACGCATTGATAATGGAGCTTATGTAACTGTCTGTAACCAAAACTATGTCACCACTGATGTCACAATTTCTTTAGTTATTTATATTATATTCTCAATGATTATGAAATAATCATTATTTAATCTTAATTAGCATCTTATTTATTAAGGATGTCTCTATTAAAGTCTAGCTGTGATAGATTTGACACAAAACTGTCCATATTATTAATTAGATCTTGTATTTGATGGTAACTTTTTTAAAGTTATATTTCTATAATTCAGTTTTGAATTTTTTTTAAAATACTTCTTATATGCAGGTATTTGCTAAGGGAGATTACTCCGGCAGACTTGTTTTAAGATTTATTTCCCTTGGAAATTAAACTGAAAATCATTTGTAAACTTAAATTTGGGTTTGCATGATAGCCATTCTCTCTCTCTTATATATATATATATAAGGAAATGCCATGATCAATTTCTGGTCGGTTATGTCACACGATTTTGAAACAAATCGCTAACGGCTAAACAATGCCAGATTCTGTCTCATTCATTTTAATTTTATTCTCCTTTTGAATCACACTCTGTTTTTCTACAAAAGCATTAAAAAAGGGTGGAGGCCACCCAAAATATTGGATAATATAAAGAAGGCCAAAAGCAAAATAACATTCATCTATTAGAATTCTGTTTTTGTTCTCTTTATATTTCCAATGCTTCAAATATTACCAAAAATGTTCCCAAGAATAATAAATAAATAAATAAATATATATATATATATATATATATATATATATATATATATAATGGATTCTTCCGTCGATTTTGTCAAATCTGATGCTTCTGTTTGACATGAGATTTCAAATCAACCATAGATTTGCATACTCCAGATAATCAGGATTTACATTTTTGCATTTCATCTTTGGACGATTTGGATGGTCACATTTTTAACCAGATGGTGTTGCATGATGCTGATGACAGTCGTACTTTTATGAAACATGAATATTATTATATAGATATCTGATATTGGGCTTACAGTATATAGTAAAATATCACTCTACCAGAATTAGTTGAGTTCTACATTTCTAATAATTCTAAACTGTAACATTTTTTTAATTATACATTGATTGTTGCTAATAAATTTGATATTTTTTAAAGTTTTAATTCGTTGTTGTGTAGGCCTGTGCAACATGAAGCAGACATGTTGAGTCTCCTGTCTGTTGAACTGAACCATTTACAGCTGCTGTTTGTTTAGCTTTACAAGGTCTTTCTGAATTGTGTGAAGCAGAGGTAAAAATTATAATACTCTCTCCCTTTTTCTCAACATAAAAAAAAATAAGAAAAGATGAAGAAATATAATTAATTATGAACTAAATATTCAGTAGAACATTGAAATGATTTTATATGAAATGTCCAGCAACATGCAAGAAATCAAAATTTAAATTTTTCATGATTAGTTATGTCTTGCAGCTGATTATTGTGTATTGTAAAAGACATCTTCATACCAGGTGTTGTATTTCTCTGCTTTCATCCTTGTTAGTTCTTATTAAACCAGGAACATGGAGACATATTCTTTTTTGGTGTACACATAACTTTATTTCCTCGATAAAAGCACAGAATGCAAATATGCGTCTAAGCACACCAGCTGCTTAACCTATTCACAATTTAACTTTTTTCCCAGGCTCCTTCAATCATGTGATCTTCTATGGCCAATCAAAGAGGACTGCTTGAATGTCCCTGGTGTTAAAAGATTGCCAATAAAAACTAGTAATTTTCCAGGAATAACAGTTAAATTTAAAGGAGCCAGTTTAGCTCAGTCAGTAGAGTACCTGCCTAAGAATCGCAAGGTTCCTTTTTCAATACCGGTCCCTGCCAACTCAATGCATGAGTAACACAGATTGGGTAATCTGATCTGCATGGTAAAGTAGGGAGCTGACGGTTGGTGTGGTGCTCCACTTCAGATACAAAAACAATCTCTCTGGTCTAGCGCTAGCAAAAAGGGGATAGATTCCCTCGCTGTCCGGCTGATACTGACAACAGGTCACTCCACCAACTTTACTTACTTTACTGTTGAATTTAAAATCCTTCACTACATTACAAAAATGATAGGCTATGCCTGTAACAATTATAGTCACAGCATTTAAACTATTGAACCCTCCAGCCTAAATATAATTGTCTAAATGTTATGATCATAAAAACCAAGATGAGGATACTCGTTTGTGAGCATCAGTTATTGAGTTATAAACATAAAAATAATTTTAATACACCACTGATTTCATTTAACACACACAGATTTTTGTTCTATTTCTTCTGTTCCATTGAATTTTTTTATTTGATTTTTCCGTCTGTAGGTTGTAATTATTCAGAGTGTAATGGAAATTACTCTCAACTCAACTAGCAAACGACAAAAGGTAAATTTCTTTATTAATATCTCAATCTTCTATTCTGCCAATATGGATTTTGATTATTATTAATTTTTACACCCAAAATTCTTTCATCTTAATTTGGAGGGGGGGTTTGTTTTTTATTCACACTGTCTCAAGTTATGTCTAAATCAGCAGCATTTTGTATTTATTCTTATCATTTTGATGGAAATATTACAAACTATTAATTAACTATTAATTCATTAATATATCAGAAACAACAGCAGCAGAATTTTTATTTTTACTAAATTGTTAATCATATGGATTATGATTATGGTGATTATGTAGAAAAATAGACATGTGTTCAAATTTAAAAATGATGTAAACATCATTAACAATAAACAATAAACATTTCTGTGATTTCTAAATATTTTAAAGACCTTACCTTTGGGATTACCTTTGTACAACCAAAATTTTAAAACAAGTTCAAAATATTCATCTAACAAAAGACGAGTATACCATTAAAAAAAACAACTTAACAACAACGCAATCTATATCTTTTTAGTTTCTGTTTGTGTCCTTTCTAACTTGAAGAACAGTAATAATTGTTTTTTGTAAAAGAACATATGAAACATTTATGATAATGTTTGTTGGTGTGTATTATCCCCAAGGCAATAAAACTTTTTGGTGATGTCAAGATAAATGTTTTTCTGTGTCAAAATATTATTTGCTGTTAATTCATTAATATATCAGAAACAACAGCAGCAGAATCTTTATTTGTACCAAGTTGTTAATCGTGTGCATTAATTCTGATGGCTGAAGAAACATTTGGAAAAAATCCACAAATGAATTACGAGATCTGAGTATCACAATGGAAATGACAACCCATAGAGCTTGATGAATTCTTGTTACTGAAGAAGAAGAAGATTGAAAGAAGAGGAAGAGGAAGAAGAATATTGTTGCTGCTGCTGCTGCTGCTGCTGAAGAAGAAGAAACTAGAAACAATTTGGAATAATCTTTTTTATATTAATCATATTGCAAATAGATCTGATTTTCAAAATGACTGTAGACACCTCTTCAAAAATATTAACTCAGAAGACATCTTGAATGTTCTTTAAAAAAAACAACTTTTTCAACAAGGTCTAACCAATCTGATCCTTTCACCAAACCTAACTAAATTTCACTGTAAAACCCCAAATTCTAAAAAAAATTTATTTAACCTTTCTTGGCATTAAATGACCCACAGAAGTTGATATGCCATTAAACAAAATTGAAATTCAAACTCAAAATGACTGTAGATTTTAGAATTGCATAAAAACAATTCAAACATTTTTCAACCTTTTCACTCACACTGGAACAGAAACCATTGTGCCCCAGTTGAATTTTATTTTTATTTTAACCCTTAAAATGTTGTACTTAAAAGCATAATTTTGCATTTCCAAAACTTAAAAACAAACTTGGTTGTGAAAGGGTTAAAGATGGAGCTTATCTGTAAAAAGGCCAGCAGCACAAAGATTTAATTTTAATAAATAAATTGTTGCTAAAAAAATTCAATCTAACTTGGTAATGAAAGGGTTAAAATGGAATTATAATGAATATTCATTTTTACATTCAATTTATTAGAACTTTTCCTGTTTTTAATTTAAATATTTTGTTTTCCTTCATACCTGCCGTGACTATCAAGATCTGTGAGATGTTTGCATTGGTACCACAATTAACTGTTGAAAATGAAGTCTTTGAGGTGAAAAGCAAATTGTTTAAACATTCTCTTTTATTGTTAAATAATATTTATCATATGTTAAATATTGAGCATTTGTGTCAGACTAGAGACGAGGGGACAAAGCCTGTTATGATAGGGATAAAGACCATCAACGGGACGGAGGATGAAAACAACTGAGATGGACAGTTTAACCAACGATAGCTGCCACTTTTGTGATCATGAGATCAGGGAGTAGTGTAGCGGGAGGTAAAGTGAATTACCTCATGAGGCTACAGAGTGAACTCACAACCTGGAGGTTATGATTGGTGACCCCTGGTAAGCGTCCTGTTGGTTGAAGTGGTTCGGCTGATGAGTATGCATAAAAGCCAATGCACTTATTTAAACTTAACTGTTGTGTTAGAAGTGTTTTTTAATTATAGAAATATTTAAGTAGGATCAACTCAAAAACTTTTAGAAAAAAGATTGCAGTTAATTATAAAGATGAGATGCCATTCTATTGACGATTAATATTGTCAAAAATGTTTGTGTTTTTTCATTCTGTACAAATAATTTTGTCTTTTCCTCTTTTGTTTATTTTTCTTCTCATAGTAAATTCAACCTATCTTTCTCAAAATAGACTTTTATATTTCTTTTTATGTACTTGATAATATATAAAAATGTCTAGCAACATACGGGTATTAAATTATAAGAAATAGGTCAAAATATTCAATATTCATGGATGTATGAATAATTTTGTCTTTGACTAATTATAAAAATCTTTAAGTAGGATTTACTCAAATTATGTTGTTTGTTTTTCTTTCTTTCTTTCTTTTTAACCTTTTCAGAAATTCTATGGTATGTTATGGATTCTGACTCAACAATTCAGGGCTTTCACAGCTAAATCAACTGAAACTGATGTCAGTGCTGCAGCATTTAAATCTCTTGCTGAAGATTTCAATATTAACCATTTCCCTCCAAAGGTGATACACCCTTTTTTATTTCCTTTCTTTTTCTATTTTTGTTGTTTTGTTTTGCCATCTTATTTTAAAATAGATTTTTAAAAAATAAGGATTTAAAAAACATGGATGAAAATGAATCACAAATTTTTTTTTTTTCACATAAATTTTGTTTTAAAAAAAATCTGTATGCTAAATCCTAAGAATTGTTGTTGTTTGTTTGAAGGTTTCTGAAGATTTTCATTTACAATCTGGAACAAGGGTTAAAGTGAAAATAGAATAAAATCCAGACATAATGGTTGAAAGTCTTCTTCCTGTTGTTCTTGGGGTTTATTATGTCAGAATTATTTGAACTCTTCAATCAGAAGTACAAATAAATGGGTCAGTCAGTTCTGTCAATTAAATCAGATTTATTCAATTTTATTTAACTTATTTGATTAAATAATATCTTTACATATTTGTTGGATATTGTGGACTGTCTTAAACAAATCCTAGAAGTAGCACACCAAAAAAAAAAAAAAAGCCACCCACCCTGTCAGCTAGGATTATAGAATACAGCGACTGCACCTCTGCAGAGGGGTAAAATCATCCCAATGAGCCACCTTTTGGCCATGGGTGAAAACCCAGGATGCTTAAGGATGGAATTCTGGTGGATGAGCAGTCAATGACATACAACACTCCACTTTGTATAATATATGTGCTAGAAGGCAGTGGCTGGTGGTCTTAGTGCCCTGGGTATGACGTTAAACTCTATCTGATGGGGAAGTTCCAATTCTAGATCTCTGGGGAATATGGAGTACCCCTTCATCACTATTACTCCCAGGTTCACTCTAACTGGAGTGGTGGTATCTGTTAGATTCCTATCTGGATTAAATAGAAAATAAATGAGTTTTTAAAAAATGTGTTTAAAAAAACATCTTTGAGATGAAATAACCCAACAAGGGTTGACATGCCATAAAATCTAACAGACCAAACCATTTTATGACAAGAAAATCTGAAAACTCAAATAAAATGTAAAACTTAATTCCTTCTTTCTTTTCTCTTTCAGTTTATGAACATTTTTTTAAATTCTCTTGTCAACCGTGAAGTTGAGAATCTTCCACATGGCTTCTACCATTCATTTTATCAAAAGACCCATGTAGGTTCATTCAACCCTAAGAAGGCTGTCAGTGAAATTCCACCTTTATTGCTCAACCATTATGAAGATATAAAACAACCTGGACTCTGACCCGGATTGGCTGGTAAGAAACAAATTGGAATGCTTTCATTTTACATTGATCATTATCCACATTTTCTTCTGGTTTCAAGGGATAATAAATTGCTAACTGGCAGAGGGTGTGGCATGGTGGCTAATACTCTTGGGAAAGGTAAGAACCCCCTTAGGCTCCACCTAGCTATGGGTTAAATAGTATCACTACTGTTCTTCTACAAGGATGGCTATCCCATTAAATAACCTATAAAAGTTGATATGCCATTAAACAAAGAAATCAACTCTACTGCACTAAAAGATGGGATCACTATGATGCCCCAGCTATAGATTAGATAGTACCACTACTGTTCTTCTACAAGAATGTCTTTGGCATTAAATAACCCACAAAAGTTGATATGTTGTTAAACAAAGAAACCTAAATTGAATTGCCAACCTTAAAAGTTGCATCTAGTTCTGGAAATGATGAGAACCTGCTTAAATGATTGTTTTATTCTTGCAAGTCATTTAAACATTTCATCTCACAAAATTCAAACTTGAATCAAGTTTGTTTCATATTCAAATGTAATCCTCTAAAATTAATGCATTTATTGATTCATCAAATTCTGAAACATTTTCAGTCTCCATGGTGTAGTGGTTAACATGCTAGGATTAGGGTTTGTTTAATGGGAAAATAATTTTGTTTATGTTGGACTTCTCGTCATCCGTCTGTCAAGGCCAGTCATGTTTGTAGGCTGTAGCTGCAGTTCTTTAAGTGTCGTCTGCTGCGTACACCGTAAGTAAGCATTCTCTCGCAACTGTGATATTAAGAGACGTGATTACCTCCCTTTTGGAGTGGTAGGGTTATCTCCCCTTGATCGGACAGCGGATATTGTAATTGTTTTATTACTGAGTTGTATTCAGTTGATTAAAGTTAAATCGTTATGTTACATTGTCTTTGTCTCATTTCTCTCTCTCTCTCTGTTTATTTGTTCTCTCATTTAAATATCTGGCGATCGTCTCCAATTTCGCTATTTTTATTTTTGGCAATAATAATTTACGAACCTTCCAAAATGCGGACATATAAACAACACTCGTGATAAGCCTTATCAAATTCTAGAGGTGACATAATTATTTCAAAAATCTATTTGTAGAATTTTCTTTGAGTTTGGAAAAGAGTCATGTTTGGTGCATCTTTTATGTTTTTTTCTTATTGAATATAGAATACAGGAGTTTATCCTATAAATGCCTCATCTTTGAACTCCTTTAAGGCAAGGTTGGATTATCTGTGGAAAGAATATAAATATTCAGTGGAAATAAGATGAATGTTTTGAATATAAGGAACAGCTGACAGGTCTCAGATCTAATATATCTAGCTGAAAAATATTATTATCATTATTATAAGCAGTTTCTAAAAAAGATTCTAACTTTTGTTCATCATGGAAGCGTCTGTTTTGATATTAACAATATACTTTGATTTGTCTAATTTTTATTTGTGGAAGGGGCAGGTAACTGCGTCTTTGTCGTTAATTTTCAGATTTGTGTCCCCTTGAATTGTGAAGGCTTGTTTTGATTTTCAGTCTCTCTACTGTAAGATTTTACAACATAAAAAAGAAATATAATGTAATTTTTATTGAAGTTTGTATTCATTTTAACACTAACAAAAGATTGAAAAAGAACTAATTTATTAATTAAATTTTATTAAAGACATTCGATTCTTTTAAAACATTTTAAAAATGTTTTTGATCTCTTCAAATTTAAATCTGAAAACCTATGAAATAAATAGTAGAGGTGGTCACAACTAGAATAGACTCAGTCCTAATTAGTGATTATCCACCACACATTAATTAATTTATGTAATGTGTGAAAATAAACAAATTTGATGTGATTTTGAAAAGAACTCTGTACTAATGCAGAATAGGGCGCAAGAGATAAAAGCATTAGAATCACATGTTACGTATAAAAATCATTTGATGAGAGAAAGTCCCAAAGTAGAGAGACGCTATGATTTATTTTTACAAATAGAACACTAGGGAAAAAAATAAAATACAACGGTCGGGGAAAAAAAAAAAAAAAAAAAAAAAAAAAAAGGAATTTTTCATTTTTGATTTTTAAAGTTTTGTCTTCCATACTGATTTTTGTAAAGAGAAGGGCCTTCTACAGAACGCGTTTTTAAATAACAAACTGATAACAAAACATTTCCGATGAATGGATCATATAATCTCTTCTCTGCAGTATTTCATTTTTTTTAATACCCTGTCCGGTGGCGAAAACTGCTGGGTAGCGCTAGGAAGTAGCAGTCGTGCCTTAGCTACCGAAACTGTTATCACTCCTAGTTGGCAGCTGATGAGGGCAGGGTATCGCACGTGCTATCACACGTTGTTTGTCTTAATTGTGAGGGATCGATATGCAAATGGAGATTAAGGTTGACCAGTATAGACAGCTATGCCTGGAGATGCCTGACCTCTAAAAAAAATACTTTTTTCACATTCTACTCCTACTACCACCAATAACAACTTTGTGGCTTGTTGTAGTTGTGAAAATAAACCTTCTTCTAATTTTGCTAGACACAGTTAAGATTTATTGCAGATATATTGTAATATTCAGAAGGATCAAAACAAGTTTCCTAAGCTGGAATATATTGTAGTGCAGGTCAGTGTTTCAAGATGTAGAGATAAAAATTACTAATGTTTATAAAAACAGTTGGAGATCTGCAAAATTATTGCTGAAAAAGAATCCAGTTTACCAAATACTGAAAAAATGTTAAATTTTGGGCATTTCCATGCATAATTATCTGTTTGACATTTTAAGTCTCCATTTGCATGATGAACCCTCACAAAATAAATGTCTTTCGTAGAAGACGTCTCTCTTTACAAAAAGCTCTACACCTTTCTATGGAAGACAAAACTTGAAACAGTAAATCCGTAAATTCATTTTTATAACTGATTGTTTTTAGTTCATTATTTAACAAGCGTTCTATATGGGGAAAAAAAATATTATCTCTTGCACACTAAAGTGTATTAGTATTTTTTGATTGGTCAAATTCAAAGTACAAATAATATTACAGAAAATGATCTTTTTCTTCTTTGGTTTTCTTAACTTTTTCATTTGTTTTGATTCTTCTTTTTTGCAATTTTCAGAATATTACAATATATCTGCAATAAATCTTAATTTAACAATACAAATGTAATTTCTTATTAGAAAAACAGCTTTCTTTGCTTTCTTTTCCTACTACTACTACTACCAATAGCAACAACATTTCAACTTCTTCCACTTTGGCGTCTATTCAAGTCTTCATTTCATGTAATTCCTCACTTGAAAAAAAAAAAAATTATGAAAAAACATTAAAACGAAAAAAGTAAAAATTCATTAATTTTAATGTTTTTTTTAAATTTAAAAAAATATTACAAAAAAATTGTTTAAAAAAATTATATTTACATTCAAGAAAAATCTTTAGTCTTCTCTTTTTAAAATTTTTTTTTTTTTTTAGCATCTCAAAAGGTTGTGTATTTCCATGAAATGTAATGCTTTTTATATGTAATCTAATATTATCTCTTGTGCACTAAATTGCATTAGTACCTTTTAGTTTGAAAGAAAAATATATTAAGAGATTTAGTTTCTTTGCATAGGAAAGTCTATGCATGACATTATAAATTATTTAATTTTGTTTTTGTTAATAAAATAGATAATGTGAATTTAATGCAGTGTTGAATTTTTTTGTATATTGATAAAGTGATGCATGAAATGTTAGCAATGTCTCACAGATCTATTCCTCCTGAATAGCAAGTTCAATTCTTGCTGTATGTTCCATACTTGCAACCTTGGGTAAATACTTTTAAAATATAATTTTTAAATTTGCTATGCATGATGTAGAATTAGTCTTTGCCATTTAATGACCTTGTGTGTGTCTTGACCTCTACAGAAAAAACGAGCGTTTAATTAAGGTTGTTCATGCAATGTGAGAAGAGCAAAATAAGCAAATAATGTCAGTGACATTATTTGCTATTTGATTGGAATTTTCAACATGTTATGTTAAGTTGTTTTAGATTATTCTCTGTTGATCATTTTAAAAAGCATCTTCTATTAATTTGGTTCATTATTTGATTGATACAGAAGAAAATGAACAATTCTTATTTAGATTTATCAAGGCTTGATAATATTTAATAGAATTAGCAGGACTACAGTAGAATTCAGTTATTATGACATTTGATACATTTACTTAAGAACTATTGCAAAATAGTTCAATATGTAAAAAGTATAATCTTGATTCAACTCTCATATTTTTTTTCTTTCTTTCCTTCTTTTCATTATTTTCAATTGATTAGCATTATTGCCCCCCTTCTTATATTTTTTTCTCTTTCTTTATAATAAAAACAGAATGGTTCGTTATTTAGCAGAGGTGACAACAATCATAAGAAATAAGAATTCTACGGATAAGCAACACCAAATAATCAGGATTTACATCTTTGCATTTCATCTTGACAATTTGGAAGGTCTGATTTTTAACCAGAGGGTTTTGCAAGATGATAACGGACAGAAGATTAAGGAACAAGTGTATTAATATATAGATAATAGAAAAAACGTGACGTATTGGGTCACCCATTGAGCTCAGGTTAGATTGTTGAAAAAAAAATTACAGGATAATATTATTTTGTCAATTTAAAGTTTTTCCAAAACTGTCCAAATAAGTTGGATTTTATTGAGAATAGACACAAAAATGAGGGTTGTACTTTTTTCGTTCAGCTTTACACATGCGCAGATGCTTAGATGAATCTCTTGATAGAGAAAAAAAAAAAGGTTATTTACATTTTTTAGCTTAGAAAACTAAAAGTTTAATAAAAAAAAAAAAAAAAGGTTAAAAAAATTTTTAAATTATAAAACTTTAAATCATGTAAATTTCTGGTTCTATGAATTTTTTATTTTATTTAAGACAAAGTTTCTTATTTACTTTTAGAAATAAAACAATTTAATTCTGTAATTTTATATACATTTTTTTGAATAGGCTAATTAGCCAGTTCTAATAAAATAGAAAAACCTGCTTTTAGGTTTATTTTGCCAGCAAATATATTTCAAACTATCTAAGAGTTTAAAATAGTTGTTGACGAGCAATCTGGAATTCTCTAAAAGTTAATTTCTTAAAAAGTAGTTGTACAATTCTGTGATACAAACAAACTTTAAAATAATCTATCTAAAAGCTAATTTCTTAAAATGGTACTTGACAAGAATTCAACTTGTTAGGATTGGGTTTAGGGTTAGGGTTACAATTGAAAGTGGAATGTCATTTTTCCACTTTCGAAAAAATCCATGATAGTCAAATTTATCTATCATTTCCTTTAATTTGAAAAAAAAAATAATTTGTAAAGATTCACGTTTGATCATAAAGTCATTAACGGTATTTATATTTTTCATTTAGAAGAATTTTTTGTATCTTTATCCTTCACAAAATATAATATAATGGAATATTGATAAACTTTTGTGTTAAATCTGTGTTGTTATTTTTAACATTACTTGCATTCAAAATAAAAATATTCACATGGTCGGTAAAATAAGTATAAAAGTAGGTTTTTCTATTTTACCAAAACCGGCTAAATAGCATCTTTCTAAATTTTTACTAACAATTATTTTATTTGTTTCCCTCTTTGACCCTATAGATTTTTAAAATTGATAATTAAAGTAATTTTTTTTTAACAATTTTAAGACACATTGTGTATGAATCTTATTTACAATTATTTTATGTTTCCTCTTCCTTAATAAATCTTAAGTAGATTTGAGCTTTTTAAAATAAAAGTTTAGCAAAAACAACTTTCAAAAGTTTTATTCAACTAATAATTCAATTTTAATAAAATTTTATATATGGAGTTATAGAAAAAAAAGACTAAGTATTTTTAGATAATTGTGATCTAAAGTTAGTTAAATTAAAAACAAAATAAAATACGACCAGAGAATTTAAAAAAAAAAAAAAAACAGTCTTTTATGTGACCGTAAAGAGAGAGACAAAAAGATTAGAGGTATGTGGTGGAGGGGGGTAGATTTCCCTTTCATTTTATATTTGTATGTTATCAGCTGCTGAAAAACCTCTCTTTCTCTCACACTCTTCTCTCTCCTAGATAGAAAGATAATATAGAGAGAGTTGGAGAGTGACAGGCACATAACTAAGTGAGAGATGGGTGAATTTTTTATTTAATTGCAAATTACGACTAATTAAAACCAAATAAAATGGATTTTTTTTTTTTTTTCAAATATAATTTAATCCTAAATCTAAGGAATAGTTTGGGATATGTTTTGTCTCATCAAACTAATCAGGAAAAAAAAGCCTTAGGGAACCAAACATTGAATCGCTCAGGTTTAGTATAATAAGAGATTTTGGAAACCTCTTTAGGATTATCCTTGTACATATATGTTCAAACAAGATATTGGCTGTAAAGTGATGTCCTGATGAAATCAAAGTATAAATACAATCATAGGCAATACAAAAATTACTGTATGTACTAGAGTAATGAACGACTTTATGTAATAAAGTAATTTTTAGCCTAAAAAAAAATCCTTTAACTTTTGGCTATGCTAGCCTATATAGATATTTCCTTAACATAAAGAGAAAACATTTAGACACTTACCTTCAAAATTACTGTATTACAATCAAAATGCAATGCTATACTGTAAATAAACAATGTAATGTATACATTAATAGTCGGAACCAATGTCTAAACAAAGACTTTTTCTCTTTTTTTTTTTTTTTTTTTTTGGTAAGTCACTGTTTACTATTTATATTTGTACATTATATATGCACAGGTGTTATAAATAGTAAATAATGTTAAGTAAAAACTTTATTATCTTAACAAATAGTCTTTGTTTAGGTATAAGCAAGGTTAAGCCTAGAAACAGGATAAGCTTTTATATTTTAAAAACAATAATGAAATGAAGCCCTTGTTTTTCAAGTGAAAAAATTAATCTTAAAAAGTCATTCATTATACGAGTATATACTGTATTTTGTTATGATAAAAATAAAGAGAAAAAAATAAAGAGAAAAAAGTGAAAAATTTCTATTCCTTTATTCACTATATTTTTTTTTTACATCACATTACTCAGACTGAAGATGGGAGAGAAAATGCTTTTTTTTTTTTTTTAATGATAAAAATGGAATCATTTCACTCTTTTAATCTCAAAATGTTCTGCAGCAGTCAGTACATGTAGTCAGTAATTGTCTTCAGCCAAAGTAGAATGAAGGGAGAGGGTGGTGTGGCCAGCAGGCACAAATCATCATCATCATCATATACTTTTCACACTCGCACATATACACGCACACACACACACACATTATTGTAATACTGTTAAGTACAATCAATTAACACCTGGAAAATCGACTGCTGACAAACACTTACATGAGGTTTCATATTTATGTATATAAGTTGATGGCATCGTACAATATGTGATCAGCCTTTTATAACTGATGGTAGTGTCTTATTAAAGGAAGAAGAAAAAAAAAAGATTGAAGGTAAAGATGGAAAGAGTGAAGAAGTGTCATGGGTTTTAGCTGAGTTATAATTGTCAATTAATGTGATCAAAAGTTTAGGAGAAATTGAAATGGGTCAAAGAAAAGTTGAATGGAGAAAAAAAGGCAATTAAAATTCGTATAGATTCAAATTCTCTCACTAATACAAAGCCAATACATACACAGCATACATACAGAAAAGTTGAAAACTTCTTACAGTAAAGTATAAAACTAATTGATTGTTTTACAAACGTATTTTCACGTTTTTCTGACAATTTACCATCATGTCAGACTACTGAAGTGGTTTTTTGGGTTTTTTCTTTCACTTTTTTTAAAAAAAGTTTGATGAAAAGAAAAGATTTTTCAGGTTTTGAACCAATCATTAATATACTTAACAAGTAGGATTCATCACATGCAATTACATAATTTAGCCATTTTTTTTTTAAGCTAAGTTTTATTCTAAGAGTTAAATGATCAGCCTTAACTGATTACCTAGTTCACAGATTTAAATAAACTAGTTTGTTACATCAGCCCTTCATTATGTCTGGTTACTGTGTGAATTCAAATAAGCCCAACAGTGAAATAATTATCAAAAATAGATATGTTTTTTTAATATTCAGTTACTTGCATTGTAAGGAAAGACTAAGTTATTATTTGTCATGTAGAAGAGAAAAATCTATCCAAATTTAGGGTATGGCGGAGAATTTTTTTTAAATAATTGAATGATAATAATAATGGTTCAACTAGAAAACCATTGTCTTTTTGCCGACTGCAATTCACTTACATTCAATGTGACCAGAGATGGTATCACATAAACATTAAATTGTAAAGATTAAGTTTTGTATTAGTAAAACCTATCATAGAATTTTGGAAAACTACAGAATTTATAAGAAAATAAGCAAATTCTTAATATAAATATGTAATGTATTTTGTGAATTGTAATTTAAATTGTAATTTTGAAATTCTATTTTCCTTGGGAGTTTAATTTACAAGGATTTTTGCTCTCCTTGCATTCAACTCCTCTCTGACTTTAAATTCAAGAGGTTTTCAAAGGTCGGATAGATCAGCAGTGAAAGTGTTCTTCTCCATTTTATCTAGAACTTCAAGGGATTAACAAACAAACAAAAAGTTATAAACACTGAGAACTTCAGTTTACAGGGGAGGAAAAAACAAACTAACTTTTAATATATTACTTGTTGAAAACTAAGACTGCGGCAGAAACATTACATACATAAACTTTCAAGTCATACTTTTATGCCTGTTCAAATGTTACAATCATATTCTGTATAAGGCTGTGAAATGGTAAATTGGTTCCAGCTGACCATAAGAGGATTATTTATTGAAGACAAACTATCACATATAAATTCCTTATTCTATTTCAACTGATCTGATATTTCATTTCTCACTTTTCTTGAAAAAAGAAAAGGTTAAATAGATAATTCAAATGTCAACAGCCAGAAGTTAAAGTGCTCCAATGTATAACTCAGCAAAAACTATATCAGTTTGGAGAGGAAAATGAAAGGAAATAAAAAGAGAGAAAAATAAAGTTGGAAAAAAAATGTAGCAGTCATAAAATGTAAGGATTTTAGCCAGTTTGATACAATTGATAAACCAAATAAATGTATTCATCCATTGATCATTGGTCAATTTTTCCTTTAATAAAAAAAAAATGTTGCATCCAAATGTTAGTGAGATTCTGTTTATAGCATACAAGCTATATCAGGCTAAGCATTTTTCTATAGTCTGTATTTGTATATTATTGAAAATCAACAGAACACGTATATAAAACTTTTATTTTATATAAAAAAAAAATTTTAAACATCTAATTTCCAAATTATTGAATGTTTGTAATGTTCAAAATTTCAATTCAATAATACAAAGATGATTAAGAGAAACTGAAATCACTGAATATTTCTATCAAAGTCTTTTTACTTTTTATAAATCAATAAGTTGTGGCTTATAGAATTGATTTCTGTTAAACTAATAACACAAAAAAAGAAAACTGCTACTACCACATACAAACAGTAAAATAATCTATTGTTCCCACTCTTTTTTTTTTAAATTTATAATAAATCAGTAAAAACCGTTTCAATTATTATTTATATATATATATATATATATATATATATATATATATATATACACATATATATAGTATAGAGATGGAGTATAAAAAAACAATATGCTAAAATGTTTCAAGCTTACATATTTTGTTTTTACATATTTCCTAATCTCTTTGAAATACTCAGAAAAAAGTTGTCAGTTTTTAATAGATTAACAATATAGTTTTTCTTAAGTTAAAATATTCTTTCATTCAAATTTATTTCTTTAAAAAAGGAGGGGGGACATTTAAATTTTCTTTAATTTTATTAAAATTCTAAAATTGTTCAATCTTCACATTTTTACTTTTAAATCCATGTAAAGATAAAATATTAAATTAGACCAACACATTTTCTCCATTTGTTAAAATATTGTCAATCCTGTGACAAAACTCTTCATATTACAGAATAAAATAACCCCAATGTCTTGTCATCATTTCATCCAATCTCTTCCTAATTCTACTAAAATCCTTTGATATGAGACATCATCATAACAGAAATCAAAGCAAGTATAAAGGGTTTATAAAGTATTTTTACCAAATTATCCATACTAATCTAATTTCATCAAGAAATTCTCTAATAAACATTTTTTCTTTTTTTTTTAATGAATTCATTAGAGACAAATTTCATTAAAAAAAAGATAAAAGTTATTAATCAACAATGATGAAGTGGAAATAGATGAGATATTGATTATAGATTTTTAATAAAATGGTTTACAAGTGATCTAGTTCTAAGAACAAAAATAGATTATTATTCATTCTTTCGAGTGTTGGATTTTTTTATGGAAATTCAAAACATATTTCAAGAAAGAAAGATCACCATTTGATTTTGATAGGAAACCACTTCTAAAAAAAGACAGAAGAAATAAATATTAAAAGAAAGGCATAGATACTCGTTAAGAAATATTTATCTGCTTGGATAATTTAACTTTTATCAAGTATATGATTGTATTAATCATGATGAACAGAAAAGAATAATATATGAACTAATTTTAAACTTCAAGTTGTGAAAATTAAGTTTACCCTTCATTGGTTAACAAGGGTTAAAAATGATATTCAGCAAAACTATTACAACAGTCCCCATCACTATTAATAGTAGATATATTTGCCCTACTTATATATTGTGGATTTTACAAGTAGATATTTCTTTACCACCTGCATAATGTAAAGTATAATTTGTATGTACAATAGGATTAGTGATGGATTTCCTAAAATCTATAGCAATAAGTTATTCATATTTAACTCTCATTACTAATTCAAATGTTAATATCAAACAATTCTTAAATTATCTTAGTTTATATCATTCTATTAAAAAAATTAAAATGTTTCTGTTGGCTTCCACATAACAAATACAGACTGCAAAAAAAAAGTTTTTAATTTTTTCAATTAGGTGTTATAATTATTTTTTAACAAACAAAAAGTATATCACATTTTTTTAAAGTCTTCTCTACCCCACCACAAGAATACAAGAAATAAAAGATAATGTGAAGAAGACAGGAAAGAAAAAAGAAAAACAAAATTGTTTTAATTCAATGAATGACAATTATGATCATATGTGGTTATTCCCATTGTTGTGTTGTATAGAAGAAGAAGAAGAAAAAGAGGCAATTTGTGCCGTTGGGAATGAACAAACATGATATGATGAACAGACAAAAGAAAGTAAAAGAAAAAAAAAACCTAATGATTTTACATTGTCATATGATCAATACAGATAGAAAAATAAAAGTTTCCATGTTAAAAATATAACTTGTCAATCGATAATACTAAATCAGTCAGTTGCCGACAAAATATGGTATTTGCATTAAGGCCAAATCCTGCAGCCAAACCATAGAAATTTGTTAATCTTCAAAGGAACTCTTTGCAAGACAACAAAAATATTTTTTTTATTTATTTATATTTTTTAATTAATTTTACAGCGGGGAACCAGATATGTATATACCCACATTTATATATCTATAGTGTTAGATATACATGTATATTTTTCTTTTTTTAATACTATTTGTGATACCACCACACTATCACTGGGAGGATTTCAAAAGCACCATTTGATAAAAATGGAACATTCACAAGAAGAAAAAAAAGAAAATCCAATAAGAAAAAAAGAAAACAAGAGAGTGAGTTTTCAAAATTATGCTCCATATTTCCTTAACTTTTATACATTTTTTTTTTATTTGATTAAAGGAAAAATGTTTTTTTAAACATTAATTATTCTTCAGCTACAAGTGTTGCTTTTTTTTTTTCCTTTTTTATGATACACTAAAATTTGATAGAATACGCTTGACTAAAACAAATAAAAATTGAATATAGGTTTTATAAGAATAACATTTTTCAAATTTAACTAGTGTAGCACCAATTACAAATAATTGTTTTATCTTTTTTTTTTAGTTTTACAATGTTTACGAATGCTGGCTTTAAGAAAACAAAAAACTTATAATAGCAATACAGTATTCTTACATCCATGAACATTTTAGGACATTCTTTCTTTTTTATAATTAAAAATTCCTCTAAAGTATACCCAAATAATCTAAAATTTGAAGTTGTAAACTCAAATTTTCAAATACTGATAATGATAAGCTGGGAATTTACTGCATACACTCACATATCATGTGACTTTCTGAGACTTAAATTGTAACTGAAAATTATAGGCATACTAGTTGGCCTTGGTCAATTATTTCCACAAAGTTTGTATTTCTCATGTATGGTGTGAACTAATATTAGGCTAAAATTTAGGTTTTAGAAGGTGGCATGATAAGCAAATATCTACAGTAAGATATGGAAATCAAATGGACATTTCTTTCGTTGTTTATCTTAAAGCATCCGTTTTCTAAACACAGATTTGCTGAGTTAAAATCATTCATGTGTTGTTTTCATTTCGTACACATGATTTACAAATAATCAGTGCATCAAGTAATAAACAACAGTTAAAGTAAAAGGAATTGATTTTATTTTTATTTTCAAGGTAAATAAAATATAACAAATATTCCAGTTGGTTGCACTAACCTTCCTATCATATACACTTGGCACTTGTGTCAAGGAATTTATAATTTAGATTATAGTAGATTAAAAACATTGTACTTCTCTCATATTCATGTAATAGATATAAGAGGAGATGAAAAATACACACTTGCCTTGAAAATATACAAGTCTATTTGCAAATGTATTTTTTTTTTAATAGAACACCAGTGTTGTGGAAATACTTAGAGATGTACAAGAAAAGAAGTTTGGAGGTTTAAATAATATAATAAAATCTGTAGGAATTTAAATGTACAAATTTAATTTAACATGTCAACATGTTTTTTTGTTAACTTAAAAAATGTTTTCTTTATTGTGAAAATAAAAACAGAAAATGTTGATCTATTGTATTTTATCAATTCTATTTTCGTTTGTATTTTTATTTAAATATTAAGATAATTATGGAGGGATTCAGGAAAATCTTAGAATAAAAAAAAAAAGAATTCTTGAATTTTATTTTTTCCATTCAATAAGTAAAAAGCAAAGAATTTTAATCTTATGTGATCTCTAGAATAACACAATTTAAAATAACTACATCATATAGAGATGCAAATCATATGTTCATTGTCAAAGTTAAAAGCACAAAGAAAAGTTTTAATAAATAGGCCAAAGCCTGGCCCACCTACCAAAACTTTTCTCATTCTTGGCTTTTAACCTGGTCTATCAGCTCCTTATGTAAACATATTCTAATAAAAGAAAAAAAAAGATTGCTTGTTTATATTATTTCATATGTAATATTGGTAGAATTCTAAGAAAAATCCTGATAAACACATTTTTGTGTTGTTAAAATAAGGAGAGTAGACAGTTGACACTGAAAAAGCTAAATACAATTGAACATTTTTACTTATGGTTTTAAAATATTCACATAAAGTAGTTTTAGAAGAATTTATTTTTTTCTATTAATAAAGTGAGAAAAAAAAACTTTTAGATTAAAATTTCAAGGAAAAATCAATTTAATATTCATGTGTAGAATTATACATAATTAAATTATTCTACCCAGCTAAATTATAAAAAAAGCGGGTTTTTTTTGTTGTTTTTTTTTTGGGGGGGGGTTAACTTGAATAAATTAATTGATATAAGTTCTTGTATATTTATAAAAAGAAACAGTCAAGATGTTTAGTTGAAAAATGGTTAAATAATAATTCCGATTATACACTGATGATAGTAAAGTTAATAAAAGTTTGTCTTTTCTATTGAAAAGTAGTTTCCTTTTTCAAGTAAAATTGGAGAAATAAAAATGAATTTCAACTTAAATTTTGGATCAGCATAGAATTGGAATTATTTTCAACATTAAATAGCTCCTCCCAGACAATTCATCATTGATATGTTTGGTTTAATTTCTTACAGAGTCAAATATTCTGTGATTTTGATTTTTCTATTTTTCATTCATCAAAGCAACTTTAAGAGAATTTAGTTTCTATTTCTCTTCAAATTTTGGGTGTTCAAATATTACACCGAGAAGAATCATTTGAAATCACACTCTCCCAAATGAACAAAGTATTGATCACTTCAAATAAAATATTAGATCTTTGGAAGATTCATTTTTCTGTGCAATGAATTTAAAAAGCTAAAACAGATAAAAGACAACATTAATCTTTGAAACTTATTCAAACAATTGTACAAAATGATTTTAGAAGTAAACTTGATTTTAGATTTATTGTAACACTCAACTGGAACAAATTTGTATTTTTATGATAGAAATTTTGATTTTATATTAACTCGCTTCAATATTTTATTATATTTTCATGCATTATTTCATTTTTATTTTTTTTTTTTTTGGTGGGGAAATAAATCTAAATTGAGAAGATAGCAGACAGGAAGATAAATCTAGCCAACATTATGAATTAATAAAAAGCCATAGCTCAATTACAATTTTTTTTCTTAGGCCAATCAATTTAAAAAGATACACTTGAAAGATTTGCTCACTGAAACCTTAAGGCATATGATATTTAATGAAATCTACTCAACCTTATCATTTGGGTCAAATTATTACAACTTTCCATTCAGTGATCAATTTTCATAAGAAAAAGTTAATAGGTTGATAATGTTGAAAAGTTAAAAAGGTAACGGATAAAAAAAAAAAACCTGTCTGCTATTGTGTGTAAATTAAAATAGAATCAATGAAAATGAACAAAGACAAATCTAAAACTTTTCAATAGACAAGAAAATAAACTGGACAATTCATTCAGACAATTCGAACCATTTCTTAGCATTCTCGGTGTTGTTAACACAACATACTGCTTAATACATTATTAAAAATTTGTTAGATATTTCCAAGAGGGGGGGGGATGGCACAGAAAAAAAAAAAGTCACAAATGAATCATTTATTACAAAGACTAATTATATTGATTTCATAGTCAATACCAAATCTATAACACCATGCTGTGACACTAAATCTCTAGTAGCCTATATTAGAGGAGGTGGGCGGTGTCCAATATCCCTTTTCTTAAAACCACAATGTTGAAATTTTTAGTTGCTTGACTTAAACATGTAATAGATAAACACACACACACATTTATATATATATATATATATATATATATATATATATATATATATATATATATACCAACACCTCCATACGAGTAGGATATGACACAAGGTCAATTTCTTAAATGGAGTTTAACAGGTTTGAATTCAGAGTTTTCCTTTTCCTAGACTGGTTGCCTAACCAAGGTTAAAGAGCCCAGTCTACCCTACTATTTACCCATAGCTGGAGGGAGAATAGATTCATACCTTTCCCAAGGGTTCTCACATTATGTGAAATGCAAATAAAGATAAACCAATCTATGCCATTTTCAACTTCCTCTCACCCCAACAATGTTTTATCTCAATCACTCAGAGTCTCTCAAAAAAAAACGGGAAAGATTTATCTTTCTCTCAGACAGATTTATCCACCTCATCTTTGCTTAGAATCTTTTTGTCTTCCTCAAGTTTTATAAGGGATATATATATATGATATAATGCTGGGGTTTTTGGGGTTTTTTGTTGTCATGGTGTTCCCCTTAACAGGACTGACTCTAATGAAGAGGTTACTAGAAATAATGTTTTGGCAGACTTTTTGGATTTTTCTCAGTCAATTATTTTTTTTTTTTCTCTTTTTGCTGTGGAATGAAAAGATCCATCTTTTCTCTTGGATTTTTATATTTGAGGAAGGCTGAAACAATGGGTCAACTGACATAGGTTAAGAATACCAAGAAGAGGTTAAATTGTCTGAAGAATTTACAGTGAAATGATTCTTATAAAGAATTACCAATAATAGAAAAATAAATACTACACCAAAAATGGAGATTTTGAAATGCAACAACACTTAAGGAAAAAAAAGGCAATGAAAATTTTGATTAGGCAATTTTTTTTTTTTTTATAGAAATCTAATTAAAATGTAAATAAAAGCTGTTGTGACTTTTAGGTAGAAAAACCAGAAATTAAAAAATAAAACAGTTAAAATAGGTCACAAAGATATATTTTATTTTGCAATATACTTATCTAGTATTTGCTCATTCAGATTTAAGCATGATTTTCTGCAATTGGAAATACTTTGGCTCAGATCTATAATTGGAGAAAAGTTATTCAATTTATGCAGAATATATTCTAGAATTTAATTTTTAGTCAAGATTAAAATTTAATCGAATTATGAATCTAACAAAATACATTAAAGTGTTTATAATAATGACCTATTAGTGATTTAAACATGATACAGCAAGAGAAAATGATAGACTACAATACAGAGCCATCATTTCATGTATATATAAAAAAAAGAAAAGAAAAATCTTAATACCACTGCAAATAGAAAATTTTAAAAAAAAAAAACAGCCTTGAATGATAATATACAAATACAAATTATGATTGAGTAAAAGCGAGAAAGAAAAAAAAAATTATTTGATTATTTTTGAATGTATATGTTTTACATCCCAAGTCAATTTATGCAGGATTTCAACACTTAACACAAACCATGATGCCACTAAAAATATCAGTTAGCTTTTAAGCAGAAAAAAAAAAAAAAAAAAAAAAAATGAAAAAATAAATAAATAAAAAATTTTTAAAAAATGAAAATCTTTCTTAAAAGAAAACAGTTCAAAGATGTTTTTTTTATGACAACATATACAGTCCCAGTGGAAAGTGCAAAATAATTAAGTTTAGATTATACACATTACAAATGATGTGACAATTTTTCTTAATAAGATATGAAAACATCCTGATTGGTTTGAAAATAGAGATGAATACTCTAAGCTTAGAACACTACCAAAAACTGATAATTTTACTCATATACGGATAATATATTAAAAAGAAATATACTAAAATTTAAATAATATCATCATATACTAAAATTTAAAAAATGAAAATATCCTACAGATATTTTTACTTTCTCATATATCCTTTTAATAATTTGTATATAATGTTTTCAAGATTTAAAATTGAAGATTTAATATTAAGATAATCAAATGCAAATTTTCTAATGGGGCAGTATAATCATGTAGAATTAAGAAAGCAATAACAAAATTTCTATAACATGTTGAAAGCAAAACAAAATTATCAAAATGTACAACAGACTTTTTCATAAGTCTGAAATAAAATAAACAAAATAGCTGCATTCATTAGTACTGAATAAATGTTATAAAAATAAAAAATATCATTTGATTATTTTTCAAGAGTAAGAACTGAATGTATCAAACTTAATGTATTAAAAAAAAATTTTTAAAGTTAATTTGCATTAAAAGTTCCTTTGTAAAAAGATTAAAACAAAAAAGCAGGATAAAAAAATCCTTTATATCTGTCTAGACAAATACTAATTTGCAATACAATTAAAACATTTTTCCTCTTTCCATTTTCTTATCTACAAAGACAAAGTAATTTTCATATTAAAATTTAAGTTTCTTTTTTTAAATATTTGATTATTTGTATAAACTAGATAAAAAGAATTGAAAGTAAAATTAGAAAACTACAATTTATTTTTCCTTTTCAAAAGGAAATATTTGGAAAGAAATTTTAATTGTAGTAATACACAAAAATCATAACCAATAAATAACTCTGAGAAAAATAAAAGCAAAAAGTATACACTTTTTAAAAATGAATTATGCATAGGCCATGTGTGTGACTGTGTGTGTGTGTGTGCTTATAACAATTATATATACATCATTATTTGTTTTTGTTTTATTAAAGAAAAAAAAAAGAAAAAAGAAATCATTGTATATCTTAAATGTAAAATAATAGTCATGCAAAAACTATCCTCCAACTAATATATATATATATATATATATATATATTTTAATATCTATTGTTCATGTCAAAAATTCATAAAGTTTGCTGTTCTGTTCCACCATTTATGAATCAAAATATTATGCTTGAAATTTTAAATAAATACTTACAATTAGAATTCTATTGATATAACACTAAAATCGCCAAGGAGTTGTGTGTGTGTGTGTGTGTGAATGTATGTGCTCATGCAATCTTAAATGCTATCAAGAAGATAACAAAAACCATTTGTCAAGTATTTTGTGTAGATAATTTCTCTTAAATTTTGTTAATTTTAATTCAGACATCAAGTAATCCAGAAAAAAACTTAAACAAGCAAGTTAACTATAACATTCTCCTAACAACAAAAAGGTTTTCTTATTAGAAATATAGATTCATCATATACACACACACACACCCCAACATAAAAATAATTGCTAACCATATGAAATTAATCAAGTTAGACAACATTTTGTTCAGTATTTACAACAACAACAAAGAAGAAGAAGAGTCTTCGAAAAATCAATTAGTTCATAATAGATGTATATCAGTTAGTTATAATTCAAACTAATAAATAATTTGTTGTGTCTAATTTCTAACACTATAAATAATCCTATCAATTATGATTGGTAACAGAAAAATACTCAGATAGATGAAAAGAAATAAGTCTGATTAGAGTAGGATTTCAATCCAGGAAAAAGTCTTATTTGAAATCTATTTGATATTGCTCACTTGACAAAACTATTTGTCACAACAAATTTGAATATATAAGTAGAAAAAGATTTGACTTATTTAAATCTACAGTTAAGGTTAGAAATTGTTAAATGCTTTTCTTCAGAATTTGAAAAAAATCTATATTGAACTAAAAAGTATGGAATACTGATCTCTGGTATTGGAATGAGAATAATATAAATAGAGTTGTACAATTAGCCGAACATAAAAGGAAGAAAAGAGGAAAAAAAGAGATGAGAAGAAGAGAAGACAAAAGAAAAGAAAGAGAAAAGAGAAGAAAGCGAGAAAAGAGAGAAGAAAGAGAAGAAAAAAATGAGAAAAAAGAAAGAAAAAGACAAAAAAAAGACAAAAGAAAAGAGAAAAAACAAAGAGAAAAAAAAAAGCACTTCACAAAATTTAATTGTAAATAACAAGTGCTTGTGATTTAATAGAAAACAATATATCTCCATATATTTGTAGTAAAAGTTACAGTATCAATAAAATAACACTGAACTGATTGCTTTTCATTTAGAAAGCAGAGTAGGATTCTTCAAGGACATACAGACAGACATAAGAAAAGGAGCAAACAATCCAAGTCTTCAAATTACTAACTTAAATTGAATTGACTTCAAAAGTATTTATCTAATATTTATTATAGTTATTGTAATATTCTTTAAATGATATTTATATTATTAATAACCTACAACAATTGATAAAGATAACAGAATGAGTTTTAATGTTTTTCTATAAATCTATTATTATGGTTTAGTAAATGAGAAAATATTTCTATTTTTGCTGACATTCTGAAATGTGTTTAATCTTAAAATAGAAATTATTCCTGAACAATTTTAACATTATCAGCAAAATAATGATGTAGGCAAAAAAAGTGGAAATTACAGCCACTATCAGACCAACCAAAATTCCATCTTTATTATAATGAGCAAAATTTTAAGTAGATTTGCAGATTGTTCAAGATTTTCAGCAACTAAATAATAAGTAAAACTTGAAGCATCATACTCTCTATCATAATAATCAAAAGATTAATTTAAATGAACAATGATATAAAAACCATTAAAACAAAATGCCATTCTTAGATTTGTTCTTTGGCCCATACATAGTTGAATAATGTCCTGTTTTTTTTTAAAGAACCAATTTTTGTGGTTAAGACAGCATAATTTTAGAAATGTATTTCAGTAAATTGTATTAAAATACTTATCTAGTCGTAATATGGCCAGATTTATACAATGTGATGGAAAATCAAAATAGATTGGAATTTTAGATAATCAGTTAAGCTTCTTTTCTTTTTATTCAACCAAAAATAATCTCTATTTCAATATGTTAATGACTCAAGTTAAGAAATGTATTTATATCTGACAAGAATATGATATTGATACGTTCTCTGCATATTTTATAACAGTAACCAAATGAAATTTTATATAATGATATCAAGGACGGATCCCTCAATGGACATAGAAAGTGATATGCAATTTATATTAAAAAATACAAAGTAACATAAGTAACTATCTCTTTTGTTATTACTTTGATTTTGTTACTTTCCTTTCATTTTCTTTTTTATAAAAAGAAATTTTAAGACTTGTAAAGAGCAACTTTTTCTGAAACTTTTATGATATATATATATATATATATACACTAAAAGAAAAAAATGTAAGAACAATAGATGGAGTGTAAAATAAAATAAACATTAAGTCCTTGATTGTATTTTTCAAGTGTGTATATATTTATACACACACACACACACACACAATAAATTCATACAACTGCTAATACAAAGACAACAGCGGCAGTGTCACCAACAAAATCTTCATCAGATGATGACCCTGGGATTAAGCATAGTTTTGGAGTTAAAACATCATCACCACTACTACTACTACTAACCCAGGGCACCCCAGCAGTAACATACAATATACACCAGGCTTTGTTAGGGAATATCAGATTTATACTGATGCAGTTTCTGCTTGATATTGGAGCCTCCTGGTATATTTCAGTTTTTCTGTTGGTGACAAGTTTAATCCTATATACAGAGGTTGATTTATCAATAAAACCTCTACATCCAAATGCAATAGAAAATATATTGGTAGTTGAGTTGTTGTTGTTGTTGTTGTATGCATTGCTCTCTCACAGACGACCTTCATAGTTTTCCAGCTTATAATAATATAACGAGTCAACCATTAACTGACCAGACCACAATATCCTGGGTGATTAATTTTATCTCAGCTGGAAAGGACAGATTATATTTCAAATCTACAGCAATGTTCCAGTACATACAACCATCATACAAATAATTGTACTAACTAGGCTCTTTTAACCTTGGTTTGGCAACCAGTCTAGGAGAAGGAAAACTGAATTAAAACCTGTTAAACTCCACTTAAAAAAATGACCTAGTGTCACATCCTGCTTGTGTGGGTAAATAGATACTTAGAAAATTAACTCTTTGAATATTTCCTTCTTATACAAAATGTTATTGGCAGCTTCACAACACCTCTTCACAATACAATAAACTTTGGAAGTGATCTGAAACACACGTGTAGCTTTTCAGCAAATACAACTAGTGAGAATATATTTGAGGCTTTACAGTTTTCTTCCCATATGTAATGTATTGATCAGATCTTTTGAATTTCAACAATTTTAGGTGGACTGGCATTGGCAGAATGTCAGATACTGCCATTTATAAGGAAACTTATTCTCTTTGGGTCCATCTCTTTGATATTGTGCCATGTAATAAATCTTGATGTTTTCTCACCTAGTCCATCAACTGTAGCAAAACACTCCCATCAATATGGAAATTTTCTTTTATTAACCCTATTTCTTCTACTTTTTTGTGAACTCCTTTTACCACAGCATCAACCACCTCCTTCATCTTAGATGATTCTGCATCTTCCACAGCACACATACACACAAGACAAATTACAGAATTAAACAATTATAAAAGCAATAATATCACAGCTGTAACCAATTTATTTATAATATGGATGGTTCAATCCTTACCAGAATACAAACGAAAAAAAAAAAGAAAAAAAAACTATTCAAGAATTTCAGTCAGGCTCAATTCTGAATAAAATGTAAAAATGATTAAAAAAATTACCAAGAATTTGGATGTTTATCTCCAAATTGTAGATATAAAATAAAATTATTAAGTTACTATAACTGTTCAAGTGCTGACATTTTTATTTATTTCTTTTAATAAAAAAACGTATATGCCACAACTATGGATGTAGATGTTTTTTTTAATAGCAATAACAAAGAACAATTGAGTCAGTTCTAATGTGAAATATCAGTAATTGTTTGTGAAAGAAAAAGGAAGTAAACAGGGAGCAATTATTTAAAACAATAAAAATGATATTCTGCAAATCTGGTTACAATAAATTCATATTCTAATGAAAGGAAGAAATTAGAATTAATCTTATAAGGTAGAGAAAAGCTTATGAAATTTTGCTTTACTCTTATAATCTATTAGGGGAACAATAAGTAATCAGACTAAATAAATATTGCAATTTGTCAGACCTAAAAATCTATTGTATAACTACTGAGTAGATATTACAATAAAATTAACAGAGAGTGAATAAACATAAAAATATTTCCCGACTGTCTGCAGTCGTGGCATGGAGCTCAGTATAGAGCTAAATAGTTTAAGAGATAATGTCTTGACAAAATAAACCAGAATATTTACTATACTTATCTCAATGAAAAGCATCCCATCGTGGTGAAATGGTTAGTAAGCTAGTCTCACAGATCCATTACTACTGAATAGTGAGTTCAATCCTTGCTGGATACCCCATACTTGTGACCTTGTATCACACATCCTACCCGTGATTAACAGGTTGGCTAAATACCTACTGCTGTATAGGGAGAACCAATGTGCCAGATTCATTTTTAGTAACAATTATTCAATATATTGAAACTTTAAAATTCAGTTATTTAACCCCTTACCTGCCAAGAGTGTGAGTGTCAAGTTCACCCCCCACAATCAGGTATGTAGAAAAACTGAAAACCATTCACTTTGCAAGCCAGAACATTAGAAACAACACAATTACTTTAAATTTATAAATACAATGGTCATTTCATTAAAGATAGTTACAGCAGACCTTTTTTTTCCCCCCAAACAGATTTTCAACAATGCATGAAAATTAAGTAATACTGTTACAATCAATAGGTAAGAGAATTGAAAAGGCAACCATCAAATTTTAAAAGTGCATGCAATTAAATGGTGCACATCAAAGACACTACAAGTTCTCCAATGGTTCAAGATATTAAAAATAAAATTTTCAATTAAAAAAAAAAAAAAAGATAAAAATAAACAAGAGATGCTGTAACCACAGAAAATGATTCCATGATAATTTCTCAAAAATCAGCTTTATGCTTTAAGAGTTGAAGAAATCATGTAACATTTTACTGACAATTTTTTCTTCACATCTCCTGTCTTAACTCTGCATAAATGTTACATCTACAAATATAAGACTAAACATTATGCATCATTCCATATGCCAATTATTATTTCTAGTAATAAATTAGAGAAATGCTTATAACTATGGAATTAGTTTGTAAGCTAAATTCAGAAAAAAATAAAATGAAAAGTAAAATCTAGATGCAAGCCATTTTGTTGTAAGGCAGTGTGAGAATAAAAATGGAATAATATATTCAAAATGTCAAAATAGAACAACCAGAAAGAATAGCAGAATATTTTTGAAAGAGACTCAAAAAGAAATTCATACACAACAAGTTTGCTAACATACCTACATTTAACTAAAATTCTTCAAATTTCAGGTATTGGACTTCTCTGATATATATATATATATATATATATATATATATATATATAAAAGCATTGTTACCTTGCCATGATTACTTAAAAATGATCATAGGTAGCAATAGAAACTAAATATCATATACAGAAGTTTAATGGATATAAGTAAATGCTCGGAGATCAGTTACTAAGCACATGCTTCCAAGGTTAATGTACCAACTGAAGGGTTAAGTAACTAGATTTTTTTCAAAAATTAGTAGAATACAACTAATATATAAAACACTTTCCATAAAATTCATAAAGGATCTGTGAAAACTATGTAGTATGGTGCTGTTCTTAAGAAACACTTCTATATCATTATGTGTATAATTATATTGAGGCATTTAATTACATTAATCTTGCTTATATTTGTTGGTTTCAACTTCTCAAGAATAGAAAAATAGAAAACAAATCAATAGGCACTTGAGCAGTTATAAAATGGTATGAGATGGAGCAATATGAAGAAGCCAGGAGTCTATACTTGGCCACTGTCAAATCAGCAAGAAGGAATTCAATATACTAACTATACTGTATTATTATTTAACTCCATGATGTGACATAATATTTACAATACTACCATAGAATAATTTTAATTCTTATGGATCTTTAAAATATTGATTAATAGCAGTTGCCATAGTTACCCTTTGGTAACTTATAATTGAAGTCACCCATTAGAAATAATGGTGAAATACTGAAACGATTTTTTTTGTTTTTGTCAAAAAAAAAATAAAATAAAATGAAAGGTGAATGTAAAAGTACATTTAAAAAAATTGAAATGAATGAAATGTACCACAAATATTAAAGATCAGATTAAAATATTTTTGCAAGGTTTTCTTTTTAATATTCATCTCCAAAGTACTTAGGATGATTCTGGACGATTAAGATTATCATGGCATTAAAAAAAAAAAAAAAAAATCTATATCACATTTTCCTCACTATCTCATGAATTATACACACACATTTTGAGGATAACTGGATTTTTGTTTTACATTTTTGACAGTGATGGCATTTTCAGAACAACAAACTCTATATAAATAGATTGTAAATAGAAAAAAGTAGTTATGGCTCATCAGTCCAAGACATGTTGCTAAAGATTTTTTTTTTTTAGAAGATAAATCTAACAAAACATGTCTGAAAATACTGATAGAAGCATAATTCCACACTGAACTATCACAGTGCTAAGCTGAACTGGGGTAGGAGGGCACTAATTTTATACAAGACATACATAGCACTATGTATTCCTGATTGTGATTTTACTTTCACAGTAACATAAAACATTTTCATTAAATAACATCAATAATAATGTATATGTAAAGTCATTCTGTAATCATTTAATTTTTAATGCGCATGAAAACAGCTATGTACTCAAATAGCAAAAGAATTTAGTATCCCTTTACATATCCGTACATTAGTCACTGAGAAAATAACCACACACACATGTATGTGTGTGTGTGTGTATATATATATATATATATATATATGACAACTGATGCATTTAGAAAATGTTTAATGTTCGTTTAATTTGATTTTACTGATGTAATGAGATTGTGAAAAACTTTCAACTGAGCATGAATTTAAGAATGATCATCAATTCATGCTTAAAAAAAGAAAGAAAAAAAAAAGAAAAAGAAAAAAAAAAGCAAACTTGAATATTAAAAAAAATTTATGAGATTATAAGGAGTATATATACTCCATAGAATAACATCTAGCTATAAACAAAATTTTAAAAATTCTGGATGAAAAATAATACTTATACAGTCGGCTAAATTATTCACAAAAAATTTGATTAAAAAAAAAAAATATATGTGATTATCAGGGAAAAAAAACCCGCAATAAACCAGATAAATATTCTGGTAATGGTGAAAGAAAAACTTTAGCACCATTATCTTTCAATCTTTTGTTGTATTTTTTTCCTTTGTTAAGTTCCTCACAGCCAAATGTTGCATTGCTTCTGTTAATTATTTTTCACAGTAAAAAGTAATTTTCTTACTGTTATTGTTCCTTTACTCATCAAGAGCACTTTTCTTGTAGCAGACTTAAGCTTTAACCTGTTAACATCCCATAATGATTTGTTGGTTCATCTGTTAAAAAGATGCCAATCAAGAGATGGGATATTTGGTCAGGTAAAACTTCAAGGTGATGCACATGTGAAGAAAATATTCTTACAATTACGGTTGTTGTAGTTATTGTTGTTGTTGTTGTTGTTGTTGTAGTAATTGGTTATCATCATTATTATTATTGATATTATTATGGTTCATGTTGTTGTTGCAGTTGTTACCTCTCAAGAGTGAATCCAAAAGAGAGAGCACTGGAAGAAAAAAAAATTATTAAATTCATGACAATAAATAAAAGTGAATATGGAAGCTGATGATACTCCCCCTCACTTTCAAAAAAATACATGAACCTGTCACAGAACGTCAATACTTGCAATACATTAGGATTTCCAATATTAAACATTAACCTCAAAGTAAATTCAATTATCAATATCATAAGTTAGTCTTACCAGAAATTTATATAGATGATGCAGTAATATATTACCCGTTACAGAAATAAACAATCCTAATGTGTATTATTTTTAAATTATTCAAGTGATACAAAATATTTTTTTAAATTTTAATATAGATAGTTAACAATTTTCATTAAATCCGAGCTATAAACATTGAAATAAAAGATGTAATAAATTTTATTGCAAAAGAATTTTGTCTATTAAATGAATGTTATCTATGTGTACATATATTATCAATGTAAGCTTAGGATAATCAGTTATATTACAAGTTTCCTGTAATATGATCCAATTTACCTACAAGACAAAAGATGTGCTTTTATGGGAACAAATTTTGGATATCTTACTGCTATCCAATATATAGTATTCAACAATTCCAGCATCTAATATTGTTTTTTGCAGCTTCTAGTGTCCATTGGCACTAATGCTACAGTTGAAAACAAATGCTGTTGGATGATTTCCAAAATAGATTTTAAATAGCCACTAACATTCAAGAAGATAATTCAAAGATCTTCTTTGTTCAGTAATCTTTAATTACAATTCAAATGAAGATGTGAAATATTGCAAAGTTTGAAGTATTCATATTTCTATTTTACAAGTATAAATCACAAAATCTTTGAATGCTTTTTTTTCCCCCCATCAATTTTGACACTGAACATTCACACTTTGTTAAATAGAAACAACTGATTGAATATAGAAATCAAAATCTTAGTCTTTTTTTTTTAAATTACAAAAAAAAGACTGTCTTTATATTTGTTGAACAATGCTAAGAAACCATAGTAAATATAACAGTGAAATTGGCCAGATTATAAGTAGAAAGTTGCCAAGTTTCACTTAAACTGATTTTCATATTTTTTGCTGACACACTCAAACTATTTCTACTAATCTACTGTTATATTTCATTACTAAATAAGTTTAGAATTTTGTTGGTTATGAAGAAAGATACTTTGTTAATCAAATTCCTAAATTTTGTAAAATAACTGAGAACAATTTAAAAATCTCATCCTCATCTCAAAATGTTAACTTACCATCATTGTCTGGTTGTGATACAGCATTCTCATTGATGGTAGATAATGATGGGATAATAAAAATGCTTGGGGCTGGCTGCTGAGAGTTCCCTCCTAAACTGAAAACATTATTGCGTCCAGAAACAGGTCGTGGGTTGCCAACAATAATGATTTGTGGAGCTGATGCACTTGGTAATGCTGCTAACAACACAAAACACACACAAACAAAAATAAGTTTAAAATCATATAAATCAACATCTTTATAATTAGCATAACAAAATTACAATAAGGAATTCTTGTTTGGGAATAATTTTGATGAAATTACCATTAACTGCATTTTATTGAGTTTAAGGTTCTGTTAAAAATTTTTTTTTTTTTAAATGGAGGCTTCCATGTGAAAAAGTAAGCAAAATTCATTAAAGAAAAGAAAAGAAAAAAGATATCAACCATTTTTAAAATAATAAGTTAGGCAATGTGAAGTATTGCCTTCAGTTGAATGCATTAACAACAGAGCAACACTGATGGAAGAAATATGTGGATTGCAAGAGGGAGGACTATGCTGAAAAATAAACTACATTTGGTCACATTCTATGAGAGTATCTTGGTCAGCCTATGAACTTTTCAACCAACCTTTGTAGTATAGACAGCAAGTTAGGCAACGCTTATGCATTAACAAGTCTCCAGACATTTCAGGTCAAGAAATTTTAGTCATTTTTGTTAGAAAAAAGTGAAAAAGGTTTGTTTTTTATGTGAAAGTTTGAAACTATAGATCACAGGGAAAACATTTAACTGCATAGATAATTTTATACAAACAAATAAGGTGAGATAAATGTAGTGCAGTATGTAACAATGGAGCAAATTAAATGATAGGAAAATAAGACTGGCACTCTGGTAACTCTTATTGAAAATAATGCAAAAACTGAAAAGAAAAAATCAGTGCATTCCTTAGAAATGCATTAGTAACAAAAATATTTCAGTTTTAGACAAAGCAGTCATCATCATAATCATCAGTTATAGAATCACCACTAATGACTGTCAATCACCCACAATTTATTTTGGTTGTGAGTTACACTCTGCAACTCAGTGAAAGACAAGTCTGTCCATTATTGAATATTAACTTTCTACCTTTTCTTCCTGACACTGTGTCTTGTAGGATGGATTTTGTCAAGCCTGATGACCTTGTCGTATGTCCATATCACACAGAAAAGAAAAATGAAGTGGTATGGACATGAGACAAAGCAAAACTGATTATTAATTTTATAAAATATCTACTGTATTATTTAGATTATTCAGACTGTTGTCCTCATCTTTGTTATCTGCACAACATTTCAGCAAACTCAGGAACACGCTTCTCTTTGAATTCGGGAACCTTATTGTTGTAATCAAAAAACTTTGAACCCAACCCTTTATTCAACCCATGGGGGTAGACTGTTCTCGTTCCATTGAACTGGGTACAAATGTTAAGCTGTGTTAATTATTCTATGTTACTGTCGCCTTTAACCAGGATTGAACCTGCAAATTATAGAGATAACTGTCACTTAGAACTATTAACTTAACACCTATATCCACTAAGCCATGTGTCCAATTAGACAATTCAGAGTGAATTTTGAGAACCTATAAACCAAATATCCTATTTTACCTAGAATATTTATCTTTGTACTTATGTATGATTTTTTACTTCGACTCATATTGCATTTTTTAAATCTAATCTAGCCTTTTTAATTATTAAATACTGTGCAGATAACAAAGATGAGGACAATAGTCCAAATAATACAAATTATCAAGCCCAATCTCAAAAATTCAGAGAAATAAATCTCTACTATTGCAATAAAGTCTAAGTTTAAAGGAGTTTTGATATTGGTGTAATATATTGGATAAATATTTGGATTTATCAAAACTGTCTATCACCATTAGTGACAACATATTTGCATTAGTCTAACTTTACTAAATATATCAGCACAAAAATGAAATATTAGAATAGACTAAGCACTGCACGAAATATACAAATTCAATTATCAAATATTAAAGTAAATTTTCAGAGGATAATGGAATCTAAGAAGCAGCAACAATTTTTGAATTAATGTTTAAAAAATAAATTCTTTTCATTACAAATTTATAACAATTAAAAATGATTTATTTATTATTAGCTGCTTATTTTGTAGGCTATTTAATGTCATTTTTTTAATATATATATGATTTTGTAAGTGAATACTTTGTAGGTAAATATTGTTTGGTTTTATAAACTGGTAGAAATAATTTTCATTTTTTTATTTTTTTATTAACTTCAATAAATTGGTAGAGATAATTTTCATCTATTTGCAAACAGATCTATTTGACTCATAGATGGCACCCATTAGTAGACTTGGGAATAATGGCAATGAAAGAGTACTCCCCACAGCTCCAAAACTGGAACCTCACCATTAGATGCAGTTTAGCATCATATCAAGGACACTAAATTGGTAGAGATAATTTTTATGTTACATTTTTCATTAACTTCATGTGTATTAATAAACAAGTAGGTGATCGTCCTCCACTGCCATCTAGCAGCTTTAAGATAAAAGGGTTGGGTGGTTTTTTTTGCCATAGAAGCAATTTGAAGAATATAGTCAAGACTTAATCATAGAGGTGCTAGAGTTTGATATGACCAGTCGATTGATCAAATTGGTCGTCTCCAAACCAACCCTAATCTACCCTAAGTGAAGTGTTGTGGGACACATGACCAATTAGTCACCATTAATCCTGTCTTCATGGCATTACAGATTGACACTCATGGTCAACAGTTGGCTCTGCAGAGAAGGTATTAACCCTCTGCAGAGGTGCAAACAGTGTATACTACAAACCCAGTCAAAAGGTTGTCTATAAAATATAGACAGATATTTATGATTTTTGGAAAACCATAAGAATTCTACTAGGGGTGGGGGTGGGGGTATAGCTAATTATAAATGAATATGGTATTCTTTTGACCATTTTCTAATTCTTTGCTAAAATTTGCAGATAAAAATGATCTTAATATAATCAAAGAAACACTGTATATACTTGTGTATCGTGCGACTTTATAGGATCTGAATTCTAGCCTAATATTTATGGAGGGCCACACCATATGCAAGGTACAACTTTGTGTAAATAGTTGGCCAAAGCTAGACCTAGGTAAACTAGTACTCCTACTACAATTTCCACTTGCAAAAGGTCTCAGAAAGTCACATGATATGCAAGTATGTACAGTACGTAAGGATCTTTTTTTTTTTTAAATTGATATTATAATAAGTAAATCAAGAGAAGAGTAATTAAATTAGAATAGCTGAGATGAATGGACATAATATTGGTTGATGTTAAATTTATCAAAAGAAATTTACTTACATGACATCAATTGAGAGAACTGTGTAGAAGTGGGCTGTGTAGGGGGTTGTGTCTGGGATTCAACTTGGAACTGAGTCTGTCCCAATGCCTGATTTTCAGATTGGCACTGAATTGATTGCAATGGATTCTGTTGAGGTTGATGGGAAGTCAACTTAGAAATTGAATTTGTCATCGGCATTTTCAAGGGAGTCTGAAATTGGTTAGAATCAACCATATTAAGATGTAAACCAGATGCAGAAAGATTCATTTGAGAATTGGATTGTTGTTGTTGTTGTTGAGATGGTTGGAACTGAATGTGGGTATTTGACATATTCATTTGTGAAGAAGCATGAAGCTGTTGTTGTTGTTGCTGCTGAGGAGGAGGGGGAGGAGGAGGAGGATGAAGTAGAGCAGTAGCTTCATCAAAGCTGAAAGTCTGTGTTTGAAATTGTGATGAGTTGTTAGTCAGCATAGGAGAGGATTTAATTGAATTACTGTCTGTCATTTCACTCATAGAATGAAAGTCAGTCAATGAGGAATTTAACTGTTGAGATGAGGTTGATTGTTGTTGTTGCTGCTGATGCTGCTGCTGCTGCTGTTGTTGTTGTGTTGCTGCAGTTTGATAGTCATCATTTGTATGCATTTCCATTGTTGAAGAATGCATCTGATTGGAAGGAGTCATCTGGGTAGTAGACAGGTAATCATCAGTTGAAGATTGAAGTTGTGTTGTTTGTTGAAATGCTTGATCTGTCGAAGGTTGGGAAGGATTTGATGACTGAAATTGCGTTGATGAATGCAGCTGTGGTGGCGATTGGACTGGTGAATTCTGCACAGGAGTTTGAGTATGGAAATTGGATGAAGATTCAAGTTGTGAGGCAAATTGCGAATCTGACTGATGTGAATGTTCATGAAACGATGGAGAAAATGCACACTTTGTTTCACTAGTTGACTCTCGGTCAGAGAAAGAACTTGAAGATTGTGGAACCGTACTAACTGAAGGGAACGCCGGTGAATGTGTTTCTGAAGGGACCTGGAAACCACCTTGTGGATTCTGTTGTAACAGCCGTAACAGCTCAAGCGTATCTGAAAGAAAAATAATTTGAATATAATTGAACTGACAAAAACAAAAGAATGTAACTTTAAATATTGCTATAGATTGATTTGATTAAAAAAAATGTTTTACAAAAACAGTAATAACAAAAATTGAATTTTGAATAGAAATATATGACGTCCAGCATAAAAATTAGATTTCAAATTTATCACATTTATTCGTGTATAATCCTCCACCCCCCACTCAAATTTTAAAGCCTAAAAGCTAGGGATGCATATTATAAAAAATAACTAAATATCAACTTAATTTTTTTCTTCTGGCCATAATCAGTAGAGCACGAGCAAAAGTAAGTTATATTTATCGTCCAAACTAATGTGTAACAAACACTTCTATTTTATACAGCTGCAGAGAACCACTTGAATGTATATTTGTTTATAATTTATTCTTTTTATTGTGAATTTATTTTTGCCAAAAGTTTCATTTTTGTGCAAGAATGTCCTTACCTTTTCTCTAAATATTGTGTAAATTTTGTGTTTTCAAAACATTATATAAATTATATATAAATTCTTATTTTTAGTTTATCCAAACTGGATTAAAAGTTTTTTTTAAAAAAGTTAAATTTAACAGCAACAAATTCCAAATAGTATTATAACAAGTGTATTATACAGGATATGTTTTTATTACCTAGAATTTATGTGAAAGTTAAGGGTGTATATTATACACAACTAATTACAGTGTAATGAAATATCAAATAAAATCAAATTAAAATATTACTGTAATATCTTAAATAGAAAATTAAAGCAATTGAAGCAGATTTTTTTTTTAATTTAAGCATTTTCATAAATTATGTTTTTTTTTTTTTTTTTTTATAAAAAAGAAAGAAAAAAGTAGGTTGTGCTCACTTGGGCACTGTCCAAATGGCAGTGGCTGTGGCTGAGGTGGTTCAACTTCCATGGGTGTCTCAACTTTAGGAAGTGGCTTCACTGAAAATTTAGAAATCACAAATAGTTTAAAGTGTCAAAGTTCAAATGCTACAAATCATACAAAAGGAATAGAAAGAAAAAGAAAGGAAAAAAAAATAAAGATTTGTTTTGCTGGGGATTTTCTGCAATAAAAAAAAAAAAAAAAAAAAAAAAAAAAAAAAAATCCTCACAAAACCAGCAATATCAATATAAAAATAAATAGATCACTTTCTACTTATGTAGATTTTGTTTTGTCAAGAAAATTCATTAGCCAGAAAGAAAGTACAATTTAGAAAACAACCAAGTGACAAAAATGAAAACAATTCTTTAGCAATCATGATTTTGGCTGTTGTATTAGGGTTAGTTTTAATTATAAATACATTGTAACTTGGTGTATTTTCCAGCAGATTAAACTGGAATTGGCAATTAAATGAAAAAGAATACAGATTCTCATTTTATTTCAAATGCCTGTATACTTTAAGAAAATATATATGCTTTATAAACAGTCACAATATTAATTGCAAAAGTTCACTTAATCAATTATGACTTTTTTTTCCCATTATTAGCAAAAGAAATTTCTGAAATAAACCCACTTAAAAACAATTTCTTTTATAAATGAATTTATTAAAAGAAATAAAAAAAAAGCATATAATTTTAAAATGAATAGAAATTAACTAAAAATACATATGAAATTGCTCAAAATAAGGTATACCATCTGCAGTATTATATCCAATTACTAAGCCAAAATTTATTAAAAAAATAAGAAAAAAGATAAAGCCAAAAAAAGTTTTAAAATTTGTTTTAATCATTTTTCCTTCTAATGACAAATTCAGTTATTTGCATCTAACTTGATTGCTAGATGCAATGTGGATCTGCTATTGTAAAGGTTTCATAACCACTGAAATATCTTGACAAAATAAATCAAAAGTAGAAAAAAAAAGTTTTCTTAAATAATTATATATATATATATATATATACATATATATACATAAAAATGAAAGAATTGAAACAGAACAGCAAATTTAATATATAATAAAAAAATTGGTATCCCATTATGTTTATATAAAAAAGATTATGTGTCAAGTAGAGAAAAAGAAATTAAATATGACCATTAAATTTAAAGATACTGAAAGTTAATTTTTAAAAGAGATTTCATTATCAAATATACAAATGGCATTTGTTGAATATGTCATATAGGAACTTATGTGAAGATTGAAATATACTATAAGAAATTTGCTTTCCTTGCTTCACTTATTTTATGGTTTTATAAATGAGAGGTAAAAATGGATTTTTATAGATTCAAAGCAAATAGAACTATTTTTATCAGAACCAAAAAGAATTCACTATTTCTAATGGTTCAAAGAAAAATAGATATATTTCAGCAATTCAATTGTAGGACATGAAACAAACATTATGTCCTTTGAAAATAACAAAATAGGAATGATAGCCTTAAGTTAAAAGAATCTAAGTCATTTTACTCGTATTTAGATGAGCATACAGATACAGGGGTTGGACAAAATTGGAAACTAGGTGTTTCTATTATTTTGTCCAATCTTTGTATATAAAACAAAATAAGGATGTGTGTGTGTAAAGAATCAGTATTTACCATTTTTTCTAATTAGATTAGAAAAAGTGAAACTGACAAACCATTATGCCATTTATAAATATCAGTGATATTTTTAACATTACAAATCTTAAAACAATAGATAGCTAAAATTCATAAAGAATGAATATGTAATAGTTATTAAACTTCCTATATGGATGACACTAAAATGGCATTAAAATACTAATATTCCAAGAAAAATTCACCCATTTCAAATATTAAAATTATAGCATTAAAATTTTAACAAGTTTAAAAGCAAGCAAAGCTAACTGAATTAAATTTTGTAATATATCTTAAAACATTTGTGTTCTTAAAAAATGATTTTATGTAATTCAATTTTTTTTAAATTAAGTTAGCAATATGAATAAAGTTTATATCAAAAATGCTAATAAGTATTTTGCAAACAAAAGTGTTTTTTTCTTTTTTGCTCTTGAAGAATTAGTGAACCCAAAGAAATTGTATTTCAAGCATTATCTTTACAAGGCAAAATATTTACATAATATTCATGACATATTTATTCAAGTCATAAAATTTACAATGCAAATATATTTGATAATTGAAATATTTCATGTTTGTTTTTTTAAATGATTTATAATAGAATGTAATAAGTTATTTTAAGAACTTATGACAAAAAGAATAAAAGATAGATAACAGCTGTTTTTCAGCGCCAAGTTGATAACATAATGGGATAGCCAAGATCATTTATCACTTAACATTAAACAATTGTTTGCAATAAAAGTTTATAAAATCAACATTAAATGATTTGTTATGAAAATGGAGAAAACTACTAAAACTCCAAAATTTGAACTGCTATTTTCGAATTTAGAAATGATAAAACAAAATATTTACTTAGTTAAATCTTCTTTTTTAATCCTTTCTTTATCCTTCCAAAAACAATTAAGCAGTGTCAATTTTGCATACTTAAAAATGTTTATAAAGTTTAATCTTTACTAATTCTAAAAATACTTTCCCTATGATTAAAAATAATATTTTCAGAAATATACTATTGCACCATGTGTTTTCAACAAATTTCACATGTGTAATAAATCATTTGTATATATTACTTTCATAGTATATCTGCTGTAAATTTGAATGCAACCTTTACATTTAATATTTTTCAATTACAGAAGAAATGAAAAATAAATGTTTAGAATATTAAAAAGCAATACAGATTTCAAAACCTTACATGTGAGAGAAAAGAAAAAAAAGATCCTATAAAATGCAGTAAAAAATCATTTTCTAAATGTTTTTCTTTTAAAGATTGAAATTTATAATTAGGAATTTAATAAGAAATATATCTAAAAATTGAACAATTCAAATTATTCTGCTAAAATCAAATATAATGACTGATAGTATACAAGTGTATGTGTGTGTGTGTGAGTAGCTCTTAACATTTTCAATATTTTAATTTTTAGGTGATTTCTTAAAAATTTGAGTTGTAATAAATTGTTAGAAAATACTTCTGAGAAAATATTTCTAAATGTCACCATTGAAATAATATATAATTAGAACTGAATATCTTATGAGTAAAATAAATAATCCAATCTGAGCAATGAAAAATTGGATGGATTGGTGACTTTTCTGTAAATAAGGTAAAAAATATATTTTAAAAATGAAGAGTAAAATTATTCAATTCTCTCCAAATCCAAAATGAATTACAAAGATGTTTGAAAGTTTAAACATTTATATCACTTTCATTTACTGAAATAAAAATGTAAGGTTCATATGATTTACATTATAGCACCAGTTTCTAATACATTTTGAATTATGTAACCACAGACTATATATATAAATTTTACAAATTCTAATTGGTATATCTCTGAACATAATATTCACTGACTCTCACACACTTTAAAGACTTCAAAAGAATGAAAATCACACTTTTATTTAATCACCATTTACAAAATTCATAAAGTTATGTATCATTCACTAATTAGCAACTATTCATGGAATCTTTACAGAAAAAAAAAATATTTGTATAAAAACATTTCTAATTATATATTTCATATTTTAATATCTTTAAATCTTACAATTTTCATTCATGGAATCATTTTTTAATAACTCATTCATCTTTTTTTAACTTCATATTATAACTTAGTGAAAATATTTCTATACATAATGAAAGCTTGAAGTAAAGGAATTTTGTTATTTAGAATATTTTCATTCCAAAACAATGAAATTTTAGATGGTATATAAAAAAAATTTTTTTTTTTAAATGCTATTATCTAATTCTGTGAGTTAAAATGAAAGTTACAATGAATATAAAGCTTTTTTCTTTCTTAAAGGCATTGGATGTGGCATTTGAATCCTAAACTTTTGATTGTTTTAATTTCCCTAAAAGTTGATAAAAATAAATTAAACATAAAATGCAAATATTGAAAGTGTTGCCTGAAAATGATAAAGCAGAAATGGCAGAATAAAAAGGAATAAGGAGGTTTAGAGTTTACATAAGCAAAGTTAATATAGAAATGGAATAGGAACAAAAGGTGCATAAATGGCATACCAGTGATGGAAATCAAATCACTTATTAAGCCATGAATATTAAATAGGGACTGAATGATAGAAAAACGGGATAAAGAATAAATTATTTGACAAGGCTTTTGCAAAAGGTTTCAGCATAGATTAAATATGATAAAAATTTGAATTTTTATCAACTTGGCTACTTCAAAAGCATTAGCCTGCTAAATGTTTGTCTAGGTTAAAAGCATTACTTCACTTTTAACATTGGACTATGTGTATCAATGGGTCCATAGACTGAGAATTTAATTTTAAACGTTCAATCTATGTGATTAATATTCACCACTAAATTAAGTGCATTGACAAGAAAGAGATTAGGTTGAAAAATATTTGTGTAAAATATTAGGCTATGGCCTTTTTGATGTACCTAGAATTATGAAAAGTAATAATTCTGTTGAGTGAAGAATAATGTATAATTATTTTTAAATGAAATATACAAGATTCTGTACATAGACAACTAATTGTTGAAGGATACTTAATATAAATTGATAGTAAAATGAATATTTTCTTACAATTGGAGGTACAGTTTGAACATGTTTGAACATCTTAAACAATAAATGAAAAATACTATTTGGTTTTGAAAGCCACAATGCTTTTTAAAGGTTGTATTGCAAATTAATGTTTTTAATCTTATAAATCTAGCCTCCACCCATAATTTCTATATAAGAAATATCTAAATATTTATTATTAGTTTTAGCAATTCAGGATAAACATTAAATTACTATTTTAGGTTTAAATTGTATCAACATTTAGCAAAACTTTTTTTCTGTCTTATGATCCAGTAACATCTCATCTATTATAATTTACTAATTTGGTAATAGCAGTTATATATAATCTGTTTTATAATAAAATATATTTTATATAGTTCATAAAACATGAAAAAAACTTTCATAAAACATATTCAAATAGTTATTCTCTATATTTTCTATAGCAGAGATTTGTGAAATGATTAAAAAATATTTTCAAGATAAATTTAAAACTATATTTTTGTAGTTGGTAGAATGGTTCACAACCTGTCAGGCTGTTCTGCCCAGCGGCAGCTTTCAACATGTACTTTGTCAGTCCACTAGGATTAGGAATCAAGGACACCCAGGGAGCACTCTCCTTTGCAGGTTGTAGGCTACATGGAAGATTACAAACAATTAGCAAGCCCCATCCCCACACGTTCATATCATAAACAAGAAAAACAGTTTGTATATAGTAGCATAGAGAAATACAGAGAAGCAGGATTTTTTGTTTCTCTCATCAGACCCACCAATAAATTGGAACATTTATTATCTTGTGAGTTGAGGAAAAATAAAACAAAAGGGATTTTTTTTAAAACTATATTGGTTATGTAGAGTATCAAAAACCTGCTTTCTGTACAATTCCATGCTTTTGCGGTTGAAGAACAAAAAATGTTTTTCTTACAGTACCTCCAGTTAGAATTGGAATCCCATGTCCTGCCTGAAGCTTCTCAGGGCAATGAAGTTTATGGTAATTTGTTCACATGGAAGTTTTGCCGAGCAAGAGCACGTCAGTTTTTACCATCTATTTCCCATCTGCCATTCTAAGAAAATCTAGACTTTTTTTTCCATTTATGCAAAAATTTGAACTCTCAGAGCATAACAAGAAACTAAATAAAATTTAGGACAATTTTCTTATTATAATCATAAAATCACAAGTAAGACTAGTATTTAAAATTAATTTATATCCATATAAATATATATATCTATATCTTAGTTGCATATTATTTCTAATGGCCTACTTATTTCTAAAGTTATGAATATTATATATAAGAAAAACAAACTAAATATTACAATGAGCGCAAATAATAAATAAATATATCCAATACTTCAATGAGTTATGTAATGCTAATTAAATAAAATTCTATTATATCTAATAATCTTGTTGACTAAAAGATGTATCCAATAAAAACAGAGATTGATCAGATTAAATCCAAACCAAAGCATCTGCCTCAATTTTAAAAACTACAAAAATTGGTTTATTAATTTTAGAGAATACATAAAATAATTTAGGGGGAAAAAGTAAACTTTTAAGAGGAAATGCTACAGTTAATTACATAATCTTTGAGCCAACAAATCAAATTATGGAACAGTGAATTGTTATTGAGATTTGTAGATTTATTAACAAATGTTTATTATTCAAAATACATTTAATCAACCCCTCCGCTGAAGCAACACAAAGTCAATTTTTAAGCAGGTTTGAATTCAGAGTTTTCCTTCTCCTAGACCGGTTGCCATATCAAGGTTAAAGAGCCCAGTCTTCCTTACTATTTGCCCATAGCTGGATGCATACCTTTTCCCAAGGGTATTAGTGTTATGTGAAATGCAAACAGCCTCATCCAGAAATTGAACTCGGGTTGCCATAATCCATTTCCTATGACTATTTTAAAATATACAATGAAATAGTTTTATAACCGCAATTTAAGTATCCTTAAAATTACATTAAATCTCTAAATATGCTATGCTCTGAGACGAGGACTACTCATATTTTTGAAGAGTATCATGTTAAAATTGATTCAAATTTCAATTAAGAAATTACTCTAAATTAACATGTACATTTCCAAGGCTAAATAAAATAATCAAATTTTCATATCATTTGCAATAAAAATTCTATAGGGCCAGAAATTATTCTTTTGAAACATGGTAATTAACATGTGAAGTCATCAAAATATTATGAAAGGGTGCATTATGTAATGTAGAAAACAACTGTGTGGTCTGTTGCGTTACAAAGAACTTTAAGGTGGAGTGCAAACTAAACGAGCCAAGAAAGGAACCAAATATATAACAGCACAATGCCAATAAAATAAAAATTACATTTCCTTTTTACTTTTGAATTTGACATAAAAATAAATTCAATGTGTGCACAAGAGTTGTATGAAAAATAAAGATTAAACTAAAAAGAACCAGCAGGCAACATGATGGTGCTGGAAATTTATATTTCAAAAATAGAAAATTTTCCTGAAACTCTCCAATAAGACATGTTGGGAATAGCAATCAACTCATAATGTACTAGAACAAAAAATGTTTATCTGTGTGCACACATTTTTGTGAATAGAGGAAATTATAAAAGGGAAAAATCTACTTACATTGCAACGTTTTAGAAATCTAATAATGACAATGGCAATTAAATGTGATGCAGTGGGATGGTAAAAAAAAAAAACTATAGCAAATTTATAAGATTTTCATCAAATGCTTAAGACTTTCTATATGAAAATTATGTTACAACTGAGAGGGTGAATATCTACACAGACATTAAAATTGAATGAATGGATGAAATAAAATTAAAAAATTAAAAAAAGAAATCAGCAAATAAACATTCATGCACACCATATATAGCAGAAGTTAAAAACAAAAGAACACCAATATATCCTATTTTTCTTCATTCACAGCCATTCAATAGTAAGCAACAAAAAACAAAAGAAAAACCTTCATATACTATTAAAAAATAATAATTACAATAAGAAAACATTTTCAAGACAAGACACATACCATATTTGCTGGTTTCCAATTTATAATAATTGTCCATAAATATTTTAAAAAATTACTATGAATTAACTAGTCATTAAGTTTTCAAAATTTCCCTATCAAATTATGATATTTTACAAAACTAAATGCCATATAGAACCAGCAATTATAGTACTTACAACTAAATCCTGAATTTAAAAACTTGCTTTTAAAAATATTTTAAAATTAAATTCAAATTCTCAGATAAAGAACTGAATAAGTTTTACAAAACAAATGGTGCCGTTACAAGTCACTAAAGATACTGCTACTAGGATGAACACTAAGCCCAATAGTAAAGACAGAAAACAAACAATTGCTTTTAAGTGGGATTGTGTTTTACTTCATAATGCTTTGATAGACTTCAATTTTAATGGCATAACTAAGAATGGCAGATGAAGAAAGTGGGAATGGCAAGGCATTTAACATGCTGAAATCTAATGGTTTGTCAGACATGGTTCAAGTTACAATTTTTTTATTCATATTTTTTTTTTTTCATAAAAAAAAGAAAAAAAAATGGAGGAAAAACTTAAATAAACAAAGTAAACAAAAAACATTGGCTCAAGCAAATACCTGTTTAAACTGAAAACATAAAAATCCCCCCTACCCCCCCGACTCCCAAGAAAAAGAAAAATATGCACTAACATATATTGACTTGGAATATTCAAGTCAATCAATAATATAAAGAGCTAGAAATGGATAAATGATTTGCTCAGTTGATACTCTTCTTTTAATAGGCAATAAACATCTCATTGGAATTTACCAGTTGAAAAAAAGACTAGTCCAAAAAGAGAAAGACTTTTCTTTACCTATTTCAAAATTTTTATTTTCACTATGTTCGTTAAAATGGTTAAGGTATTTTAACAACATATTCGGAAACATCAATTTATTCTTTTTTAAATATACTTTATAAAACTTTTCTATCTTTGCTTTGGCTTTTGTGGTATTCAGAATTTATCAAGTATAATTTATTAGATCCCCACTAGAACTTCAGTGTGTGAGGGATGAAATAAAAATACTGAAGGCATTTGGTTTTGCCTTGCAAATTATCAATCCAATCAAACTCTTTATGAACAGAACATAAATAAGCAGGGGGATTTTTTTTTATTAGAAAAAACAAAAAAAAAAACACAAAAAAAAAAAAAAAAAAAAAAACATAGAATAAAACTTCTTATTCCTGAAGTTGTTTATTTACCATAAATAGCCATCAATCATTTTTGTTCCCCATTTAAAGATTTGATTATGTATGAATCTAAGACAGGCTTAATAATAACAGACATAAACTTTTATTGCTTATCAATAAAAATTAACTTTATCAAATATAAAGTTTGTAAGCAATACATTTATTAAAAGATGATATAAACAATTCTAGAGAATATATAGTCATTTTTTTTCATACATGTCATGTGACTATTATAAACTGAGAAAGTGAATGTTTTATTCATACAATATTTTAGTTAATCCAAATGTCAAACTACATTATTATCAGAAATAATAAAGCTACCATTAATAAGAAAATGGGAATACATTTAATGCTACAACTTTAAAATTTCAAAAGAATTCTAACAAAATCATAGGTCATAGAATTTTTTGTTTTTTTTGTTTTATAATTCATAAATAAACTTAACAAAACTAATTACAAACTTAATGCTGTTTTAGATTTTTTTTTTTTAAATAAATTATTTTGATATTTTAAAACAAAAATAATATTTATTTTTACTAAATCTTCAGCTGAAATTAAAAACTGTAGTTTTTAATAATAAAAAAAATTCACTTTCATGACTGAAAAATAGTTTAACAAGGATGTGGAGTTATATTTTAGAAATGTCAAATATATTTCAACTAAACTCGTGATTAGTGAATAATGAATACGAATAATCTCGCTAAGAAATGGAATCATTTAACAATCTCAACTTGTAACAAAAAAGTTTATTTAAAGATTATATTAAATCACACTAGTATGAAGAGAAAAAAAAAATTCAACTCTGCTTAAGTGACTATTAAAGTTAATGTCTGCCATATTTTAGCGATTTCCTTTCCCCAATTTATTAAAATAAAGATTAACTTTGCACAAAACATAATATCAGAAACTTAGAAATATTCCTTATATTCATTTATGTCAAATTACATTAAAATAAGAATAAACACTCTAGAATATGCATACATTTCTTCCCTGATTAATAGATTTAACTGATAAAATAATTTTGTGCAAAATAACCAATTGATCATAGGTTATATACAGAAATAATGTGCAACACTGTAAATCAAACTGAATATTAAGTGAATTTCAGCAAAAGTCAGAGTGATATTTCCTCTTGAATGGCCAGTTTAAGGAAGGTGTGATCAGGATTAGTATTAAAATAAAACACCATAATACTGGCAATAGCTAATACAAATTGGTTTGTTCAAATAAAGTATTTGATAAAGGTTATTTCATATTCTAGTTTATTCTAAGTTTTATAAAACTTGGTTACATTTTGCCTCAGAGTAAACAAAATTTATTTCAAGTCTAAACTTTTTTTTTCACCAATTTAAAAATGAATGAAAATAATCCACACTTGATAATTTTCAATAAATGAAACAATTTTGTTGAAATGTAACATTTTAAATAATTAAGTTAAGATTAAAGAGCATTGAATAGAGAGCATTGAATAGAGAATAGTGCAAATGAACTAGTGTCAATAACACATTGTAGATGTGTTTGAACTGCTTGAAAAATAATTACATAGCAAATTCCTGAATGAGTGCACTATAAAATTGCCTTTAAGATTATCTTCTCTCTTTAATATTTTTTTTTTTTTTAGCATCAACTCTGAATCTCACTGAGAAGCTTACCCAATTCATTTTACACCGGAAGAAGTTTGATATCTGTCAAGACAGGTTTACTTGAGCCAAGTCTAACACAAATATTGGGGGTAAACCAGCCTTGTTGATTGCTGCTTTTGATTGAGAAGGATTTTTTTAAATACAAAAGTGTCATTTTATAGAAATATATATGTATATATATATGTGTGTGTGTGTGTGTGTATGCGTGCATACATATACATATATATAAACACACATACACACACACACACAAAGTTGATCATTTTTCTTTTTACAAAGGAACCACCCAAAAATAATACCATAACTTTAAAATCTAGCAGCAGTCAACATATGCCAACCCTAATACTGTGGTTGTGAATATATTTTCAAAAATAAGAAAAGTGTTTTCATATTGGTAAATATAAACATTTTGAATTCAAAATTTAGTAGATATTTAATAACAGCATGTAGCACTATCACATTTCAGTGATATTGAAGATTGCTGTACAAAGATCTACACCAAATACAATTGGACTGTTTCAAAATGCAATTACAAATACCAACACAAAAATCAGTTAAAAGAATTTGGATCTTACATTAAAAAAAAGTTTTAGAAAAAAAAAAAAAAAAAAATTTTTTTAATTTAAAAAAAAAAAAAAAAAAATTTTTTAAAAATCCCAAAAGGTAAAACTGAAAATTACTAAAATATCCATGCTATCTTTGAAAGATGTAGAAAGAAGCAAAAAAAAAAAAAAAAAAAAAAAAGGAAAAAAAAAATTTAAAAATATTTAATTTTATCGGAAGAAAAAAAAAAGAACGCTACTCTATAGAAAGAGGGGATTTGACTAACCCCACAGTGTGAGGGAGGCTAAAAGGCTGGTATGGGGAAGCACCAGATATGCACATAACACACTGATACTTACAAGGCTGGTATGTGAATGGCCGTGGATCACCAAGCTTACCAGAGCAGCTAACCACCAGATTCACGCTTACAGGCTTGGTGATATCCAAGTTGAAGTATTCCGGAATTACACAGATCAAATGTGTCTGTAAAAGTGACACTTCAAAGGTAAATACAAACTTGAAACTTGTATCAAATATTCAACCCTTTGTAAGAAATAGGAAGAAATTCTTGACAACTTCTCACAAAATACATTCCTTTTAATATACATAGCACTAAAGTGCTTAAAAAAATAAAAATAAAAGTATTTCAAATCATTTGACTTTAAAAAATAAAAAAAATGTTAAATTAAAAAAACAAAAATTTTTTCCATAAGTATCAAGTTGATACTATCAATTTTTTTTTAAATGGATTTAAAAGGACAATTTAAAAAGACATTCAAATTAAAACCTAACACTATATTTTTTACGTAAATATTTTTACAGACATTTTTCAAATTATATGAATCTCTTAAAACATTCTTTTATTAACTGTTAGTTACATTTTCCTTGGTAAATTTAGTGGTAACATAAAATGTTTACTTTAAGCAGTATACAGGATTGGAAAATAAAATTTTTTTAAAAAAATTAAAAAACTGAACCATTTTTTTAATTATTGCTACAAATTTTAATGAAACTTTGATGAAATACATAAGGGATTATTTTTCCTTTATTATTATTGTCAAAGTTATTCTGTAAGTCATTAGCAAAGGACTAATCACAAATTAGGATATGAAATTAAGAAAAAGAACATTTTAAGAAATTTCCTATTTTTTGGGGGTATTTCTGAGAATTCTAAGAAAATTATGACTTTTCACTACAACTAAGGGAACTTTGACAACAATAAAAAAAATAAAAATAATCACCTCCTATGTGTGTCTAAAGCCATTGAAGTTTCATTCCAATGTGTGGCAAAAAAAAAAAAAAATTCAATTTTTTCATTTTTTTTTTCTTTCTTTTTTGTCCAATACTTGTAGATAAATAAATTCACAACTTTCTAGAAATTCTAGGTCCACAAGTATGACAAAACTTTCAAAGATATCAAATGAAATTCAAACTTCAAAATTAAGATATCTACATATCACACATACCAAATAGAATAACTTTCAAGTTGTACTAGGAGTAAAAGTTGTTTTTTTTTTTAAATCATTTTTAAAATCTACAAATTTTGGATGCGAATTCATAATTTTATGAGAATTAAACGAAAACTTGATATTATTGTTAGTATTAATTGTAGTAATAACAAGTCATTCGCAGTGAAAATTGGTCAGCAAATAAATGTTAAATCCAAACTAGTTTTGTCTGCCCTTAGTCTGCTTGAAAGCAGGTATACTAGGTTAACCAGGTGTGAGAGACTTGTCCAAGCTCTTTACCAGTTGTGAAAACTATGCAAGGCTTGAAATCTATTGCCAAATTGCAAAGCCAAGCAATAATCAAACTGGCCACCTGCAACAAAAAAATAAATAAATAAATAAAAAATTGAAAAAAAAAAAAAATACTCTTACTTGTTGGCATTTGTCATTTGAGTTTGTTGACACAATATTTGTCAACACCACAATTTTTTTTCTCCAACTAAAACTTATTTTTAGTGGACTTTATTTAAATCATTTACTGACAATATCTCTTCAGAATTACAAAAAAAAAAACATGAAGAAAAAAAATTGACATGATTTTCTATATTATATAACAAGTAATTCTTCAAGGACAATTAAATTTAGGGAATATACTATCAAGTATCAGAATTTTAGGAAAAAAATACCAGTAACAAGAGAGTAGCACAATTTATAATTCCCACAAAGAGTAAATATTGGAGGATCCATGTATGCAAAAATTAAATTTTGTCATATTCAGGTATTAAATATTTTTTGAATGTGAATTATATAAAGTATTTTCATATAATAATAAAAGAATATTAGAGCATATATTTTAAAGATATTTAAATAATTAACTGATTATCCAAACAAATGCCAATATACAAACTACCAGATGTAGTGTAATGGTTAGAGGCACAGTGAAATCAGTGAGCTGAATTTAAATTCTGGTTAAGGCTGTTAATATTTACTTCACACTCTTCGCTCTTGGAAAAGGTAGGAATCCATCTCTTTTCCTCTCAGATGCGGGTAAAATAGTAGGGCAGATTTGTTTTTCTAGCCTGTATGCTAACCAGTCTAGGACAATGACATGTCATAGGCTAGCATGGCGATATTACTCGTCATGTCTTACAGAATTTGGGGAAGGCAAGAGTCGTTCAGTGGACAGAAAAAGGCTGTTGGAAGATGGAATATTTCAGAAATATCTTCATCTACTCCTTAAAAAGAAAAATCTTTTTATTTAATACAATTGGGGAATTTTTAAAACTGTCAACAAAGACCTAAGATCAATAAGGAGGGAAAATTATTTTTAAAAAGGAGTAGTCATCAACATTGGATGAAAACATTACGAAATGAAAGCTACTAATAACGTTCCTCCCCTTGATAGTATAAATCAAAAATTACTTTTTCTGGCAAATTATTTTTGTAAAGCACCTCAAAGTATTTTTCTTTTAATTACAAAAAAGAAAAAGGCCAGTATTTTTACAATATAATGCTGTAAGAAATGCATGTTAATGTCATAAGTTAAAGAAATATATCTTCAAAGTCAAAAAGAATATTAAAATTATAAATGTTTATATATATATATATATATATATATATATATATATATATATATATATATGAACAAGTTATGTGTTCAATTAAATAAAAAAACTTTTCAATTTAATTTTTCATGGTTAAAAAATACAGGTGGATGAATGTCAGAAAAAAAGAAAAATAGGCTGATTCATCAAATATTGAACATAATTGAAAAAAAAAAAAAAAAAATTTAAGTGGACTTTATCAAAAAGCTTAAAAATTGTTCAGCTAATGTTACAATAAAATGTTAAATGAAAAAAAATGTATAAGAGAAAGGAATTAAATAACAAAAGTTTTTTTTAATGGTTTTCTTATAAAAGCTATACACAAAACTATTGCTCATATATATGAAAATAATGAAATTACAAATAAATAACAGTTCACTTATCTATAAAAATCATTAGGTAATTTTTTGAAACTATCCCATGACTGTGATGATAAACACTATTTGTTAGTACATATAATACAAATTGCATGCTGATCATGCATATTAACAATTGATGGAAGTTATTTTTGATGTTAGAAATTTGCATATATATATGTATATATCATTGATATTATTTCCCTAGATTTTTAAAATGTAGGAGTACTGAACATTAGGTTTTTTTTTTCCTACTGATTTCCATTAACTACTAAAATTTTTCAAACAATTATCAAGTTCTACATACTGTAAATTTTTAGAAATATCAATCTTTTCAAATGACATCTAATTCATGAATTTATTCCCCCCCCCCCCCCCCACCAATAGAATTTTTGTTTTTTGCTATTCTTATCTCAATGAGCATACCTATAAAGGTACTTGGGTCAGAAAAATAGCAGAAAGCTAAGGTTATACAAACTTATTTTCAAAGCTAAAAAATATTAGAGGACCAGCAAAACCACAGTGCTAAAAATTTCTACAGACTGTGCCTCCAGTAATAACTACACACAAAAATGTGTGTGTGTGTGTGTGTGTGTGAATTAATTGAACAAAGCTTATATATGCATTTAAAACAAGTGAAAATATCTACAAGACAGTACATAAAAGGAAAAAAAAAATTTCATCAATTCTAGTAGCACAAAAAATATTTACTGAGTTAGTATTATGGTTGATTAATATACACTATGGTTGAAGATATTACTATCTAAGTAAAGTTATAAACTACTTTGAAATTAAATTTGGCCAATAATTATTATATGATACATATGAAAACAATTGTTATTCATATCAATGTATTGTAAATTATTGAAGGAATTATCAACAATATATATAAATTTATATAGAGTTGTTATATAATGGTGAAAGTTGTTTTATATGAATTGGCATCAAATATAGGGAATAAATCATGTATGTTAAACAAGTACAGAACCATATAAAAATAACAAAGTTAATTACTCTTGTGTTTAAAAGAGAGCCATGGTAATTAATAAAAGTAGCAACAGTATAAAGTAGTTAAAATTAATGATTTTATGCAAAGAATTTATAATGAATTAGTAAACTGTATTATATATACATTTTTTAAATGGAAGTATGGTAGACTTACAGGTTGGAAATAATCTTTTTCAATGTCAGCTTCTTTTTCCCATATCACCTTATTCTCTTCACTGGTTTCTCTAAAGAATACTTTAGTACCTTTCATGAAATTTTTTCCAATAATGAACAGGTCCTTTCCTCCTTTAACAGAGCATGCAGTCAGACTTAGCCGAGACACTTCAGGCTGTCCAACAGGCTGAGCTAAAAACAGAATCAGAAAAGAATTATATCAATTCAAAAGGAATAGAGGATACAACCAATTATTTCAAGCAAGTTGATATTTTACCAAACTATTAAAAGTTTATATCACTATTTATCAAGACTGTTTTATGAACTAAAAACATTTATTACTTAGTAGTATGCAGCCCATTTATTAATTTTATAAGAAAAATTTGAGAACGTTGGCTGGAATGACTATATATATATATATATATATTAAATAAGTAGAAAAAAATGTATAAATAAGTAGAAAAAAATGTATAAATAAGAAGGAAAAAAATGTATAAATAAGTAGAAAAACATACTGCAAACAATTGGTGATGAAGTCACTTGGAGAATTTGTTGCACACCATCAGGACGATTAAAAATGACACGGAAGACCATTCTGGCACGAGTGCTTCGCTTTTTTGTCTTGGCTACACCTATTCTTTGTTCAACATCAGCATTTCTGAGTTTCAGAATTCCTACACAGTCAATACTGAAATTCATAATGATAATTACAATGGATAATAAAATGGACACTGACATAATGAAAATCCACTTCCCAATAACAGAGTACAGAAAATATCGACAAATTAACAGGACAGAGACTGAACAGGAAAGTGTGAAATACTTCAAGTGAGCAAAAAAATTTTTTTAAATTAGATGGTATTATCTAAAATATCTTAATCCACTTATGAAAAGCAATCATGGGATAAATTTAAAGAAATTCAAGTTGAAGTGTTTATGTATTCATAGATAATTGAATTGGATGACAGAATTGGTTGTATAGTAGTTTATTCTGTGAAGAAGTAAACTTTTTACCAATGTCTAGTTATGCACAGGAAGGGAATAATTTAGTGTGCTACTATAAGACACACCTCATATTTAGTCATGCATATGTAAAGTTTATTAGTATGAATGCACATATGTAGGGGTAAAGTTTTTGTTGTTGTTTTAGAGTGTATGTTCATTAGGTTAAGCTATTTATACAAAGTTCCTCTATCTGGATGGTGTTTTTATGGTTCAGTCCAATTTAATTTGGAGTGGGCCTTGTTTGGTTATTTTCTTTTCCTAATGCGGGTCTTGTGATGTTGAGGGTTAGTGATTTTGTCCCTGACACTATTTTCATTTCTGGTTTGGTTTGTTTTGTTTTATGGCATATCAACCTCAGTGGGTCATTTAATGACGATAAAGTTTTGAAATAAATTAATTCTTAATGGATACTCATTTTTTTATTTTTTTATTTTTTAATACATTTTTCTATTTAACCCATAGATGGGACCCTAACAGATACTACCACTCCGGGACAGAGTGGACCAGGGAGCAATGGTGATGAAGGGGTGCTCCACATTCGTCAAACCTCCAAAACTGGAACCTCACCATCAGATAGAGCTTAACGTAATTCCCAGGACATGAAGACCCTCAGTCACTGCCTTCTAGCACCAATATGATAAAAAGGGTTGGGGCAATCATATAGTTGCTAGGGTTTGTCGTGACCAGCCAATTGATCGCCTGTCTAGCCCAAGAAAGGTTCAAAGTGGAGTATTGCAAGTCGTAGATTGCTTATCCACCAGAGTTCCATCCTTAAGCATCACGGGTCACCACCCAGGGCCAACAGGTGGTCCCATTGCGGGAGATTTTGCCCCTCTGCAAAGGTACATTCTAACGCCCCAGCCGACAGGGTGGTTTCATTTACGTTTCTGGAATAACAAAGTAAACTTTCTTTGTCATAGAAGAGTTTTCTTGCAACACAATATATGCAGATTTTAAGGATTTGAAACTACATTTGTAATATACAAATTCCTTTAAAATTATTTTAATTGTACAGAACAAGATAAATTTTCTTCCTAGGTTTAAAGTTTATATTATAATGTTCAGTCATTTTCTCAGAGTTGATAAATTTGCAATATGGCATAACTAAAATAGATTATTTTAATTCTATATTTTGAAAAGTTGTTTATAATAAAAGTTACCAAAGGAAGATCCAATATCAAACAGATGTAATATATGAGAAAAACTGTGAAAACATAACATTCCTGTAAAGAAAACTTCCTAAATTGTTAATAATATTCTAAATCTAAAGCTGTAACAATTTACTAGCAAGTAATGTTGTATAAAAAAAAAACAAAAAAGAAATATTCCAATTTTCTAATCATTCAAAGAGAAATAAATTTATTAAAAGTAAAATGTTAAAGTTAAACTACCTTGCCATCAAATCATTTGTTGAACTTAACTCTATTTCAATTGTAGTTGTACTGTCAATATCTCGTTCAGTGCAAGGTGTAGAATTCTTTCCAGAAACTTTACATGCTTGATAAAAAGGATGAGGTTTTACTTTCCCAGTGTCAGTACCAACAAAAACTTGAAGCAATGCAGTTTGAACTGGTCCAAAAAGCTGAAAAATTATAAAAAACAAACAATCTTGTCTTAACATTTTATAAGAATTATTTAGTTCAATGTGCCAGATTGATGATCCCTGGTTTAAAATATCAAATCATTTTAATTAACCATCAAAATTTACCAAAAAAAAAACAAAAACAAAAGCTTACAAAGCTTGAAATTGGATTTTACATTTGAAAAAAAAAATACATTAAAATAATCCTTTTTCCCTTCTATTGTAAAATTATTAAATCTTTATGAAATTTCAGTAATGTAATAAAAAGCTAAAAACATAAAATACAATATATAGCATCTTACCTGTACTACAGGATAACCTTGCTGAGTTTGGTCTTTAACAGCCCCTCGGCTACCTTCAGTCATGTAACGGGCTCGGTGCTGTTCCTCAGGTTGTTCAAGGATACGTAGTTCAAACCCATGAGACTTTATAGGGAACTGTGTACTCAGACTGGGTTCCTTTGTTTTCCTTTGTGCAGATCTTCCATTAGAATTAGCCTTTTGTCCAACATCAGTATGTTTAAGGATTGGACTAACAGTAGAAACTCTAAAAAATAAAAAAAAAATGCATATGTTAATCTATAGTTAACATTTTGACTAATAGCCCATCAAATATTTAGTTGGGTATTCAAAAAGAAAACAAATGCGCACACACACACACGCACACACACAGAGATAGATAAAGAAGATTGATAAGTAGAAAAGGACAAATTCAACATTCTTTATAACAATTAAAATATTGTTTCCACATGCATCATAATCTAATTATTTTTAGACTTTTAATGAACTTAATTACGGCATTGATTTTTTTAAAAGAAATTATGAAAAATGCAAGATTTTTATTAGGATAGGGTGTTAAATTTGAGGAAAATGAAAAAGTGTTAGAAGTTAAATCATTTCTCTACAGATTGCATCATGAAAATAAATTAGATATTAAAAGAAATTGTTAAAACATGATAAGTGAAAAGTCAAATGATTTTAAAATGAAAAGGTTAATCTGTTGATGAATATAATATTTTATTTAATACAAGGAAAATGATGAAAGTAGTGATGTATTAGACAAGTCTTTAACAAATACTGCATGCTATATCAATTCTCAACATTATAACAAAGAATAAAGTTAATTTAACTACAACTAAAAAATAAATATGAAAGAAAAAATGATAAAAAAACCAAACCCTTGTATAATTGTATTAATTAAAAAGGATTAACTATATAATTTTGTTCCCCATTGATTATGGTTATTTCAAATTTTCAATCACTTAGAACATATTGTATGTTACAATTAGAACATGCTTCACAATACTAAAAAGGAAACAGGAATGATTTTCACTGAATAAAGTTGAAAAGAGTAAAACTAAAAATGAGAACAGATTTTTTTAAAAAAGATAAGTAATTTATAGAAGTTTTAAATGTTCCCTTGTAACAAATTTTGATAAATTTAGTGATTTCAAATTTGAAAATACATCACAAGCAGACAGTGATTAAAAATATGGATTCTTAATTATTTTTTTTTATGCATAGCAAATGTAAAAAAAATACAGCTAATTCTCTGCTGTCCATTCTCTAAGAAAATTTGTTTTACAAAATTTGAATTATTTAAAATTCAAAACAACTTATAGTGGCAAACTGATTTTTGAAAAGCAATTCACAATTTTTTTCTCCTGCTGGCTCTGAATAAAAAAAATAAAAGAGAAAAAAAGAGAGAAAAAAAAAAAAGAAAAAAAAAAAAGAAAGACAGGCTAGAAACTTAAAAATTTTTTTTTTTTTCTAAAACTTGCATCATTTTAAAAATATTCTTTAAAAAATTGATAGGAATAGGATATTATTTAGAAGAAATAATTAATGAAACTGAAAATTTCTATATTTTTCTTTCTTGTAAATCTTGACTTAAAAAAAACTTAACTGAATTAATAAAAACGTTTTTAAAACAAATCATAGAAAATTAAAATATTTTATCAAACACTATTGGAAGTGTTCTCATAGTTTAATGTTTAAGCTGCTAGCCTTTCATGCCATATATGGGATTTCAAATGACACAAGTTCTTAATTGTTCATTTTATATAAATTGATTCATTTCAGTGACATATCTGGATGAACAGACAAAAAAAATTATTAACCATGGCTTGTGTGTGTGTTTAAAGATACATCTTCTTAAAATTTAAAATGTTCTTTAATTCTATTTCAAACATTGATTCAAAAGTATAAAATTTACAAAAATCTTAAGATAAATTCAGAAATGTTTAGCAAAACCTTTTTAAAGAAATAAAAAGATATACAAATCTTTTTTCTCCAAAAGAAACTTTATGAAAAATCTTTTTTCACATTTGATTTTACTGCTGTAATGAAATAGATAGCTGGAAAGGATAGTATTAGTGGACATAAAATCGAATAAAGAAAAGACAGGAAACTAAAAAATATAAATAAAATCATATTTCAATTATTAGTTAAATTTTAAAAAAAGGCAAAAATAGGATAATCTTAAAATATTGTCAACTGAAAATTTTCCATGTTTTCAATAGAGGAGGTTGTCAAAAATGCTTTCAGAATTCAATGAAACATTTGCAATCAAATGCATGACTAACAATACATTCAAGACTACACTTGGAGTTCTTAGATAACATTTATTTAAATATTGTTGATATTTTTTGCTTGTTTCACTCCTGCATGAGAACAAAAATAGGAAATAAACTCTATAGTAGCTACAAAACTATATTAGACTATATTCCAAAGCAAACTGGCTGAAGTGCATAAAATTATATAATTCATCCAGGTAAAAAGCACGGTAACGGTAAACTGAAACCAACATTTTTTAAACCTTATTTTTCCAATGCAGGTAACATTGAGGAATGAGAAAAGTTTTAGTAAACAGACCAGGCTTTAGCTCATTTACCAAAAAGTTATTGTTCCCCAATGATACCTGCATTGGAAAAAAAGTTTAGTTTTGGGTTACCTTTACTATGCTTTTTACCTGGACTAAACAGCAATATATGAAAAACATTCTACAGAGTGTTATACAAAAGCATCAAACAGAAAACATTATTATAAATGTTCAAATTTATTTTCATCAAATACAAATTAAGGACATTAGAAAATACATTAGAAATTAACTAATTATTTTTTATTATTTACTAAGCCTCATAAAATATTTTATGTTAACAGACAGTCCTAATCATTTTTCCCAATATTTTAACAAATGCTAAAACTAGAAAAATCACAGAAAGTAAAAATATTGATCATTCAGAGAAAAATTAGATGAAAATATTTGATCCTAGGAAAATATATAGAAATAGTGTCTGAACATTTTTTTAAATTTGTACTTCCAATTAAAGCTATTTGTTTTTAAAAAAAATGTTATTCCAGTTTCATTTTTGTTTTGCACTATATTTCAACTCTTCAGCCTTTTTCAATTTTAACATATTTACAATTTTGTTCTATTATCTAATGCTGTTTTTTGGGTAACCTCAATTACAACCCTCCTGAATTTTTATCTTTCTTGACAAAGAAATTGCTTCTGGTATATTTTGCACTCTTCCAGGGAATTGGATTTTTTTTTTGACATCAAGAAAATTCCATAAAGAGTGAAATAAATGGTAATCCATAAAAGGTAGAATAAATGGTGCAATAATTGATAAATACAACAAATGATTGAATTCTTCCTATCCAAGGTGTAAATAATTGTTATCTGTTCAAAATAGGGTCTAGCATATTACACTTGTATTCCACATAAAATATTCATTTTTCATCACCAGTTACAATTTGTTTTAAAAACAACACATTTTAATCATATTTTGATTATGAATCCCACAAAGAAATACAGTCCTTTTTGTTTGTTTCCTTTTTCCTTTTGTAGAAGCCACATATCAAAGCAACCAACATAAAAACCAAGATGGTGCTAATGATTTTCAAACAATGTTTTCTTGACTCTCATATAATTTCATCTTTTCAAAGGTTTCATTATTCACGGTATCTTCTTCATAAACAACACAATTTGGTTTGTTTTTGTCCCATTTCTAACATTTAAAAAATAAATGAATAAATAAAGTATATGCTAATTATTTTATTCTATCTTCAATACTAGAATTAAAATATATATATATAAAAAACAAAAAACAATGATATGACATCTAATCAAAATTAATCTTCTTGAATGATTTTAGTTAAAATTAAACAATCCTAGTGCTATCTAACAACACAAAACAATTTTTTTTTTTAAATCCTTATTTTCTAAGAATTTTTTCTCAAGTAAATGAAATATTCAAGGCTGTATATTTTTACTTATGATAAAAAATATTAGTTTTTGACTTAAAAATTAAAAAATAATTTATCTCCTGTAATATCAAAGGGGAGTAGGATAAAACCTATTTACTTACTTACACCCCATTTTTTAGCTAGTAAAACAAAGTTAGCCTTTAGCGGAAGAAAGGGAAGAGGAGAAAAAAGAGAAAGGGGGGGACTTGTGAACTTATACTAAGTTAAAACTTTTTTTTCATTGAGAAGGAAATTTCAAATGATCAAAACTCTACACAAGTAGAAACAGCAGTCACATAGCTCTGAGGCAATAAAAACGGAGAAGTCAAACTGTGATAAAATGAGCGAGTTGCCCCAGAAACCATGGGTAGCAGCATGGTGAATGTAAAGCAAAGCAGATGAACCCAAAATGGGCCAAAGGCATCCTTTAATAGATACTTGTGGAAACTACTGCTACTCATCTCAAAGGGTGACCTCTATTGATAAGTTAACAAAACAGCCAATGAAACACAGACATAACCAAACCAAACTAAACCTACCGGCTGCATCACTGTTCACACAGCTAAACAAGGGGAACATTCTGCTGAGTTTTGGTCCCAGTGTTTGAAAAATCAGCTACAAAGTCCAAACCCCAAACAAACCTACTTAGAGGCAAAAGTTCAACCATAGCAACTTTTAATATTAGGACACTAAAAATAATAAGTCAGTTACCCAAGTTAATAGCATCTGCAGTTGATAAAAATATAGACATCATATGCATGCAAGAACATAGGTATTACCACAGTGAATTAGAACTAAAATATCAGGAAACGGGTAATGAATGGACTTTTGTATTGGCATTTACATGGAAAAACTGTCAATGCCACCATAGGAAGTGTAGGAATGCCTCTCAGGCCTTGTGCTTTAAAATCACTAAACAGCAGAGACAATCCAATTAAGAATCATGAGTTTTATTGAATGTGTCTTGCAACTCACATCACTATTACCATTACTGAAATGCATTATCCACTACTTGTTTGATCTCAAACATTTAGCAAATATCAATGAATGTCAAAAATTTCATTTTAGATATGAGGTAACAACAAAACAAAATTATGATTCATTAGTAAGAAGGTTCAACCATTACTGTCAAGACCACCAATGCCTTGGAGGTATTATTTTCAAAGCAACTCTCATGAATATAATATGCTGACTTGACAAACATGCATAACCAATGGTGCTGACTGTGGGAAAATAGCGTTTTCTAGGGGTAAAAAAAAAACTTGATCTATCCAAGGGTCTTATTTGGGCTACCTGTATCTGCTATAATTTTGGGAAAAATAAGTAGGAAGTTTTACTTTTGGAGTGTCCCACATCTACTACATAAATGACAATGAAAATAAAATAGAGGTAGTGGGGAGCACTACCTCTATTTTATTTTCATTCTCTTTCATCCCAATGAAAATGGTAGGGTCTATTTTATCTGAGACAAGTGTATTAATATATATATATATAGATATAGATAGATAGATAGATAGATAGATAGATAGATATCATTAACTGCTGAAAATAGATTTTTTCAATGAATTTAGCATCTATGAAGACCATGTTACGCAATAGAAAATAAACCAGATTAATTTTCCCTATGGATATTCATAGTTTATCAATATGATATTCCTTCACAGGTTCAAATAGTTTTGAATAATATTCTGATGACAAGTATTTGTAATGTCATGTTCATTTAGACAACAGAATGGAGGTAATTCTATCTTCATCTCTCATAAGCTACCCCTTGTAAAATGTTTGTAAAAATACCTAATTTTTAATACCTTTTTAAAATAATTCTTAAATATATTTTAACTATCTTTCTGCAAAAGTGGTATTACAATGAAATAAATGAATGAGGTTAGTGGGATGATTGTTAGAAATGTTAAGTTGGTTATTATAACAGCATAATTGTTTAGTTTGTTTTTATTTAGTACCATATTTTAACAACTGAATGATAATCAAAATTAGTGTTGAAAGATTAAATGTTATCAGAGAAAATAATATTACAACAAATAATGTTCATTGAAAAAAGAAGTGTAATTATTTCACAAAGAGGAAGATGAAGATGTACATAACATTAAAAAGGAACCAGAATTATTCCCTATGACTGTTGGTGGTGATATATCTAGAAATGAATACAATTTTATTTCATGCCATTTATTAGCCCTTTAAAGCCTGGCTGTTGGGAGTCAGTAGCAACAATAAATAGACCAACTTTTATTATATAAGCATCATATATAAGTAATGTATGTCTTAATTTCTTTTACTGACAATCACTTTGCTAAAACTTGCAATATAATATATATATATTTTTTTTTTAATAATAATAAGACCATTGAAATGGTAAAATACACCCCCATGTGTGTATACATATATACACATTCTACTGGTTTTAATCAAAATGAATAACTTTATACATACAATATTAAAACCACATTTAATCACTACAGACTCTATAATAATATAGACAATCCTCATCATTGTCATAAACCTTTAAAACAATAGCACAAAGTGGATTTCTAACAATGTTTATATTTTGATCCTTTGAAAAAAATGCAACTTTCGAATTTCAAACCAGCGTTCTTCGACCGCGGACCTATAATCAACCATTTATCGTGAAAAAACACACACGTGTAATCGACTGCCATTAATCAATATCTTGAGTAATCCAGTGGATTTAACCCTGAAGATCCTTATGGTGAAACTCGAGTAGGTTATTAACGTGTACCTTTATCATAATAAATTTGCTCTACTAACGTATTGAGCACTTTATATTTGTTATATCGCTGTCTTATCATTGTGAAACTTGAATCATCTAACCACTGTGACCATTTTCACCGGAAATCACCTTTTCCACAAATACCATATATATATATATATATATATATATATATATATATATATATATATATATATATATATATATAGAGAGAGAGAGAGAGAGAGAGAGAGAGAGAGAGAGAGACAAAAATTGCCAAATTCTGTGATTAATCATGAATTTTCCCCTCTTTACTGCCAAAAATAGTTTGTTAGTACATAAAATTACTTAAGCTAAACCAAAACCTTTCCTAAATACAACAGCCAATGCTGAAATAAGTCATTTTTTTCATCCCTACCAACTAATTCTACTACTAAACAACAGAAAATTTCCCAATTCATAATAAACAGATTCAACTGTGTGCCAAAACTTGTTAAAGTTTTAAGTTTTAAAAAATTGGTGCTTAATTATAAAATTCCATTTTTAATCATTGAGGTGATTTCCATTCATAACTATGCGAACATATTGTAGCGGAGATTGAACTCACAACCTCTAGATCACAAGTGGTGGTATTGCTGTCACCCCCCCCACCACCACCACCACCACCTGTTGACTGAAATAGTTCGGCCGCTGAGAAAAATAAATGCTGAGACAAGTTCTCTGGGGGGGGGGGATGTCTTTTTCAGTGGAGAGATTGGGCTGTGCAACCCGATAAAGTTCTATTCTCGTTATAAGCTATTTCAGCATTGGATAATGACAAACAAGTCTAAGGTGTGCCCTGTGTTTGAGACGTTTGTGAACAGAAAGGGCTAGACATCAGCACCATCCTCTCCCCCAGTCAATTTGAAAGTCAGAACTGGATCAACATACCATCGTACACAGAAGGTTGGCCATTTATATCAGAGGTAGACCCGGTGACTTCTCAAAGAAAGTCAGAAATGAATCAACATGCCGTCACACACAAAGAAGTTGCATGGGCCGGAGACCGGTGGGCATTGGCAATGGGCTGTAGACTGGAGGAAATTTGTGTTGACTTCACATTCTGCCTGTCACTTTCCCCCTCTCTATGTATATCTTGATTACCTCCTCATTATATATGTTAGTTTCTCTGTGATTGATTAGAGAGTGTTAAATATATTTGTATGTTAAGTTTCAGAAGCAGCTAGTTTGTAGCTTCTTAAGAATCAGGTCCATTTAAATTTAAATTAGATCAAATGTTCCCTTTCTCAGAAATCTTATAAAATGATTTTAATGTTGTTTTTTTTTTAAATTCTCTGGACTTTTTTTTTTTTTCAAATTCGCTTTGCAACTCACTTTTCCCTAATCCCAATTATCTACCCAGAGCTCAATAGATGACCAAACAGGCTACATTTTGTCTAGTGTGTGCGAATGTATATATATAAATTAAATATTAAAGAGGATAGATAAGGTTATATATATATATATATATATATATATATATATATATATATATATATATATACCTTATCTGTCCTCTTTAAAAGAATAACTTTTAAAACATTTCATTTTATTAATTAAAGTATTTAAACACAAAATGGTTATCTTTATCAATTTCAACCCCATTAGTAAATACAATGAATGATAATAATTGCAACTTAAATATTAAAGAATCTTTCTTTACATATGAATTTAATATTCCTATTAGATTAAATTCCTAAAAATCATTAACTACAAATAGATGATTATAATTATCTCTATTAAGAAAAGGAGAATATAATTAACAGTTTACAGACCAAATGAAAAAAGAAAAAGGGCATTATAATATTTAACAATTTTTTGCTGAGTAGTTATTTTTCTAAGCATAATTTTAAGTGATATTTTAGAATTCATAATCAATGAAGGTACTTTTTGTTTTCAGTTAATAAAAATATTTAAATTTTGCTTACAAAAATAACAACTCAGTAAACACTGATTAAACATTATAATGCTCATTTCAATTTTTGTTCAATAAATAATTTTTCACTTATATCAGTTGGTAAGTAGGCAACAAAAATAAAATAGAAATAAGACAGACGCTGATTAAATCCTATAATAACAAAAGGAATTTATTATTTTTAAAGTTTATCAACATAAAAACAATGACAGTTAAATTGTCTAGGGAAAAGAGTTTTTAAGAAAACAAACCTATACATTAATTTCAAATCTTATTCTAATTTGGTCAGTGACTCAGAGTTTTAAGAAAGGTCATCTTACTGACCTTTTTTTTTATGAGTGGAAGAGAACCCATTTCTTTTCAGGAGAGTGCTCTCCCTTTGTTTAGTTACAATTCATATTTTGATATCTTCTCTTTGATGGCTTGAACAAGAGTTAAATTTATAGACGATTTAAACTTATGAAAAGGAATATTGTAGTGTTCCTTTTCATAACTTCTAGGTTTCACAGATTTCTATGTCTATATCGTTCTATGTCTATATCGTTCTATGTCTATATCGTTCTATGTCTATATCGTTCTATGTCTATATCGTTCTATGTCTATATCGTTCTATGTCTATATCGTTCTATGTCTATATCGTTCTATGTCTATATAGTTCTATGTCTATATAGTTCTATGTCTATATCGTTCTATGTCTATATAGTTCTATGTCTATATCGTTCTTATATCATAACCAATATTTAGGTGCATTCAAGCTCAAATTATGTTCTTAATATTAAAAGGAAGAAAACGGATTCACTGTAACAGTAAATTGTCAACTATATCCTCTTTTCTCAATAGATTCTCCATACAAATATATAGTACTACACATTTCAAGATTTATTTTCAATTATATGAATAAAAAAATATGGAGAAGTGCACATGATTATACAGAAACTATAGAAATATTAAATAATATTTTATATATATATATATATATATATATATATATATATATATATATACACACATATATAACAAACTTCTGGAAGAGAAAAACAAGTTATACCAAAAATGTCTTGGCGCATCTGTTAAAGACCGTGAACCCTCACGACAGGCATTCAGAAGTGCACGATCGACACTCCAACAGAGCCTAAGAAGGATGAAAAACCAGGTGGTTACACATATCAGAGAGGATAGCAAGGACATGAAAACTCTCTACCATCTAATCAGACAGGCAAATCGAAGGACAGGTCTCTTCTCCATAAGAGTACTGAGGGCATCATGAACCGATGGACAGAGCACTTTACAGACCTCTTTCACAACCCCTCAATCGACGACAGCCTCATCAACAGCCTGCCTCAAAGGGAAACTATCCACGAGATGATGGATCACCCCACTATCGGTGAGATCCGTGTAATAATCGAGGAAAAAAATACCAGAAAGGCACCCGGCCTTGATGGCATCCCTGTTGAGGCTCTCCGCTACGGTGGTGACAAGATCGCTGTGGAGGTCCATCATTTCATCTCCGATGTATGGCTGAGTGCTCCTGTACCTCAGGACTGGATCGATGCAATCTTGGTCTCACTATACAAGGGCAAAGGTGCGGTCAGTATGTGGCAATTACCGGGGCATAAGCCTACACGAGGCAATGGGCAAGCTCTTTGCTAAGCTCCTGCTCAACCGACTCACTAGGTGGATCTGTCCCGTGGCCATCCCAGAATGCCAAAACAGCTTCAGACCTGGTCGTGGAACGATGGACATGATCTTTTCCGCGCGGCAACTTCAGGAGAAATGCATCAAACAGCAGATAGCACTCTACCAGGTCTTCGTGAACCTAACGAAAGCCTTTGACACAGTGAATAGAACCGCACTATGGATTATTCTCAGGAAACTCGGATGCCCACCAGGATTTTTTCAGAAGTTTGAACAACTCCATCAGGGCATGAAGGCACGCTTTCACTTTAATGGGTCCCTCTTGGAGCCAATACCCATCGACAACGGTGTTAAGCAGGGTAATATCCCTGCACCAACACTGTTCTCTATTTACTTTGCGATAACTATCCTACGCCTTCCAGAACTGTGATACTAGTGTCCTTATACGATTCCATACCACTGGCAAGGTTTTCAATCTTGCCTGTATCAAGGCCAGGACAAAGACCTTCCAGACCCTCGTCCTTGAGCTGCTCTATGCTGACGATGCAGATCTCGTTGCCCACACTGAGGAAGACCTGCTGGAAATAATGAATCTCTTCTCTGAAGCATATACTCACCATCAGTCAGGAGAAAACGAACGTGATGCTCACTCCACCACACAGACAAAGGTATGTGGAGCCCAACATCTACGTTAAGGGAACCAGACTGAAGGTAGTTGATTCGTTTGTCTATCTTGGCAGCACACTCTCCAGGTGTGGAACCCTCGACTGAAGTTTCCCTAAGGATCAAGAGAGCAAGCAGGGCGTTCGGTGACCTCGAAAAACGTGTATGGTCGGATAGAGGTATTACCATCAGGACAAAGCTCAGTGTGTACGAATCATGTGTCTTATCTATACTCCTGTACTCCTCGGAAACGTGGACTACATATCATCGACACATCAAAGCCTTGGAGAGATTTCATCAGACATGTCTCAGAAAGATAGTAAACGCAGGCTGGCAATCCCTCATGTCAGACGCTGAAGTCCTGCAACAAGTCAATACGTCCAGCATAAAAATGCGCATTATACGTAACCAGATGCGCTGAGCATCTTGCCCGAATGCAAGACGGCAGACGCCCGAATGCAATTGTTCTACGGAGAACTGCAATGTGGGAAGTGTCCTAGGCACAAGCCCAAAAAGTGTTTTAGGGATGCTATCAAAAACAACATCAAAACTCTTGAGTGGGAGAGGATAGCTACGAAGCGTGCAGTATGGAGAAAACTTGTCTATGATAGCTGCAAGGGGTTTGGGGTAAAACGGCTCGAACACTCCATCCTGAAGCGGTCTCTACGCAAATGGCACACGACGAACGTCATCGATACATTTCCTACATTTAAGCTGGACTATATATGTGACATGTGTGGCAGGGCCTGCCTGTCAAAGACTGGGTTTCTCAGTCACGTACAGTAGCACACATGAGGGAACCGGGGAAGAGGTTCATATGTATGACAGTGAATAAAAACAAAGCTGAACGCCTGGGCACTTCGTGCTCACAGCCGAACTTGTAGAAATGGCCTTATTCTGTGAAGAAGTGGCAATCACCATATATATATATATAAGTATTAAGCTGCAATTTTCAATATTAAATATTCAATATTATTTTTGACACCAATTGTATCAGAGGCAGTAACATTTTTGTTGTTTGATAGTTCAATATAAGGAATTTTTCTTTTGGCTGCTCATTGACTAATTCAATGTTAATGAATAGAAAATAATTTGCCTATTCTACAAGGAATAAAAAAAAAGGGTTAAAATGAAGCAAATAAAAAGTATGACCTTATAAGCCATTCTATGGTATTAGACAAAAATCCGTATGAATCTGAATAAGTATAAAGAATTCTCCAAAAGTAAAACTTCCCATCTACAACATCATTGGACAGAGCTAGTTTTCAGCTATAAATACTTTTTTTTTTTTTTTTTTTTTTACATAGTCACCTTAATTGGCTATGTGCTTTTGCCAACAATGATCAATAGTCTTGCATGCTACATTCGTAAAAAGGTTGCTCTGAAAATTATGCCTCCTATTTTATTATTATATCCTACAATATCAAAAGTGGATGTTAGTGCTATAGCAGTAAATACTCAACTTTCCAGCCAATAACACATTTAAAAAGATTTTTTTTTAAATTAATTTATTTAATTTTATTTTTTGCATTGAATCAGCAGCTGAATGCCCAGCAAAATGGCGTATGATATGAATGGAGATGTTTGTGACTGAATATGTGGAAAAAAATTTCACCTATTTATATTTATAGACTCTTAATAAATATTAACAGGGATTAAACTGGATGCAAATACAGGCAGTGAGTAATGTAGCATGAATGACAAACCATGTTTAACATGTCAACTCACAAAATAAAAAAATGCTCAATATCCGCTCAATATACAGGAATCAAGCTGATAAAAGTTAATAAGGAAAACATTTTTCTTGCAACAATGTTGTAATTGTTAATGTGGAAAAGTGGATGGCGTCAACTGGAGAAGTCTTTTACAAGTTTGGTATGCAGGTTCTTATTCCTCATTAGCAAAAATGCATTGCGAGTGGGAATGATATGGAAAACTTGTCAACAATTTATTTTACTCTATAAAAATATAATTTTATAAACATTTCAAGACCATCCAGAAGGAATCAATAAACTGGAGACATTATTTTCAGAGCACATTTTATAAAAATCATTTTCTGAGTAATATCACTTTTGAAAACAAATTATTTACTTAAGTCAACATAAATCTATTGACAATGTTCACAAATAGTTAAGAAATCTTCCCACTAATTCTTTGTATCTTGTTACAACTAAAGTCTAAGCCAAGATGAAATATCAAAACAAACATAAAAATGAACTACAGAAAGACTTTGCAAAGCAATGAACAGAAAGACTTTGCAAAGCAATGAACAGAAAGACTCAATTTTGAAAGATTCTTTCAGAACTGTTGAATTATAAAATAAACCTGTTATAAGACAAACATGAGAGATTCATTTAAACAGCTGAGAGCATAAAAATACTTTTTTTAAATTATCATAAGCAGCTATTAAAAAAAAAAAAAAAAACTATCTTAAAGTTATATATTGAGCCATGCTTTAAAATATATCACAAAATATTCAATACTTGATTAATAACTAAGAAACCTAAAATACTGATTTTAGTTTTACAGAAAGCAAAATGCAATGGATGTTTTAAAAACACTAAAACTAAGGTATTTATATATCTGAAATTAAAACATAACCAATCCCAGAATGTTTTGTTATACAGAATATCGCTTAAATGTATCCACATTTAAAATTAAAAAAAAACTTTCGAAGAAATTTAAATATTTAAAGATCACTACTTAAAAAGGAAAAAAAAAAAAAAAAAAAAAAAAAAGAAAAAGATTTTTTTCAAATCTTTATTTAAAAAATTTTTTTTTCTAAAATAAAAAGATACAAAATAGATAGTAAAATATTCAAATTACCTTTCTTATAAGCACAAGTGATTTATTATCTTTTTTATTAGACATGTGGCACTATTCAAGTTTGGATTTGATATTACTACCAACAGTATTCATCAACTGAATTGTGAAATAGGACAATAATAATATAAATTACCTCTATTGATACTTACTTGGCATTCTTTAGCTCAGTGTTTGTTACTGATGTGGCAAATGACTGCGTACCAAATGTGAATTGAGCCCCAGAAGTTTGAGGCTCAATCTTTGAAAAAGCAAAATCTGCTGCTGACATAGCAGTAATTCGATCAACATCCAAGGTTTCACTCTCCGATGAGTGTGTAGCTCTGAGACTGGAAGGTGCATCAGAATTCTTATCAGGTTTATGAGCTTTACATGGCAATTCATCAACAGCACTTTCATCTAACACCCCCCACAAGCCATTTGCACTAGTCGTGTTGGGAGTCAAAGGGTTGCCCTCTAATGTCTCCAAGTTGAGATTCTCTGAACGTTGGATCAGCGATGCCTGTGTGTCTGCATCAATAATGAGATTATTAGGTGAAGATGGAGAATCAATGGGTGGTGTTCCAGGACTGGATAATGAACTGACACTGGTCTTCTCATAATCTCTCAAATTTATTATCACCACAGTATCTGGAGCATTTTTAAAATCACTTGAAGATTGTTGCAAGTTGGCATCAAGGTTATCCATAGTTGACATGTAAACATCATTGGATCCTCCTAGAAGGCTATCAACCTGACTTTGCAGCGTGTTCTGTGGTAGAATATCATTGGTGGCAACTGTTCCCAATAACGAATCATTCACATCTGATATAGTCTGGAAACTCTGCAATCCATTTGACTGAGTGAAAGGAAATGCAGAATCTGAACCAGACACTGTAATAAATTCAGGAGTTGCTACCAATCCTGATGGCACTGGATTTGCCTGGTTTCCTAGTGAGTCTGAAAAATTCAAATACAAACTAATAATTTATCAAACAATCAGAAACATAAAAACTGGCTACAAAATTTCGGGGGGTGGGGGGTTCTTGTTTATATGCCATGAAATTATTTCTCACGCTAAGGGATAATTTTTAAATATCTTACCTGATGATTCAGATACAGAACTTTTATTAATAGCTTGTTCAAAATTCAGACCATCAGATATAAATGGCAGATGACAATCTGTTAAGAAAAAGAAAAATACAACATGAAGAACAATTCAATACCATTTGATTGATTTTTACTAACTTGAATTCTATTAATACCAACAGAATTTTTTGATTACCATATGAATCTATAATACCAAAGAAATATTCAACAATATTTATTATATAGAATTATTTTGACAATTATATAATTAGTATTTCAAAGCAAAAACAAACATAATGAATTTTTAAATATTTATTGAAATATTACAGAAAATGTTACCAAAACATCATAAAAAAGGTCATTTGTAGCCTGTAACTTAAATAAAAATACCAGTTTAGTTAAAAGAAAATTTAATTTTTCAACAAGTTATTTTCAATGTTTCACATAAACTTTAAATTTATTTAAAGGTTTAAGTAATCTTTAAATCTTTATGTTTGTACTATCATATACAATAATATTGTGTCTTTTTACTTTATACAATGCTCTTTAACCCTTTTACAACCAATTTTTCATTTTTTTTTTAAGTTTTGATAAATGAAAACATCAAATGTCTAATCTCTAAAATGCATGAAAAATCCAATATATAAGTAAAAAAGTACAACAGACTCCCCCCCCCCGGCTTTGAATATGCAACATTAATGCTTTGAGTATGACATTTTACAGGTTAAAATGACAACTGGGATATTTCTTAACATCAAAACAATTTGAGTATGAAAGAATTTCTACATTATATTTTCTTTAAATCTTTTTTTTTCCAATTTCTAATAATTGTTTTTTTTTAAAAGATCATTGATAAATATGACCATAAAGAAAAGAAAATAATACTTGTTAATTACAGAAATAACGCTGTTGCTTCTTGGTAGCAAACAAATAACATATAGCCAAGATTAAATATCATTACTTTTTACTTAGAAGTGAAATTAAGTTTTTCTAGATTTCTAAAATTCTATCACTTATCAATTGTCAGATATGTGAGAGCCAGTTTTTATTACTGACCACTATTAGAAAAAAAGGACATTTGAACATTCTTCCTATTTCTAACTTGTCTATACTTCAAAATTCTTTTTTGCTTGGAGGTCATAACATTAAAAAGAAAACCTAAGCCGATCTGGTCATCCCCTCACCCCACTAAGAAAGGATGTATCCAAGTATAAACTGTACATGTGGTCAGTAATGGGCTCCACATAAGTGTTAAAAGTAATGCCTATTTGTTCAACTTCTGTCCATGCTTTAATTTAAATTAAACATTTAGTATCTAACAGATATGTTGAAAAAGGACACAGGTATGTTGAAAAAGAACACAGGTATGTCGAAAAAGGACACAGGTATGTCGAAAAAGTCCATATACATTTTCAAATAGATTGTGTTGTTATACATCAACTGTCACACAATATAAACAAATTTGAGTCAAAATATTTTTTTTTTCAACTGGGCTTTATTACTTCTTTTATGCATACTAGCAAATATATGCACCCTCCGTAGGGTGCATGTATTTAAATTTTAATGTAATAGAATATTCTATTAAATTAGAAAGGCTAATGAAACTAAATAAGAATGCAGATAAAAAGATTTGAAACAGAGGGAGGTATTAAAAAAAATAGAACAACTGAAACTTACTCTTCTATCACTCCCATCTTTCATTGCTAAATTTTCCTAATTTGACTATTTAGTTAAAATAGGAAGTAAAGAATAAAATTACAGTTATTTTTTCTTGTTAATGGATTCCTTTTAAGGTTTATTCTGGAGATTTTATTCATTAACATAAAACCAAACAATTAGAAATTTTTTTTAAATCAAATTTTTAATATCAGTATGCAAATTAGCCTTCCTGTTCACACTGTAAACTGCTTTTTAAAATACAATTGCATGTTATTAGTACGTAGATATGATAATGTAAAACAATTTTATTGATAATTGAGGTTTAAATAAAAATATAAAATCATGGAGAATGTGACGTAAATAACTAAGGGAATTGAGACTTGAGTAGTAATAGTTTCGGTTACAGACAAACAAACAATCTCCATTATAATAAGAGATATTTTATAATGAACATATACATTAACTTTTTATACTAATATGTATTTTAGAAAACTAATACAAATAGATTTATGATTGAATTATGAGCCAAATCTATTATTTTGTATGAAGGATCATTTTTTTTCCCCTGGCTAAAATGTATACAGATCTATATACACTAAAATGTATACAGTCTATATACACTAAAGATATATACAGATCTATATACACTAAATGTATACAGATCTATATACACTAAATGTATACACACTAAAATGCTATATACACTAATACACTAAAATGTATACAGATCTATATACACTAAAATGTATACAGATCTATATACACTAAAATGTATACAGATCTATATACACTAAAATGTATACAGATCTATATACACTAAAATGTATACAGATCTATATACACTAAAATGTATACAGATCTATATACACTAAAATGTATACAGATCTATATACACTAAAATGTATACAGATCTATATAAACTAAAATGTATACAGATCTATATACACTAAAAATGTATACAGATCTATTATACACTAAAACTGTATACAGATCTATATACACTAAAATGTATACAGATCTATATACACTAAAATGTATACAGATCTATATACACTAAAAATGTATACAGATCTATATACACTAACAGATGTATACAGATCTATATACACTAAAATGTATACAGATCTATATACACTAAAATGTATACAGATGTATACAGATCTATAACACTACAGATCTATATCTAAAATATGATCAAATAACCAATAGGATTTTTGAATCTGCCAGAAAATGTTTAAAAATGTGGACAATATCAAGCATAAAAGCATCAATGACCTACTACCTGATATAAAAAAATGATCTAAATAATCTATCAGGGTAATCCTTCATAATAAAACTACACACTCACAGGCCCATCTGAGAAATATATACCCAAAACACATACAACACCCCATTCACTTCTAGTAAAAAATATAAGGAAGAAACCAGCTAGCTTCCGTCTAAAAGATCAGACTTGAACAAAGCAAGATCGACAAAATCAGGAATGGTAATTCATTCATAAAAGGAAATGAAACTACATCTAAAATGAGGTAAAAAAAAAAATAGTAAGATGAATAAAGTTGATACTAGTTTGTCAAAAAGTGAATGCAGATGCAAAATGTAATATCTTAATACCATATAAGAACCAACACAGAAAACTATTTGTGCCTATCCAAACTTTCCATATCAAGAGTGAATATAAAGTCAATTCCCTAATGAAAGGTATTAAAATGTGCAAAATTTTTTTAAATTCACACAAAAAAAAGGTGAATTATAAAATTTCATGATTGAGTAAAAAAAGGGTTTAAATTTTTTTATTTTTAAAGTCAATAGGTTTTTTTTTTCTTTTTTCTTTTTTTCCAGGTGTTAATTTAAATAATTCTTTAAAAAATTAATATATAAAAGTATCATTTTTACACTAAAACAAGATGGTGCTTTTTCCTAAATAGAAGATTCATTTTGGAATTTTTTTTTTTCAAAATGCTCCTTACATTTTTACTAGGAATGTGATCACTAAACCCCTCCCCACTAAGTTTTATTATATGTAAAAGATTGATTTTGTAATTTAAATATAACAACATTGAATAAATAAATATGACTAAAATAGTGAAAAAAAAAATTATTAGGTGCAATCATTTCCTATGAATTTTCTTAAATGATTTTTCAAAAGATGATATTTTTGCTATGGAAATTGGTTTGCATTATAACTGACTAATTAACAAGTTTTGATTATAATAGATGAAAAATGTTTTATTTATTTCTTTTTTTTTAAACAGAAGTTTGGGATGGTTTCTTTCTAACACAAGAACATTTTTTATGGACAATTTCATGTCAAATCATCCAGAAAAAATGAAAATTGTCACCAACCCCCTTCAATTTTTCTGAAATTTTGTACGTGTGGACTGAGCAAAAAACAAACTGTTTTTGGTATAAATAATGTTCAATAGATATGAAATAATAGAAAAAATATTTTTCATAGATGCAGTGCCACATCGAGATATTGATCTTGTAATGAAAAAATCAGAAATCCTCAATAACTTAATATTGGTTGACTTTCAGACTTTGTCGATATCATTTTTGGATTCCTTGGCCAAAAATACTTTTATAGACCAATTTATAGTAGTGGGGAAGCTCTAGAACTCATTTTACAGATAAAAATAGATTACAAAAAGTCACTATTTTTCGCAACCCCCCTCAAATTTGGAGAGCTAAAAATCAACTCCGCCAATTCTTGGAATTGGAAGCTCAAATTTTGGGGATTATCTAACTTTAATATAGTCCACGCCTGTACAAAATTTCAGAAAAATTGAAGGGGGTGGATGATTTCACATGGAATTACCCTTATTTATATTTTAAAGAAAAAAGTTTCTGGAGAAAAAAAAAGAAAAGATCATCTTTATTTGTTATACCCTCCAGATAATTTTGTTTTTATTTTCTTCTGAAAGTTCCCACAAGAACATAAAACTTTACAACTAAATTCTCTAAACTGAATAAGTGTGTGTGAATATTTATGTTGAGATTTAAAAAGAAAAAATACTAATTGTCTTATAAACACCAGATGTAAATTATAAGGAAAAAAAAAAAAAAAAAAAAAAAAAACTTAAAAACAAAAATGAAAATACTTGTCCGAAAACTGAACATGCCTCCTGTTTTCATTAGCTTATAAAATCAAATCTCTTATATAAAAATATATAGATCATTAGATTATTTAAAAATACAATTATGCTATTTAAATAAAGATCTATGTTGATGATAATAATGGATGTAAAACTTATGAGGATTATTTTTTAGCAACTAAATCTAAGCCAACTATACTTATAAGTCTGCAATAATAAAGAACTTAAAAATATAAACAAATATATACAAAACATTTTATTTTCTAAATCTGAGAATACCATAAAAATTAAAACTGAGAAATGGGAATGAAATTGAAATGTGAAATTGAAAAGTAAGATAGCTTTGTCATCAAACAGAAAATATGTTTACAGAATTACTCAAGTTCCTTTATCTCTTGTAGTTTCTTGACTAAAAGATCAAGAAAATCTCACAATATTTTAAGTCATAACTTTAATACCATAAATGATCTATTAATGAAATTATTTTTGGCTCAATAGAATGGCTATTTTTTTTTTTTTTTAATATACAAAATAACTTCTGAAATGCAGAGTTACAAATAAATAAATTTATTTCCATCATAACAGTTGTCGTCATAGAAAGTGAACTGGACTACATGAGTTCAAATTCTGTATGAGGCTGCTTGCATTTCAGTGCTAATATCTCTGGGACAGGTACAAATCTAAATATTCTCCCTTCAGCTATGTATAAATAGTAGTGCAGACTGAGCTCTTTAACTTTGGGATGGCATCCATCTAACAGGAAAACTGAATTTAAACCAGACCTGGAGAGATGGCTATTTTATTTACATAAAATTAGGATAGTGATTTTTAGACAAGCTATTCTTGCATTAATCCTTGTTCAGTCTATAAACTCAAAAATACATTTTTCATTTATCCTTTTAGCTACTTTGAATTGGCGGAAAAAATTGCTATTTCTTCGATTGCAAGATGATCCATAAAATTTTTGAATAAAATCTCCAAGACTAGGGAATTTATATCTGTATATTTTTTGCCAAATATGAAATTACAAATAGAACATGCCTACTGCTATCATGTCTGTCTTCATATCCCTTTAAACTTAATTGTTAACAAACCATTTTTTTACCATAATCAACAAAGGTTTAAACAAATTCTGATAAAAAGTATTTTTATAACTTATTTAACAATATCAGAATAGTACCTTTCTCAAAGAAAAATGTTATTTAGAATATTCAAGAAATTCTTTAATACCACAGCAATTCATATTTTCAAAAAACCATATGTGCTTACTTGAATTACACTTTTATAAGTCAATAAAATTAACTTTCATTTTAACTATTAACATATTTCTAAAGATTTTAAGTAATCGGCTGGGGGAAAGTCAATGATAGTACTGCAAACAAAAATTTGCACAAGCTTTCTCTAGATCCTACAAATTAAAATTTATATATATATATATATATATATATATATATATATATAAAAAGACAAGCTATTTCTTTAACCACCAAATGCTCAAAGATTGAAGTTTTTCCTAGACAGTCTAACTCTTCTAAGTATAGAATAACTAAAATTAGGCAAATTTCCCTTTAACTTTTATAGAAATTATGGCTCATACCTTATGCTAAAAAAGAAAAAAAAAGATCTGTATACTTAGAGATAAATTATATAAACAAATGTTTGATATATTTTCCAATCCCCCAGACTGAAATACACATTGACTAGAATAGTTCTTAAAATGACACTTAAACCCTATGACAATCTCAAAATATACACAAGAATTCCCTATTTACTTAAAATGACAGATTGACACAAAGCAACATTAGGATTTTAAAATCCTGTAAAAGTCAGCCATAAAGAAATTATCTACAAAATCTTATTTGCCATATCATAATAGATTGGTTAAGAACATTTTTTTAAATCTCTTTCACATAGATTATTATAAATTAAGTATAACCAAAATTTCTTCTTTTTTTTTTGCACCACATGAGTTAAAATTCAACTTGAAAATAAAAAAAAGAATGAAATGTCATTTATGTAATATGAATAGGAAGGATTAAAAAAAAAACAATCACATGTAAAAATTATTTGTTTATAGTCTTTAAAAGAGGAAAGTTTTGCAAATTAAAATCTGTATCTGTCAAAATGGCACATTTTTGCAGTTTTTTCTGCCTTGAAGATGTGCTCTTTTTGATGTGATTTATTTCATAGTTATAATTTAAAAATTCATAGAATGCCTTTTTTTATATATGGAAGTTGAGGTTCTGTTCTTAAGGGGGATTAAAAACAAGTGAAAATTTACATTTTTTTTTAAATTCTAAATTTTGGCCATACCACTAATAAATCAAAGTACAAATAAAAAGACATCTTACTGAAATAATAATATAAGGAAATTAATTAGTGATAAGATGTAATTATACAAATAAGGTTTACTTTATGGCACATTACCATCTCAATGGCCTATTCAGTAGCATTTGACATTGTATGTACAAAAGTTTCTGAAGGTTTTATTTTCTTGTTACTGACAATTATAATAATAATATAAATGCTATCAAATAGTTTAATCTAAAAATAAATGGTAAACTAAAATCTGTAAAATAACCAATGGTGGAATCAAGTGAGAAAAGCAAAAAGATTCAAAACCAAACATTGAACATACCTGAATTATCACCATTGGAAGCTCTCATGATAGATATACTAGAATATCTGAAAAGAAATAAGAAATAGAGAAAAGATGAAATACAAATCTAGCATAAAAATTACTTTTTAAACTATAAAAGTCAATACAAACAATAAAATACAACAATGAAATTTAATAAAAATCATTTAAATGGTTCAAAGGTTAAAAAAAAAGTAATAATTTGTTGAATAGTATAATTCTCAAGCTGTTCTCATTGGCTGTCTGTGTCTTGGAATATCTTCTTTCAGTTAATTTGCTCTCTTAAGAGCCTCTTGTAATGCTAATTCTCTTTCTGCTGAACTTAGACCCATGGATTGAACTGACAACTTCCAGAATAGATTCCAACTAGAACCTCTTAAATAAAGGCTCTCTCACCCATTATCTCAGGAGACAATTTGGAAACTTTTTTTTCTTTTTTCTCATGAGCTTTTAAACTAATGCTCTTTTTTTAAATCAGTTATTACTCGCTATATCTTTTAAACAGCTCTCATATTATGTTCATCTATATACTACACAGAAAATAAAAACAAAGAGCATACATGCCCTGGTTGAAGACTCAGGTAAAAATGATATAAGAAAAAAAAAAAAAAAAAGAAAAAAAAGAAAAAAAAAAAAAAGAAAGATATTTCAAGTCAAGAAGAGCAAAATGAGAACAGTCTAACACCCTGGGTAAAAATTCTCTGAAGGTTACTGACTCCAAGAAAAGATACCTAAAGAAAAATGGAAGATACAGCAGCTGAAATGTAAGTATAACTAACAACCAAGATGGGGACAAGAGTCCAAATTATGTAAATAAAGTTGGTAGAGTGGTCTATTATCAGTATCAGTTGGACAGCGAGGGTGTCTATCCACTTTTCACTTTTCACTAGAGCAGGGAGATTGTTTTGCATCTAAAATGGGAAAGCACAACTACCACCAGATCCCCAATTTACCACACAAGTCAGATTAGCCAGGTGTGCTACACATGCACCAAGTTAGTGAGGACCAGTATTGAGCCCAGACACCTCACATTGTTGTATCCTCTCCCTAACCAGACATAATGCTTACATGTACTTCTCTTTTCACATAATACCCACATACATCACACAATTTAACATATATATATATTTATATATATATAATTTATTAATTATATATACACACACACACAATGCTATACAAACATATACACACAAACTACACACACGTATATACTATAACATCACCACAACACTACACACACACACGTGTATAATGCTATACACACACACAACACACATAATAATACAACACACACACACGTGTAATATGCTTAACAACACACACATGTATAATGCTACAACACACACACTTATAATGCTATAAATAACACACACACACACACACACACACACACACACATGTATATTATAAATACACACACACACACACCACACACACATAATGCTACACACACATGTAATAATTATCATACACACACACACGTGTAAAATGCTATCATTACACACACATACCTATACATACACACACTGTATAATGCTATACTACACCATACGGTATAATGCTATAACATCACACATACGTACTATACAAAACACACTCACACAGTTATATATAGCTATACTAACAACTACACACACCACGTATATACACACACACTATAGCTATACATACCCAACACTACACAACACACGTATATATAGCTATACATACACAACACACTACACACACAGTTATATACTTATACAACCACACGTATATATAGCTATACATACATACATACACACACGTATATAGCTATACATACAACACACACACACCGTTACTACTACATACACACACACACACACGTATATAGTATAACAACCACACACACACACGTATATAGCTATACATACACACACGTAATACATACACACACACGTATATAGCTATACATACACACACACACACGTATATAGCTATACATACACACACTACACTATAGTATACATACATACACACACACCACTATAGCTATACATACATCACACACACCCACTATAGCTATACATCATACCATACACCACTATATATACATACACCATATGCTATACATACACACACACCACTAATAGCTATACATACAACACCACACCACATAGCTATACATACACACACACACTATAGCTATACATACACACACACCACTATAGCTATACATATACACACCACCATATAGCTATATATCATACACACACAACACTATACATATATAATAGCTATACATACACACACACACACACACACTATAGCTATACATACACACACACAACACACAACCTACTATACACACTACATACATATACATCAACATAATATATGAATTTGATATATTGAAAAAACAATGAAATGTTTAAAATGCTTGGGATCATCAGGGAATGTGCTAGAGAAGGCCCCGAAACGGCTGCACATTCTCTCCTGATGATCCAAGCATTGTAAACATTATAATATTATATATATATATATAAATATATATTTATATATATATACACACACATACCCACATCATGCTATAATAAATAATAACACACACACACACAATATAAATGCTATACATACATGCAACAATATAATGCTATTGTATACACACTAATATACTTATATACATACACACATAAACTAATGCTTATATACATAAACACATTTGCTACAGCAAAATACATAATGCTATACATGAGACACAGCATAATGCTATATATAATATACACACATATTTACATGTAATATATACACATTTAAACGTCCACGTACAAATTTAATGCTATAATATATTATATTTATACATATAATACATATACACATTTAATGCCCTTTTCTATATACATAATAATACACACATCTTAACGGTAAATATAACATATTATAACAAACATTTAACACTATAATCATATACACACTCACATTTAACACTATATACATACCACTCACATTTATAGTATACACATATGAGCATATACAACCCACATTTAATGCTAAATTACACATATAGGCCTATACACACTACATTTTAATGCTTTAATACACATATAGGCATATAACACTCCACTATAACCAACTATAGGCATTACTCAACATTGTATATACACATATAGGCATATACACATCACATTAATGGCTATAGGTTACACATTAGGCATATACACACTCACATTTAATGCTATACTACAACATATCGGCATATACACACTCACATTTAAATGCTAGAATACACATAATAGCCATATACACACATCACATTTTAATGCTATATATACATATGGCATATACAACACACATTTATCTATACTACATATAGGCATATACACACTCACATTTAATGCTATAATACACATATAGGATATACACATCACATTTAAGTTATATACACATCATAGGCATATAACACATCACATTTATATAACACATATAGGCATATAACACATCACATTTAATGCTATATCACATATAGGCATATACACCTCACATTTAATGCTATAATTACACATATAGGCATATACACACTCACATTAATGCTATATACACATATAGGCATATACAACTCACATTTAATGCTATATAACATATAGGCATATACACACTCACATTTAATGCTATATACACATATAGGCATTACACATCACATTTAATGGCTATATACACATATAGGCATATACACCACTCATATTTGAATGCTATACGGTACACATATAGGCTATACACACTCACATTTATAGCTATATTACAATATAGACATGCATATACACATTATACACACTATTTATGGGATAATACACACAATATTGACATCATATAGGATATACACACATTTTAAGGTTATAATACATATACACACATATTTAAGGTTATATAACATATAGGACAATACACACATTATATACTTATATATACATGTGTTTAGGTTTTATATATTATATATTGCAATATACACACTATATTATCATATATAGGTAAGGCATATACACACATATCTCAGTTATATAACACACATAAGGTTATATACACACATATGCATATACACACATTCATAAAGTTATATACAACATATGCATATACACACATATCTAAAGTTATATACACATATATGCATATACACATATACAATAGCATATACACACATTTTAGGTTATATATGCATATACACAATCTAGGTTATTAGCATATACAATATTAACACTATTACACACAAATACATATATACATAACTATATATATATATATATATATATATATATATATATATATATATATATATAGTCATTATGCTCGTAAAGATAACTTAAGTAACTATACAAACAAGTCTTTAGCATTTTTATATATCAAAACTAACTTTTTTTATCCAGAACTTCACCATATTTCAATATATCAGTTTGTTAGTGTATCCTTTATACACAATCAGATATTAAGTGTCTGAGGCAAATCATATAAAACTATACCACATATGCTGGAGATAGCTAAATTATTAGAATTATTTTTTGTCATTAGATCATGTACTGTGGGGGAATTGCCAATAATTAGTCATTGAAAAAACAAAAAAAATAGATACAATAAACAAACACATAACATTATTACTTGAAACATTCAATTATCTTTTTCAGTGTTCTGTGATTAGAAATTTTGTAAAATCCTGATTTATATATTGGAAAATAGCAATTTTAATTAGATTTAAAAATCATTAATTAATAATTACTTCAACATGTTTCCCCTCACTTCTTCCAAACTTAAAAACAAATACCATAGCAGTTTTAAGCAGTATTGACTGGTTTCAAATTTACAGTCAACTAATAAAGAGAAACTTTAATCTTATAATTCTAATGCATTTCTTATTTGAAATATTTAAAATATCAACTTTTGTCATATTGCAGTTGCAACTAACATTTAAACTTGAGAAACCAAAATAACTTGGACACAATATAAAATTGCAAACTTGAGTTTCCAAATTGAATGCTAAATTTATCATCTATATAGTATAAATACCATAGCATCTACCGACCTAAAATGTAAGGCATGTGCAATCATAGAGAAAGAGATGAATGATATTTATATATCCATAAGAGAAGGTGGGGGGAGATAAACAATACATCTACATTCTTATGTTTCCCACTCAAGAGAACACCATTATGTTAAAGTTGTGCAATCCAATAAAGAAAATCAGGTCACTAGAAGAAGAACTTTTACAAAAAACATTATCACAAAGTTATAAATAAAATATCATTTTTAGTAGTTTTATTTCTTCAATTTATTTTGTGTGTGTGTGTGTATATATATATATATATATATATATATATATATATATATATATATATAAAAGAGAGAGAGAGAGAGAGAGATGGTCATATTTGCTTTATAATGCTACCACACAAATATATTTGTTTAGATCTTAAAAAGGTAAAAATGATGAAAATACTCAAAACAATTAAACTAATTTAACAATTATTTACATCAATTAGATAATTATAATTTGTGAACAATAGGAATTATAATTGAAATAATAAACTTGTCTATATAAAAATATTGATTCATTTTTTAAAAAAGGCAGGTATTTTAACTGTTAAACTCAGACTTAATTTCCTTGGATATCTAAGATCAGATAGTACAGCAAAAATAAAAAAATCTCTAAAAAGACACAGTAAAATCGTCTCCATGCATCCCAGTGTTTTTCCTTTTTCTTCCCTCACCATTTCAGGCTAACTGTAAATATATTTCAATAGTTTCTTAGAAACGAATTACACAGGATATGTTACAAGGTAGGAGTTAGACGGCTTTAGCTGGCACCCAGAAATTTTCTCTGGGACTCATTCAAAGCAAATATGTTTTTCCCAAGATACACTAAATCAAAAAGTTATCAGCATCACTGAATATTGAATAAAAAAATAATAAAATAAAAACAAGAAAATTAATCCAATGAAACCACTACACGTAGTAAATAATTTTGGCTTGTATTTTTTATTGAAGAAAGTTATATTTTTTGCTAAAAATACAAAAAACCATTAACTATTAATAATATTCAATATACCTTTAAAATAAAACAAATATGAAAATATTAAACACAAAGTCCAATTAGTAGCTGAGACCTTATACAATTTTGCTGATTTTCTATTTCATTCATCAAGATTTATCTAATTATTATCATATGATTGAATTCCTATAATCTAATTATAAAACAAAAACATTTACTATTTCTAAGAATTTTTGAGATATAGGCTTAATAACTTTATTTGGATTATTCGGACTATTGTCCTCATCTTTATTGGTATCTACACAATGTTTGGGTCGATGTGCCTCCAGCCTTCTTCAGGTGTTTCTTGTCGAACTTGGGGAACAGTTGGACACATGGTCAATGGATATAATTAATACAGTTCTAAGTGACAATCATCTCTAAGTTGCAGGTTCAATCCTGGCCAAGGGGAATAATACAATAGCTTAACACTTGTACCTGGTCATGGTTAATGGAATGAGACCAGTCAACCCCCCATGGATTGATGAATAAAGGGTTTGAAGTTCAAAGAAGGTTTACAAATAACGCTGTTGCTTCTTGTAGCAAAACAACATAACATTATAGCCAAGATTAATAATCATTTACTTTATTACTTAGAAGTGAAATTACAGTTTTCTTAGATTTCTAACATTCTATTCACTTTATCAATTTCAGTCAGAATTATCCATGTGAAAGAGCCAGTTTTATTTACTGACCACTATTAGAAAAAAAGGGACATATTGAAACATTCTTCCTACTGTTCATTAACTTGTCCTATTACTTCAAATTCTTTTTTTGCTTGAGGTCATAACATTTAAAAAAAAAACCTAAGCACATCTGGTCATCCCCCACCCCACTAAGAAAGGATGATCCACAAGTATAAACCTGTACATGTTGTCAAGTAATGGCTCCACATAAGTGTTTAAAAGTCAATGCCTATTTGTTCCAACTTCTGCCATGCTTTAATTTAAATTAAACATTTAGTATCTAACAGATATGGTTGAAAAGACACAGTATGTTGAAAAAAAACACAGGTTATGTCGAAAAAGGACACAGGGTATGTCGAAAAAGTCCCATATACATTTTCAAATAATTGTTTGGTATATACATCAACTCAGGCGAAGTGATAGAGAATCCAATTCTGAGTTCAAAATATTTTTTTTTTCAACTGGCTTATACTTCTTTATGCATACTAAGCAAATAACATGCACCCTCCGTTAGGGTCATGTATTTAAATGTTTAATGTAAAGATATTCTATTAAATTAGATAAGGCTAATGAAACTAATAAGAATGCAGATAAAAGAATTTGAAACAGAGGGAGGTATTAAAAAAAAATAGGAACAACTAAAAACTTACTCTTCTATTAACTCCCATCTTTCATATGCTAAATTTTCCTAATTTGACTATTAGTTAAAATTAGAAGTAAAGAATAAAATTAACAGTTATTTCTTTCTTGTTAATGGATTCTTTTAAGTTTATTCTGGAGATTTTATTCATTAACATAAAACCAAACAATTTAGAAATTTTTTTCAAATTCAATTTAATATCAGTATTTGCAAATTACCTTCCCTTTCCACACTGTAAACTGCTTTTTAAATACAAATGCCATGTTATTAGTACATAGATATGATAATGTAAAACAATTTTATTTGATAATTGAGGTTTAAATAAAAATATAAAATCTAAATGATACATGTGACGTAAATAACTAAGGGAATTGAGACCTTGGAGTAGAAATAGTTTCGGTTACAGACCAAACAAACAATTCTCCAATCTATAATAAGAGATATTTTATAATGCAACAATATACATTAACTTTTTATACTAATATGTATTTTAAAAACTAATACCAAATAGATATGAATTGATTATGAAGCCAAATCTATTTTGGTATGAAGGATCCATTTTTTTCCCTGGCATAAAAATGTATACAGATCTATTATACACTTAAAATGTATACAGAATCTATATACACTAATTATACATCTATCACAAAATGATACAATCTATCACTAAATGAACACTTTACAAAATGTATACAGATCTATAACACTAAAATGTATATTCAGACTCTATATACCACTAAAATGTATACAGATCTTATATACACAAAATGTTACAGATCTCAATGTCACTAAAATGTATACAGATTGATATAACACTAAAAGATTACAGATCTATATACACTAAAATGTATACAGATCTTAAATAATTTATACAGACTATTACCAAAAACGTGTAATAACTATAACAATATAGATCTATATAACACTAATGTATACAGATCTATTACACTAAAATATTTATACAGATCTTTTATATACACTAAAATGTATACAGATCTATATACACTAAAATGTATAACAGATCGTATAACACATAAAATGGTATACAGATCTATATACACTAAAATGTATACAGATCTATTACACTAAAATGTATACAGACCTCTATATACACTAAAATGTTGAATCAGTATAACTTAAATATATAGTTATAGACACTAATAAAGTTATATAACTACAATGATACATCTATTATACACTAAAATGTATTACAGATCTATATACACTAAAATGTATACAGATCATATATACACTAAACTTATACAGATATACACTAATTATACATCTTATCACAAAATGTATTACAGATCTATATACCACTTAAAATGTATACAGATCTATATACACTAAAAATGTATACAGATTCTATATACACTAAAAATGAAAATTGTATACTAAAGATACGACTATACTACCACTAATGTATACAAGTCTAATATACACTTAAAATGTACTACAGATCATCAACACTAAAATGTATACGATCCTATATTACACTAAATGTAAATTACATATCTATATACACTAAAATATGATCAAATAACCAATAGGATTTTGAATCTGACAGAAAATGTTTAAAAATGTGGACAATATCAGCATAAAAGCATCAATGACCTTACTACCTGATTATAAAAAAAATGATCTAAATAAAATCTATCAGGGTAATCCTTCACAATAAAATACACACTCACAGGCCCATCTGAGAAATATATACCCAAAAAACACATACAACACCCCATTCGGACCTTCTAGTAAAAATATAAGGAAGAAACAGCTAGCTTCCTGTCTAAAAGATCAGACTTGGAACAAAGCAAGATCGACCAAAATCAGGAATTGGTACCATTTCATCATAAAAGGAAATGAAACTACATCTTAAAAATTAGGTAAAAAAAAAAATAGTATAAAGATGAATAAAGTTGATACTAGTTTGTCAAAAAGATGAATGCAGATGCAAAATTAAATATCTTGAATACATATAAGAACCAACACAGAAAAACTATTTGTGCCTATCCAAACTTCCATAATCAATGAGTGAATATTAAGTCAATTCCCTAATGAAAGTTATTAAAATGGCAAAATTTTTTTAAATTCCACAAAAAAAAGGTGAATTATAAAATTTCATGATTGAGTAAAAAAAGGGTTTTAAAAAAATTTTTTTTATTTTAAAGTCCATATGTTTTTTTTTCTTTTTTCTTTTTTTCCAGGTGTAATTTAAATAATTCTTAAAAAATTGAATTATATAATAATCTATCATATTCACTTAAAACAAGATTCGTGCTTTCATAAAATATAGATTTATTTTTGGAATTTTTTTTTCAAAATGCTCCTTACATTTTTACTAGGAATGTTTGATCACTAAACCCCCTCCCACTAAGTTTCGATATGTATATGTAAAACGATTGATTTGATTTAAATATTAACAACATTTGAATAAATACAATATGACTAAAATAGTGAAAAAAAATTACTTAGGTGAATCATTTCCTATGAATTTTCTTAAATGATTTTCAAAAGATTGATATTTTTGCATTGAAAATTGTTTGCATTAATAACTGACTAATTAACAAGTTTTGATTAATAATAGTATGAAAAATGTTTTATCTATTTCGTTTTTTTTAAACCAGACAGTTTGGGGATGGTTTCTTTCTAACACAAGAACATTTTTATGGAACAATTGGTCACTGATCAAATCATCCAGGCAAAAAATGAAACATGTCACAACCCCCTTCAATTTCTTCTGAAATTTTGTTACGTGTGACGAGCAAAAAACAAACTGTTTTTGGTATAAATAATGTTCTCATAGTATGAAATTAATAGAAAAAATATTTTTTCATAGATGCAGTGCCACATCGAGATATTGATCTTGTATATGAGAAAGATCAGAAATCCTTCAATAGGACTTAATATTGGTGACTTTCAGACTTTTGTCGATTTCATCTTTTAGGAGTTCCTGTGCCAAAAATACTTTTTATAGACCAATTTATTAGTAGTGGGGAAGCTCTAGAACTTCATTTTACAGATAAAAAAAGATTACAAAAAGTCCACTATTTTTCGCAACCCCCCTCAAATTTTGGAGAGCTAAAAAATTCACTCCGCCAATTCTTTGGTTAACTGTGGAAAGCTCATAATATTGGGGATTATCTAACTTTAACCACTTCATCAGTCACCACGCCCTGATTGTACAAAATTTCAGAACATCAACAGTTGAAGGGGTGTCGATGATTTCACCTGGAATTCACCTGGTATTTATATTGTTAAAGAAAAAATTTCTGGAAAAAAAAAAAGAAAAGATCACTTACTATTTGTCTAACCCTCCAGCATAATTTTGTTTTTATTTTCTCTGAAAGTTCCCACAAGAACATAAAAACTTTACACTAAATCTCTAAACTGAATTAAGTGTTGTGTAATATTTATTTGAGATTTAAAAAGAAAAATACTAATTGTCCTCTATAACACACCAGATGTACTTATACCAAGGACAAAAAAACAAAACACAAAAACACACCACAAACTGCATACTAAAAACAAAAATGAAAAAATACTTGGTCCGAAACTGAACATGCCTCCTTTCTTCATTAGCTTATAAAATCAATTCCTTCTTATATAAAAATTATTAGAATCCATTAGGATTATTTAAAATACAATTATGCTTATTTAAATAAAGATCTATGTTGATGATATAATAATGCGATGTAAATACTTATTGAGATTACTTTTTTTAGCAAACTAAATCTAAGCCAACTATACTTATAAAGTCTGCAAAATAAAGAACTAAAAATATAAACAAATATATTACAAAACATTTTATTATTCTAAATCTGAGTAATACCATTAAATTAAACACTGAGGAAATGGAACTGAAATTGAAATGTGAAATTCGAAAAGTAAGCGATAAGCTTTGTCATCAAACAGAGAAAAATGTTTACAGAATTTACTCAAGTTCTCTTTACCTCTCCTTTGTAAGTTTTCTTGAACTAAAAGATCAAGAAAAATTCTCACAATTATTTTAAGTTCATAACTCTTAATACCATAAATGATCTATTAATGAAATTAATTTTTTGGCTCAACTAGAATGGCTATTTTTTTCTTTTTAATATACAAAATAACTTCTGAAATGCAGAGTTACAAATAAATAAACTTTATTTCCATCATAAAGTTGTTCGTCATAGAAAGTAACTGACTACATTGAGTTCAATTCTGTATTGAGCTGCTTGCATTTCAGGCTAATATCTCTGGGACAGGTACAAATCTAAATATTCTCCCTTCAGCTATGAGTATAAATAGTAGTGCCAGACTGACTCGTTTAACTTTTGGGATGGCATCCATCTAACAGGAACAACTGAATTAACCAGACCTGGAGAGGATTGGCTATATTTATTCTTACATAAATATTAAGGCATAGTTGATTTTTAGAAAGCTATTCTTGCATTAATCCTGTTCAGTCTATAAAACTCAAAATACATTTTTCATTTATATCCTTTTAGCTACCTTTGATTCGGCACTGGGGGAACAAAATTGCCTATTTCTCTCGATTGCAGATGATCCATAAAATTTTTGAAAAAATCTCCAGACTACGGGAATTTATATTGTATTATTTTGCCAAATATGAAATTACAAAAATGAACCATGCCTACTGCTATCATGTCTTCTTCATATCCTTATAAACTTAATTCGTAACAAACCTTTAACCAATAATCAACAAGGTTTAAACACAAATTCTGATAAAAAGTATTTTTATAAACTTATTGAACAATATCAGAAATAGACCTTTCTCAAAAAAAATGTTATTTAGCAATATTCAAGAAATTCTTTAATTACCACAAGCACATTCATATTTTCAAGAAAACCATATGTGCTTACTTGAATACACTTTTATAAGTCAAATAAAATTAACTTTTCATTTAAACATTAACATATTTCTAAAGATTTTAAGTTAATCGGCTGGGGAAAGTCAATGATATTACTGCAAAACAAAAATTGCACAAGGCTTTCTCGTAATCCTACAAATTTAAAATTTATATATATAATATATTATAAATATATATATATATAAAAAGACAAGCTATTTCTTTAACACAAAATGCTCAAAGATGGAATTTTTCCTAGACAGTCTAACTCTTCTAAGTATAGAAAACTAAAATTAGGATACCATTTCCCTTTTAACTTTTATAAGAAAATTGATGGGGGCTCCAATTTAAAAACCTTTCTTATAGGGGTAAAAAAAGGGAAAAAAAAAAAAGATTGTATTACTTAGAGATAATATATATAAAACAAATGTTTGATATATTCCAATCCCCCGACTGAAATTACCACATGATTGAAATAGTTCTTAAAATGACACCTAAACCCTATGCAATTCAAAATATAACAACAAATCCCAACTAAATGACAGATTGACCACAAGAGAACATTAGGAATTTTAAAATCCTGTAAAGTCAGCCATAAAGAAAATTATCTACAATAATCTTATTTGCCAATCATAATAGATGGTTAAGAAATTTTAAACTTCCACATAGATTATATAAATAAGACTAAAACAAAATTTCTTCTTTTTTTTTGCACACACATAGTTAAAATTCAACTGAAAATAAAAAAAAGAATGAAATGTCATTATGTAATATGATAGAAGGATTATAAAAAAAACAATCACATGTAAAATATTGTCTTATAGTCTTAAAAGAGAAAGTTTTGCAAATTAAAATCTGTATCTGTCAACAATGCACATTTTTTCAGTTTTTCTGCCGAAGAGGCTCTTTGTTGATGTATATTAATGTATAATTTTAAAATTCATAGAATGCCTTTTATATAGGAAGTGAGTTTCTGTTCTTCAAGGGATTAAAAACAAGTGAAAATTTACATTTTTTTTTTAAAATTTAAATTTTGGCCATACCACTAATAAATCAAAAGTACAAATAAAAAGACATCTTACTGAAAATAAATATATAGGAAATTAATTAGTGATAAGATGTAATCTATACAAATTAAGGTTTACTTTATGGCACTTACCATCTCAAGTGGCATTCAGTAGCATTTTGACATTGTCATGTACAAAAGTTTCTGAAGGTTGTATTTTCTTGCTTTACTACAATTATAATAATAATATAAATCTATCAAATAGTTTATCTAAAAATATAATGTAAACTAAATTCTGTAAAAATAACCAATGTGTGAATCAAGTGAGAAAAGCAAAAAAGATTCAAAACCAAAAACATAAAACATACCTGAATTATCACCATTGGAAGCTCTCATGATAGATATACCTAGAAAATCTGAAAAGAAATAAGAAATACGAGAAAAGATGAAATAACCAAACTTAGCATTAAAAAATTACTTTTTTAAACTATAAAAAGTCAAAGTACAAAACAATAAAATACAACAATGAAATATTATAAAAATCCATTTAAATGGTTCAAAGGTTAAAAAAAAAGTAATAATTGTTGAATAGTCTATCAATTCTCAACTGTTCTCATTGGCTGTCTGTGTCTTGACTATCTTCTTTCAGTTAATTTGCTCTCTTAAGAGCCTCTTTATTGTAATCTCTCTTTCTGCTGAACTAGACCCATGGATTGAACTGCAACAACTTCCAGGAATAATTCAACTAGAACCCTCTTAAATAAAGGCTTCTCTCACCCATTATCTCAGGAGACAATTTGGAACTTTTTTTTCTTTTTCTCATGAGCTTTTAAACTAAGCTCTTTTTAAATCAGTTATTACTCGCTATATCTTTTTAAACCAGCTCTCATATTATGTTATCTATATACTACACAGAAATAAAAACAAAGAGCATACATGCCCTGGTTGAAGACTGGAAAAAATGATATAGAAATAAAAAAAATAGAAAAAAAAAGAAAAAAAAAAAAAAAAAGAAAATATTTCAAGTCAGAGAAGAGCAAATGAGAAACAGTCTAACACCTGGAACGAAAAATTTCTCTGAAGGTTACTACTCAAGAAAAAATACCTAAAGAAAAAGTAGGAAGATACAGCAGCTCTGAAATGTAAGTATAACTAACAACCAAGATGGGGACAAGAGTCCAAATTATGTAATAAAGTTTGGTTTTTAGTAGAGTGGTCTATTATCAGTATCAGTTGACGACACAGAGTGTGTCTATTCCACTTTCACTTTTCACTAGACAGGGAGAATGTTTGATCTAAAATGGGAAAGCACAACTACCACCAGATCCCCAATTTACCACACAAAGTCAGATTAGCCAGGTGTTCTACACATCGCACCAGTTAGTGAGACCAGTATTGAGCCCAGAACCTGTGTCGCGTTCCTAGGCCGATCTCTACTGACTATGATTTAAAATTAACCCCTCTCAGAAATTTACAGTACATTAGTATCTTTTATACATTTCATTAATGAAAAATAAATGTATTTCTCATTTAAAATAAGTATACACACAAAAACATTTTTTTAATTAAAAAATTAACAACCAATTTTACCCATCACACACCACACACACACACACACACACACTAATATATAAATAAAAATACGTATAGATCCTAAGATATACACCTACCTATAATTAATTGCTAATACATAAATATACTGCAACAATGCTATTACTATATACTTAATATTTATTTATACTCTCTCCCTCACACACAGACATAATTGCTATACATATATACTTTCTCTCTCTTTCACATAATACCACATACATTACACCACATAATGTTAAACATATACATATACATATATACATATATACATATTATATATATATATAACTATATATATATATAATATACATATATATATTATAATACATATTACATATATAACAAACATATTTACTACATATTAATTACATAATACTCAACATATATACTATAATAATATACTATTATATACTATAATATTACAACACACACAACAATGCATACCAAACATATACACACAACACTACACACACACACTATATAACGCTATACATACACACACAACACTACACACACGTGTATATGCTTACAAACAACCACGGTAATCTACACACACACAACACACACGTTAGCTAAAATAACACAATGTATAATCTCACCACTAAAGCTACACACACAACACACACACCGTGTATAATGCTAATAAATTAACAACTACACACACACACGGATATATGAATCTACACACACACACACGTAATACTATCATACACAACGTGTACTACTACACACACGGTATATATCTATATACATACACAACACTCAACACACACCACGATATATAGCTACATACAAAACACTACACACCACACGTATATTAAGCTATACATACCAAACAACTACACACCACCAACGTATATACTAGCATTAATTACAACAACACTAACACACAACAATATATATAGCCTATACATACACAACGACTCACACACACACGTATATAAGCTATATACATACACAAACATCTACACACACACACGTATACTATTAACTCTACTACCACCAACACTAACCAACACACACACGTAATATAGCTATAATACACTACACACACGCTTAATACTCCACACTACACACACGTATATTAAGCTATACACTACACAAACACTACACACACACACGTATATATAGCCTAACATACACAACACTACCACACACACACGTATATATAGTATACATACCAACACACCACACACACGTATATATAGCCTATACATACACAACACTACACACACACACGTATATATAGCTATACATTTACACAACACTTACACACCACACGTAATTTATATAGCTATACATACACAAACACTACACACACACACGTATATATAGTATACATACAAACACTACACACACACACGTATATATATATACATACAACAACACTACACACCACACCACGGTTAATATAGTCTATACATACACCAACACTACACCACACCGTATATATCCTATACATACACAACATACACACACACACTAATATAGCATACATCACAAACAGTCCCACACGCATTCTTAAACAACACAACACACACGTATATATCGCGTATACAGTACAATCACACACTACACACACTACTTGATAGCTATTACCATACAATACACACTAACACACACGATACTAATAGCGTATACATTACATACACACTACACACACACGTATATATAGCTATACATACATACACACTACACACACACGTTTATTATAGCTATACATACATAACAACACACACGCTATATGATAGAAATACACCACTATGAGCATCAGACATACACACACACGTATATATAGCAGTACATACATACACACCACTATATTATATGAATTTGATTATATTGAAAAAACAAATTGATGTTTACAAATGCTTGGATCCATCAGGAGAGAATGTGCCACTGAGAGGCAAGCCCGAAAACGGTGCACAATTCTCTCCTGATGATCCCAACATTTGTAAACATATATTATATATATATATAATATATATATAATATATATATATACACACACAACACACATTCATGCTAAAATTAAATATACAACACACACACAACCACATATAATGCTATACATACCAGGCCACATATATAATGCTATTGTATACACACATAAACACTATGCTTATATACATACACACATCCGCTACACAAATACATAATGCTATACTTAGAGACCACACATAATTGCTATATATGTACATATACACACATATTTAACATTATATATAACACATTTACACACATACACGTACAAATTATTGCTATAATTATATATATTATATATTAACATATACCACATTTAATGCCCTTTTATATACTATATACACACTTTAAGGTTACTACATATATACACACACTTTAAACGTATATACAATATACACACATTTAACACTACTATACATTACACACACACATTAAACACTATACTACACCACTCACATTTAATGCTAATATACACATATAGCATAACACACTCACATTTATGCTATATACACATATCACACTCACATTTTAATGCTATATACACATATATACACTCACATTTTAATCTAATATACACATATAGCAATACCACACACATTTACATGCTATATACACATATAGGGGCATATACACACACAATTTTAATGCTATATACACATATAGCATATATTACACACACACACATTTTAATGCTGTATACACATATAGGCATATACACACACACACTTTAATGCTATATACACATATAGGCATATACACACACCATTTAATGCTATATACCCAATATAGGCATATACACACACACATTTAATGCTATCATACACATATAGCATATACACACACACATTTAATGGCTTATAACACATATAGGCATATACACACACACATTTAATGCTATATACACATATAGGCATATACACACAGATTTAAGGTTATATACACCTATATCATATACACACATTTTTTAAGGTTATTAATGCATATACACATATCTAAGGTATATATGCATATACACATAATTTAACACTATTACACACAAATACATATTATACATACATTGTGAACGTAATTATATAGTATAATATATATATATATATATATATTATATATATATATATAGTCCATTATGCTCGTAAAGATAACTTAAGTAACTATACAAACAAATCTTTAGCATTTTATATATTCAAAACTAACTTTTTTTATCCAGAACTTCACCATATTTCAATATATCAGTATTGTAGTGTATCCTTTATACACAATCAGATATTAAGTGTCTGAGGCAAATCATATAAAACTATACCAACATATGCTGGAGATAGCTAAATTATTAGAATTCATTTTTTGTCATTAGATCATGTACTGTGGGGGAATTGCCAATAATTAGTCATTGAAAAAACATAAAAAAATTAGATTACAATAAACAAACACATAACATTATTACTTGAAACATTCAATTATTCTTTTCAGTGTCTGTGATTTAGAAAATTTTTTGTAAAATCCTGATTTATATATTGGAAAATAGCAATTTTAATTAGATTTTAAAAATCATTAATTAATAATTACTTCAATATGTTTCCCCTCACTTCTTCCAAACTTAAAAACAAAATACCATAGCAGTTTTAAGCAGTATTGACTGGTTCAAATTTACAGTCAACTAATAAAGAGAAACTTTAATTTTATAATTCTAATTGCATTTCTTATTTGAAATATTTAAATATCAACTTTTGTATATTGCAGTTGCAACTAACATTTAAACTTGAGAAACCAAAATAACTTGGACAACAATATAAAATTGCAAAACTTGAGTTTCCAAATTGAATGCTAAATTTATCATCTATATAGTATAAATACCATAGCATCTACGCAACCTAAAATGTAAGGCATGTGCAATCATAGGAAAAGAATGATATTTATATATCCATAAGAAGGTGGGGGAGATAAACAATACATCTACATTTCTTATGTTCCCACTCAAGAGAACACCATTATGTTAAAGTTGTGCAATCCAATAAAGAAAATCAGGTCACTAGAAGAAGAACTTTTACAAAAAACTTTATCACAAAGTTATAAATAAAATATTCTTTTTAGTAGTTTTTATTTTCTTCAATTATTTGTGGTGTGAGTTATATAAATATATATATATAATATATATATATATATATATATATATAAAAGAGAGAGAGAGAGAGAGAGATGGTCATATTTGCTATAATGCTACCACAACAAATATATTTTTAGATCTTAAAAAGGTAAAAATGATGAAAATACTCAAAACAATTAAACTAATTTAACAATTATTTACATCAATTAGATAATTATAATTTGTGAACAATAGGAATTTTATAATTGAAATAATAAACTTGTCTATATAAAAATATTGATTCATTTTTAAAAAAGGCAGGTATTTTTAACTGTTAAACTCAGACTTAATTCCTTGGATATCTAAGATCAGATAGCTACAGCAATTAAAATATTCAAAAAAATCTAAAAAGACACGAGTAAAATCGTCTCCATGCATCCCAGTGTTTTTCCTTTTTCTCCTCACCATTCAGGCTAACTGTAATATATTTCAATGTTTATTAGAAACGAATTACACAGGAATGTTACAAGGTAGGAGTTAGACGGCTTTTAGCTGGCACCCAGAAATTTTCCTGGGACTCATTCAAAGCAAATATGTTTTCCCAAGATACACTAAATCAAAAAGTTATCAGCATCACTGAATATTGATATAAAAAAATAGATAAAATAAAAAAACAAGAAAATTAATCCAAATGAAAACACTACACGTTAGTAAATAATTTTGGCTTGTATTTTTTATGAAGGAAAGTTATATTTTTGCTAAAAATAACAAAAACCATTAACTATTAATTAATATTCAATATACCTTTAAATAAACAAATATGAAAATATTAAACCACAAAGTCCAATTAGTAGCTGAGACCTTATACAATTTTGCTGATTTCTATTTCATCAAAGAGACTAATTATCTATCTCATAATGATTGAATTCCATTTTAAATTTTCAATTATAAAACAAAAAAACATTTTACTATTTCTAAAATTTTTGAGATATAGGCTTAATAACTTTTATTGGATTATTCGGACTATTGTCCTCATCTTTATGTATCTACACAATGTTTGGGTCGATGTGCCCTCCAGCCTTCTTCAGGTGTTTCTTGTCGAATTGGGCAGTTGGACACATGGTCCAATGGACTATAATTAATACATTCTAAGTGACAATCATCTCTAAGTTGCAGGTTCAATCCTGGGCCAAGGGGAATAATAACATAGAATACTTAACATAGCTTAACACTGTACTGGTCATGGTTAATGGAATGAGACCAGTCAACCCCCATGGATTGAATGAATAAAGCGGTTTTGAAGTTCAGAAGGTTACCAAGTTCAAAGAGAAGGTTCTTGCGTTTGATAAGAAACCACCTTATGGAGGCACATCAGCCAAAACATGTATTATAACAATAAAGATGAGGACAATAGTCCAAAATAAACCAAATAATACAAAAACATTTACATATATTTATTGTTGACATCTTATATTGTATTATTTTTTTAGTAACATTGAAGTTTGCTCACTTCTAAGTGAAAACCAATACAGCAGATTTTCCAATTCACCTATCCCTTTGTAATAGAATATTAGGTGATGTAGAGGAGTGTTACATTCAAAATTTATATGCTTTCATTATTTAAAAAAATTCAGCCACAAATACAAAAAAAAAAATTTTTTTTTTAATTATAGAAAATGTTTATATAAAAAATCGGCTGTGGGTTTAGTCTCCAACCTGATTTCTGCTTTACTTTTTATTAAATATTTAGATATATACTTAATGCTGTTCTATTAAGAATTTGAGAGAGACTGATTTTTACTTCAAATATTCACTAAATATATTCAATGGGCATTTTGCATATATATTTAGTGAATATCTGGAGCAAAATCAGTTTTTCTCTCAATTCTTAGAGTAAACTGCCCTTTCTCAAAAGACACATGGTACCCAAATTTGTGCGTGTGTGTGTATGTGATAATATATATATATATATATATATATATATATATAAATAAAATTGTAGGTAAAATGGTCAAGTAAAATTAACACTTAAACTCTGAAAAAAAGTTTCTATTTTTCTTTAATTTACTTTTAAAACTTTTTTTAAACAAAGATGAACACTTTGTATATTTTGAGGTCATAAAATACTACCAAATATATGCACCCTCCGTTGCAAGTATTTAAGTTTAATGATAATAAAATACTATTACTAAAAATTAGAAAGGCTAAATCTGAAACTAAATAAGATACCCGTAAAAAGGATTTTGAAACATAGGTAGTAATAATAAAAAAATACAATGAAAGGACAAGAGTGATGGAAGAGTAAATTTTCAGTTGTTTCTTTTTTATTATACTACCTCTGTTTTCAAATCCTTTTTATCGGTTATCTTATTTGTTCATTTAGCCTTTCTAATTTTAGTATTATATTTTATTACATTTAAACTTTAAATACTTGCACCCGGAGGGTGCATATATTTGCTAGTATCTTAATGACTCAAATATACAAAATTATCATTTCTTTGTTTAAAAGTTTTTAAAAGTTAAATTAAGAAAAATAGAAACTTTTTTCAGGAGTATTAAGTGTTAATTTTTACTTTGACCATTTACCTACAATTTTATTTTATTATATATTAATATATATATATATTATATATACAAACATACACACACACGCCAAAATTAAAGTTGGTACCATGTGTCTTTTTGAGAAAGGGCAGTTTTCTCTAAGAATTGGAGAGAAACTGATTTTGGCTCCAGATATTCACTAAATATATAAAATGCAAAAATGCCCATTTGAATATATTTTAGTGAATATTGAAGTAAAATCAGTCTTCTCAAATTCTTAATAGAACAGCATTAGTATATAATCTTAAATATTTAATAAAAAGTAACAGCAGAAATTCAGGTTGTGAGACTAAAACCCACAGCCCGTTTTTTGTATATAAAACATTTCTATAATTTAAAAAAAAAATTTTTTTTTGTATTTTGTGGCTTGAATTTTTTTTATAATGGAAAGCATATAAATTTTTGAATGTAACACTCCTCTACATACCTGATATTCTATACAAAGGGATTAGGGTGATTGAGAAAATTCTTGCTGTATGTTTGGTTTCACTTTGAAGTGAGAAATTCATGTTTACTAAGAAAAATAATACATATAAGATGTCCAACAATAAATATATGTTAATGTTTTTGTATTATTTTGGTTTATTTTGGATATTGTCCTCATCTTTATTGTTTATACATGTTTGGCTGATTGTGCCCTCCATAAGGTGTTTCTTATTCAAACGCGAGAACCTTCTCTTTTTGACTGGTTNCGTGTGTGTGTGTGTGTATTTATAGCATTATACACGTTTGTGTGTGTGTGTATTTATAGCATTATTACATGCTGTGTGTGTGTGTAGCATTATACACGTGGTGTGTGGTGTATTATAGCATTTACACGAGTGTGTTGTGTGTGTGTATAGCATTATACACGTGTGTGTGTGTAGTGTTGTGTGTGTATGTATAGCGTTATATACGTGTGTGTAGTGTTGTTGTATATGTTGGTATAGCATTGTGTGTGTGTGTTATACTATATATATATATATATATATATATTATTATATTATATATATATATTGTTTAACATTGTGTGTATGTATGTGTATATGTGAAGAGAGGGAAAGTATATATGTTATGCTTATGTCTTGTGTGAGGGAGAGAGTATATATAAGCATTGTATGTGAGTGTATATCTATGTATAGCTCAAATACTGGTCCTCACTTAACTTGTCATGTGTGCCCACACCTGACTAATTGACTTGTGTGGTAAAATTGGGGATCTGTGGTAGTTGTGCTTTCCCATTTTAGATGCAAAACAATCTCCTCTGCTCTATGGAAAAGTGGATAGACACCCTCGCTGTCCAACTGATACTGATAATTAGATTCCACTTCTACCAACTTTTTACATAATTTGGACTCTTGTCCCCATCTTGGTTGTTAGTTATACTTACATTTCAGCTGCTGTATCTTCCATTTTTCTTTAGTATCTTTCTGAGTCAGTAACCTTCAGAGAATTTTTACCAGGGTGTTAGACTGTTCTCATTTTGCTCTTCTTGACTTTGAAATATCTTTCTTTTTTTCTTTTTTTCTTTTCCTTTTTTTTCTTATATCATTTACCTGAGTCTTCAACCAGGGCATGATGCTCTTTGTTTTTATTTTCTGTGTAGTATATAGATGAACATAATATGAGAGCTGTTTAAAAAGATTATAGCGAGTAATAAACTGATTTGAAGAAAAAAGAGCATTTAGTTTAAAAGTTCATGAGAAAAAAGAAAAAAAAGTTTTTCCAAATTGCTCTCCTGAGATAATGGTGAGAGAGCCTTTATTTAAGAGGTTCTAGTTGGAATCTATTCTGGAAGTTGTCAGTTCATTCCATGGGTCTAAGTTCAGCAGAAAGAGAATTAGCATTACAAGAGGCTCTTAAGAGAGCAAATTAACTGAAAGAAGATATTCCAAGACACAGACAGCCAATGAGAACAGCTGAGAATTATACATTCAACAAATTATTACTTTTTTTTAACTTTGAACCATTTAAATGATTTTTATTAATTTCATTGTTGTATTTTATTGTTGTATTGACTTTTTATAATTTTAAAAGTAATTTTATGCTAGATTTGTATTTCATTTTCTCTATTTCTTATTCTTTCAGATATTCTAGGTATATCTATCATGGAGAGCTTCCAATGGTGATATTCAGGTATGTTTCAATGTTGTGGTTTGAATCTTTTTGCTTTTCTCACTTGATTCCACCATTGGTTATTTTACAGATTTTAGTTTACCCATTTATTTTTAGATTAAAAAACTATTTGATAGCATTTATATATTATTATAATTTCAGTAACAAGAAAATAAAACCTTCAGAAACTTTTGTACATACAATGTGAGTGTGTGAATAGGCCATTGAGATGGTAATGTTGCCATAAAAGTAAACCTTATTTGTATAATTACATCTTATCACTAATTAATTTCCTTATATTATTATTTCAGTAAGGATGTCTTTTTTATTTGTACTTTGATTTATTAGTGGTCTCTCGCAAAATTTAGAATTTTAAAAAAAATGTTAAATTTCATTGTTTTTAATCCCCTTAAAAACAGAACCTCAACTTCCATATATAAAAAAAGGCATTCTATGAATTTTAAATTATAACTATGAAATAAATCACATCAAAAAGAGCACATCTTCAAGGCAGAAACTGCAAAAATGTGCCATTTTAACAGATACAGATTTTTAATTTGCAAAACTTTCCTCTTTTAAAGACTATAAACAAATAATTTTTACATGTGATTGTTTTTTTTTAATCCTTCCTATTCATATTACATAAATGACATTTCATTCTTTTTTTTATTTTCAAGTTGAATTTTTAACTAATGTGGTGCAAAAAAAAAGAAGAAATTTTGGTTATACTTAATTTATAATAATCTATGTGAAAGAGATTAAAATGTTCTTAACAATCTATTATTGATATGGCAAATAAGATTTTAGATAATTTCTTTAATGGCTGACTTTTACAGCGGATTTTTAAAATTCCTAATGTTGCTTTGTGTCATCTGTCATTAAGTAAATAGGAATTCTTGTGTATATTGAGATTGTCATAGGGTTTAAGTGTCATTTAAGAACTTATCTAGTCAATGTGTATCAGTCGGGGATGGAAAATATATCAAACATTTGTTTATATTAATTATCTCTAAGATGATACAATCTTTTTTCTTCTTTTAGCATAGGTAGAGCCATAATTTCTATAAAAGTTAAAGGGGAAATTTGCCTAATTTTGTTATTCTATACTTAGAAGAGTTAGACCTGTTCTAGGAAAAACTTCAATCTTGAGCATTTGTGGTTAAAGAAATAGCTTGCTTTTATATATTATATATAATAATTATATATATATATATAAAATTTTAATTTGTAGGATCTAGAGAAAGCTTGTGCAAATTTTTGTTTGCAGTACTATCATTGACTTTCCCCCAGCCGATTACTTAAAATCTTTAGAAATATGTTAATAGTTAAATGAAAGTTAATTTATTGACTTATTAAAAGTGTATTCAAGTAAGCACATATGGTTTTTGAAAATATGAATTGCTGTGGTATTAAAGAATTTCTTGAATATTCTATAAATACCATTTTTTCTTTGAGAAAGGTACTATTCTGATATTGTTAAATAAGTTATAAACAATACTTTTTTATCGAATTGTTTTAAACCTTTGTTGATTATGGTTAAAAAAATGGTTTGTAACAATTAAGGTTTAAAGGATATGAAACAGACAGGATAGCAGTAGGCATGTTCATTTTGTTAAATTCTATTTGGCAAAAAATATACAGAATAAATTCCCTAGTCTTGGAGTTATTCAAAAATTTTATGGATCATCTTGCAATCGAAGAAATAGCAATTTTTTCCGCCAATTCAAAGTAGCTAAAAAGGATAAATGAAAAATGTATTTTTGAGTTTTATAGACTGAACAAGGATTTAATGCAAGAATAGCTTGTCTAAAATCACTATCCTAATTTTATGTAAATAAATGCCATCTCTCCAGGTCTGGTAAATTCAGTTTTCCTGTTAGAGGGATGCCATCCCAAAGTAAAGAGCTCAGTCTGCACTACTATTATACATAGGCTGAAGGGAGATATTTTAGATTTGTACCTGTCCAGAGATATTAGCACTGAAATGCAAGCAGCCTCATACAGAATTTGAACTCATGCTAGTTCCAGTTCACGTTTCATATTGACGACAACTGTTATGATGCGAAATAATTTTATTTATTTGTAACTCTGCATTCAGAGTTATTTTGCTATATTAAAAAAAAAAAGAAATAGCCATTTGCTATTGAGCCAAAATTAATTTCATTAATAGGATCATTATGTTTATAGTTTATGACTTAAATATTGTGAGATTTTTCTTTGCATCTTTAGTCAATGAAACTACAAGAGATAAAGGAACTTGAGTAATCTCTGTAAATATATTTTCTGTTTGATGACAAAGCTATTCTTACTTTCAATTTCACATTCAATTTCATTCCCATTTTCCCAGTTTTAGATTTTATGGTATTCTCAGATTTAGGAAAATAAATTTTTGTATTATATTTGTTTATATTTTTAGTTCTTTATTATTGCAGACTTATAAGTATAGTTGGCTTAGATTTAGTTGCTAAAAAAAAAAAAAAAAAAAAAACTGCTTTAAAAACAAAAATAAATACTTGTAAACTGAACATGCCTCCTGTTTTCATTAGCTTATAAAATCAAATCTCTTATATAAAAATATATAGATCATTAGATTATTTAAAAATACAATTATGCTATTTAAAAAAGATCTATGTTGATGATAATAATGGATGTAAACTTATGAGGATTATTTTTTAGCAACTAAATCTAAGCCAACTATACTTATAAGTCTGCAATAATAAAGAACTTAAAAATATAAACAATATATACAAAACATTTTATTTTCTAAATCTGAGAATACCATAAAAATTAAAACTGAGAAATGGGAATGAAATTGAAATGTGAATTGAAAAGTAAGATAGCTTTGTCATCAAACAGAAATATGTTACAGAATTACTCAAGTTCCTTTATCTCTTGTAGTTTCTTGACTAAAAGATCAGAAAAATCTCACAATATTTTAAGTCATAACTTTAAATACCATAAATGATCTATTAATGAAATTATTTTGGCTCAATAGAATGGCTATTTTTTTTTTTTTTAATATACAAAATAACTTCTGAAATGCAGAGTTACAAATAAATAAATTTATTTCCATCATAACAGTTGTCGTCATAGAAAGTGAACTGGACTACATGAGTTCAAATTCTGTATGAGGCTGCTTGCATTTCAGTGCTAATATCTCTGGGACAGGTACAAATCTAAATATTCTCCCTTCAGCTATGTATAAATAGTAGTGCAGACTGAGCTCTTTAACTTTGGGATGGCATCCCATCTAACAGGAAAACTGAATTTAAACCAGACCTGGAGAGATGGCTATTTTATTTACATAAAATTAGGATAGTGATTTTTAGACAAGCTATTCTTGCATTAATCCTTGTTCAGTCTATAAACTCAAAAATACATTTTTCATTTATCCTTTTAGCTACTTTGAATTGGCGGAAAAAATTGCTATTTCTTCGATTGCAAGATGATCCATAAAATTTTGAATAAAATCTCCAAGACTAGGGAATTTATATCTGTATATTTTTTGCCAAATATGAAATTACAAAATAGAACATGCCTACTGCTATCATGTCTGTCTTCATATCCCTTTAAACTTAATTGTTAACAAACCATTTTTTTAACCATAATCAACAAAGGTTTAAACAAATTCTGATAAAAAGTATTTTTATAACTTATTTAACAATATCAGAATAGTACCTTTCTCAAAGAAAAATGTTATTTAGAATATTCAAGAAATTCTTTAATACCACAGCAATTCATATTTTCAAAAAACCATATGTGCTTACTTGAATTACACTTTTATAAGTCAATAAAATTAACTTTCATTTTAACTATTAACATATTTCTAAAGATTTTAAGTAATCGGCTGGGGGAAAGTCAATGATAGTACTGCAAACAAAAATTTGCACAAGCTTTCTCTAGATCCTACAAATTAAAATTTATATATATATATATATATATATAATATATATATAAAAGACAAGCTATTTCTTTAACCACCAAATGCTCAAAGATTGAAGTTTTTCCTAGACAGTCTAACTCTTCTAAGTATAGAATAACTAAAATTAGGCAAATTTCCCTTTAACTTTTATAGAAATTATGGCTCATACCTTATGCTAAAAAAGAAAAAAAAAGATCTGTATACTTAGAGATAAATTATATAAACAAATGTTTGATATATTTTCCAATCCCCCAGACTGAAATACACATTGACTAGAATAGTTCTTAAAATGACACTTAAACCCTATGACAATCTCAAAATATACACAAGAATTCCCTATTTACTTAAAATGACAGATTGACACAAAGCAACATTAGGATTTTAAAATCCTGTAAAAGTCAGCCATAAAGAAATTATCTACAAAATCTTATTTGCCATATCATAATAGATTGGTTAAGAACATTTTTTAAATCTCTTTCACATAGATTATTATAAATTAAGTATAACCAAAATTTCTTCTTTTTTTTTGCACCACATGAGTTAAAATTCAACTTGAAAATAAAAAAAAAGAATGAAATGTCATTTATGTAATATGAATAGGAAGGATTAAAAAAAAAACAATCACATGTAAAAATTATTTGTTTATAGTCTTTAAAAGAGGAAAGTTTTGCAAATTAAAATCTGTATCTGTTAAAATGGCACATTTTTGCAGTTTTTTCTGCCTTGAAGATGTGCTCTTTTTGATGTGATTTATTTCATAGTTATAATTTAAAAATTCATAGAATGCCTTTTTTTATATATGGAAGTTGAGGTTCTGTTCTTAAGGGGGATTAAAAACAAGTGAAAATTTACATTTTTTTTTAAATTCTAAATTTTGGCCATACCACTAATAAATCAAAGTACAAATAAAAAGACATCTTACTGAAATAATAATATAAGGAAATTAATTAGTGATAAGATGTAATTATACAAATAAGGTTTACTTTATGGCACATTACCATCTCAATGGCCTATTCAGTAGCATTTGACATTGTATGTACAAAAGTTTCTGAAGGTTTTATTTTCTTGTTACTGACAATTATAATAATAATATAAATGCTATCAAATAGTTTTAATCTAAAAATAAATGGTAAACTAAAATCTGTAAAATAACCAATGGTGGAATCAAGTGAGAAAAGCAAAAAGATTCAAAACCAAACATTGAAACATACCTGAATTATCACCATTGGAAGCTCTCATGATAGATATACCTAGAATATCTGAAAAGAAATAAGAAATAGAGAAAAGATGAAATACAAATCTAGCATAAAAATTACT